>CM031872.1:9086435-9337427 GCA_018697195.1 Certhia americana
CTTTTCACTGTTAAGCATTGAAACAGGCTGTCCAGGGAGGTTTGGAGTCCCCAGCCCTGGAGGGGTCCAAGGAACATCTGGCTGTGGCACTCAGAGCTCTGGGCTGGTGACAAGGTGGGGACCAGGTTGGACTTGATGGGCTGGGAGGTCTTTTCCATCCTCAGTGGTTCTGGGGATCTGTGACTCCTGCCATGCACAGAAATCCAGACCCTAAGGGGAGCAGTGCTGGCTCTTCCTGGGCGCTGGTGTTGGAGGGGAAGGTTGGATGTGCACTGGGAGAAGACACAGTGGGGCAAAACAAACGAGAACATGCCAACACCTGTCCTGTGCTTCTAGTCCAGCCATCCTCCCACTACCTGGCTTTGGTGGAGACCTGTTGGGAGGGAATGGTGCTCCTCCTGGCCATAATCCACACCTTGATCTCCAGACTCACATCTCCTTTGGCAGGAGAAGAGCTGAGCCTGTGGTGCTGCCACCCGGCGCTGCGGTCACGCTGCTCTTTACAAGAGTGTCTCCATTTTCTTGGCCAAATGTATATGTGGGTAACTCCATCCTTCCTTGCTAAATTCCTCTTGGAGTTGTGTTTTGATTTGTGTCTGCTCCTCATATGATATAAAGCTTTACTTAGTCTTAAACAGAGCTTGCTGAAAATCCATTTTTCCCCCACTATTGTAAAAGCCTGAGTTTGGAAAGCGGGAGGTTTGGGGAAGGTGTTGCAGAATATTTCCTTGTTCCCAATGTGTTTAATTTTCATCCACTGTCAGCGAAGGGGTTGGGGAGCAGACTAAATGGGCCCAGTGGAGTTTTGAAAATGCAAAAGGAGTTAAAAAGCTGTTCCTTTTCCAAGTTAAGGGGTGAATTTGGGTATCCACGTACCTGGATATGCTGGTGAAATCAAAGAGCTGTAAGTTCGAGTGTTTACAGCTCCCAAATTCAGTTAATTTATGACATGTTTAATATGTTTTCACAAATGTTTGTTGTACTCATGTAGTGACGATGCTCTATTTGTTCAGTAAAATTCCATCCTGCCTGCAGTATGCAAAGACCTGAATGTCACAAGGATGTTCTGTGTCTGAGAAAAAATATTCACTCTCATTTTAAACAGTCCAAATTCTTTTGCTTGTCTTGTTGTTTTTTTTTTTTTTTAAGTAGAAACTTAAACCTGTCACTGAAACCACCAACAGGACTTTCCAATTCTCACTAACATTATGGGATATTTCTGTTTTTTCTGGTTTACATTCTTACTCTTTGCCTTTTTTTCCTTTTTTTTTTTTTTTTCCTTCACCCTCTTTCTTCAGCATAACAAGATTGGAAATTAGTGCTGGCTTGAGGCCATGGCTGCATCTGTGAGGCCATTTAAAGTTATTGCTCTCCAGTCCCCCTGGGCCATTAGGAAGTTCAGCTGTGATCACAGAGAAAGCAAGCACCCCAAAATTCTACAAATAATAATTTAAAAAGGAAAAAAGAAAACAAACAAACAAATAAACCCCCCCAAAAAAAAACCAAATAACAAAACAAAACAAAAAAAAAACCCAAAAACCAGAAAAAAAACCCCAAAAAACCAAACTAGTCGAATATGGAATTGCTTTTATGTGTTTCAAGTTTGGGATGAAAAAGATTTGTGAAACAGGTAGAAATACTGAAAAGCAGCTTTTTGTGCTGAGGTGATGGGATTGCTCTGGAGAGATTTGTGGTCAGAGCCCGAAGGGAAAGTCTGTTTTACTTTGGTCTGTGTTTAGGCTTCTGGTCTTGGATTTTACCTAGGTAGAATCAGAATCTGTCCCCACTGAAGCTGGTGGGGTTCAGCTGCTCTGCAGTTGGAGTGAGAGAAAGCTCTGAGCATCCCAGCAGGTGGGGAAGGATTTGCAGTTCCCTTCCCATTCTAGCTCTGAATTTTGTAAACCATCTTATGCAGGAATCTGGTCTGAAATAAGACTTTTAATGCAGCTGCATGGCCTGGGCTGGGATTTGGGAAGGTGGGTGTAGGATAGATTCACGTGGGTTAGAATTTTAGTGAAAGCCCCTGTCTTCTTAGAAAATATTCTCTTGTATGTGGAAGGCTTTTTGCCTGCTAATGGGGGCTGAAGGTGAATAAATAACAGCATAAATAACATTTTTCATATACAGGTTGGTGGCTTTTCAAACACTTTGTGCACACCTCTCAAAGCATCTGGCATCATCTAGTTGGTTCAAAAAAAGCAGAGCCTGGCTTATATGGGTGACAAACTCTCACCCTCTTTTTCTTGTTTTATTTTTTCCTGAAATTGAATGAGCTGGTCCTGTGAAATCTGTCCACACAAACTTTCTTTTCACTTTTGTATAGCAGAAGCTGCTGAGCAATATTTGGACTTGTCCCTCTTAGGATACAAAGGAGAATTTTTTGTCTTTACAGACAGACATTTTCTAGGTGGGAATGAAAGGAAACCTCAAGCACATTCACTTTTCAGTGAAATGGTGAAGAAATTTTTCAGATACTCTGGGTGAAGAGGGAGATATTTTTTTTAATGGATTTCAACCTTCTCCCGGCACCAAATGTACACATTATGGCACAGATCCATGAAACAGGTTGTGTGGCAGGGAAATGATGAAGGTTTTAAGGAAATGAGCCACAAAAATACTTTGGGTCCTCCTGACTGTTTCCTTGTAGTAGTTCTGGATTTCTATTTCTTTAAAAATTTTAACGTTCAATTCTGAAATGATTAAATCCAGTTACTGGTGGAGCTACTGGAGGATCAATGTGACACTGGCTGTCCGAAAGGCTCCAGCTGAGAAACAGGTCAGGACAGTATGAGGTGGTTTGGAATTATTTTGATGTTATTTACTTCTCAGAACCCCCTTGATGGCAGTCTCACTCTTGATGCTGTGCACATGAAGTTGATGTTCCTCCTTGCCCCCTCCCAAACTTACAGTCAGGACAGGTAAGGCAAATTTATTACATGTCCTTGGTTAATAGAACATTCCAGCTGTTCTGCTTTAAGGCCATTTATCCTGCAGCTCAAACCATTGCCCCATCCTACAGCTCAGCTTGGTGCCATAGCCATTTCTCAGAGTATTTTAAATGAATTCAGGTCCTTCCCTTCACTGCACACAGATATTAACCTAATTTTTAACATTTAGGAGAATTTCTTGAATTTCCACCCTTGGGTTTCCCATTTCTCCTGTGGTCATTCCCTTGGCAGAGCATGCAGAAGAGACTCCCTGCTTCCCAGTTTTTCATGAAGGGTTAAAGCACAAACAGCAGCGTTATGTCCTGGGGTACCAAACTTTTTCTTCTGCTCCATCTCCTTTTGATTTAAAAGCTTTGTTTATCTCTCTGTAAAGTCACTGGCAGGCCATAAAGAGATATATTGCCTTGGTGCAGACAGCACAGACTCCGCTCCTGGGAAAGCAATGGGCTGTGAAGTTGAGAGTGTGTGTGCGTGTGTGTGGGCCCTCATAATTCAGGAAGGGTTCTCTTTTGGGAAGCTCCCAGTGGACACTGCCTGCAGCCGCCTGTGGCTCCTCGTAGGAGAAGCGTGCCTGTATCCAGGAGGCTTGGTCAGGCTCAGTGCTTTTGATGTCCTCATAAAGCCATCACTGCAGAGCATGGAATCACAGAGCTATTGGACTTGGTCGTAATAGAGTGGGTAAAGTGCTCCCAGTGGTTTTGATTTTATTATATTTTTATTTTTTGATAGACAAATAATGTCATGTCAGATCCCAGCTTGCTTGGGCACTCTCTGTCATTGTGTAGAGAGATACAACATCAGAATTGCTGCTTGGTTTCTAAGTCGCTGCCAGGGGTTGAACCTCCAAGTGAACATTCCTTGATAGAAGCTTTATTTTATTGAACGTTTGCAAATTCTGTATCCCCCTGCACATCCCATGGCTGCTCCAAGGAGTGCAGGGAGCAATGCTTCTGGCTGGGATGAAAGGTAGGTGTTCTAGTGGAAGAGCTGGAATTGGGGAATTATTTCAGGCTGGCATTTAGACTGCAGAAACTGCTGATTTAGCTGAGCTGAGGGTGATTTGGTTTAATCTGCAATGGAATTGACTTGTAATGTCCTTTTTACTTATGACCAGAGGAGGAATCTACTGAAAAAGAGGGCAGAGCACCAAACTCAGCTGAACCACTGCCAGCAGAAAGGTAATTGATTCCCTGCAGGAAAGAGGAAACTGCCTCTTTCATAGAATCACAGGATGGTTTGAGTTGGAAGGGATCTTAAAGCTCATCTCCCCTCCACCCCTGCCATGGCAGGGAAACCTCCCACTGTCCCAGGCTGCTCCCAGCCCCAATGTCCAGCCTGGCCTTGGACACTTCCAGGGGCAGCCCCAGCTGCTCTGGGCAACCCTTTTGAACAGCAAGTCATGCTTTATGGGAATCCCTGACCTGGAATCACAGATTTCCAGAGATCTGAGTCCAAACCTTGAGAAATGGAGCTGAGAAGCAGCAGAACTCTCTTTTGGAGAATTTTCTCACGTGGAGGATTGGCATGGAGAACAGCAGATCATTGCAATCCCACTGCTCCTCTCAATGCATCAAGTGACACACAGCCTAGAGCAGGCCCCTGGAAATGAATGCTTTCCACAGATATAGTTTATTTTGGGAAAATCTACCAACATGAACATGAGCCCTCAGCCTGCCACCTCCTGATCCCTGGCAGGCCATACCCACCCTGTTTTTCCTTGTGGCTGGCCCAGAGGGGATGCAGATCCCCAGGTCCTGTGCAGGGCTGGGTGGCTGCACTGAAATGGCTGTTAACTGCAGCCTCTGTGTGAGCTCCTTTCCCTGGGCAGAAATCACTGCTACCTTTTTTTACAGCGAGGATAAATCTGAGAAAGGCCTGAAAATCTGCAGGAAATTACTTTTCAAGTGACCGATGATATGACCTCTAATTTCCTAATGATCTAGGAAGAGTTCAAGCCCAAGTGCTTGTATATGCAGAATGCCAAATTTATATATACAAAACATCATAATTACTGTCATGGAGATTTACAGTGCTTTACAAATCATTAATAATCATAATAATAATATTTACCATAACTCTTTCTGGCAGATTAATTGCAATTCTCTTTGACCATTCTCAAAGTACTCTTCTCACAACATCTTTCCCATTGGCATGAGAATGAAGTACACAAAACGTAATTTATTGACATTAAGGGTGGCTTTATTTCCATGTGTTTATTTTAGACAAAAGGAGATATTTGCTATTGAAGGGGAAGCATAAGCATTAATGAATCAGCAGATCTTTTAAGACAGTGCTGTGTATTGTTCCACTTCAATCTGACATTAGCAGGTGATGTGTTGGTGACAGGCAGGTGGGATTCTTGTTGCGCTGTTAAGGTACCATTTTCAAAATGAAGTGTATAAAAGAAAGACTTTGCCATTTGCATGAGAATCTTTTAGGTCCTTCACATCTCTTTTAGAAGGTGGAAACATCCACAGATGAAAATATCAAGTTTCGGCTACACTGACTGTTGTTTAGCTGATGAACTGAGGTGATAGAAATTTCTCGTTCTTCTAAATACCATCAAAATGATGAGATCTGGAGAAAAGAAAGAAGTAAGAAAATATTTTCCCATTTTCTCTGCTTTCCTACTCCTAGGTGTAAAACATTTGTGAGTGGTGTCAGATGGATAGAAAATGTTGGCGTGCAATGGCACTTTTTAGCTTTAACTTTTGTATGCTGTTGTAATTTCTTACATTTTCTTGTATTTTTATAAGATAACAGTCTTTAAAAGCTATGTTATTGCAGCATTTTCCAGGACTTTTTCAACAGCCTGTAATATTCCTGCCAATGCCATGGGTTTCTCTTTAATGAATTGTTCTGCCTAGGTCTGATTTTATCCACTACTAGAAATTTGGGGTTAATAGACCTTTCTTCCATGGTATATTCATAGAAACATGGAACCCTAGAGTGGTTTGGGATGGAAGGAACATTAAAGCTCATCTCATCCCCCTCTCTGCCATGGCAGGGACACCTCCCACTGCCCCAGGCTGCTCCCAGCCCCAGTGTCCAGCCTGGCCTGGGACACTGCCAGGGATCCAGGGGCAGCCCCAGCTGCTCTGGGCACCCTGTGCCAGGGCCTGCCCACCCTCACAGGGAATATTCTTTTCCATTACCTAATCTAAACCTTCTCTTTTTGATGAATTCATTAATTTGAAAGGGCAGTTAAATGAGTGTTTATGCTTTTTGACATTGTTCCGTTGTCTATTAAAAAAAAAAAAGTCAGGCAATATTAACATTTTGTATCTTAGTTTCATGCTTCTCTTTGTTTACTCCTCCAAAGCACATTTTGGGTATAAAATGACCATTCCATTTATTGTGTTGGCATGACTGGGGGGTGGAAGAAATGAATGACTGGGGGGGTAGAAGAAATGATCTGCTGTTGTTCAGAAGAATAGTACCCACTGAGTGATGGTTTAAAAAAGTCTGGCTCCAAGACACACCAACCACTCACATCTCTGGTTGAACTCATCGTGAGCTGGGAGCACCATGTGTGAGTCAAAGTCACAAAAACACGTAACCTCATGTTGAAATCCTGCTTCAAATGTATTATACAATAATTGAATCATTTTTCAGACCAACACAACCTTTAACTGCATCCAGTGTTGCGGCACCAGACTCCCCACTGAGATACAACAACCTGGATATTAAGAAAACTTCCACAGGATGACAGGCAGAAACCTCAAACACCCCCGGCCTCGGCTCTGTCTCATCAGACTTTCATCTCTGGGAGACAATTACGAAAGTTCATGTGTTATAATATAAAACATTGAACTATTAGTGCCTGCTGACATGGAGAAAAATGGTAATAGTATTTCTCTCCCACCTGCCTGTCCTTCAATTTAATTTTATAGCGGTTGTCTCATAATTTTTCGAAGTTTCCAAAAAAAAAAAAAAAACCCAAAAAAATACTTAATGAACCTTTTCTAAAAGAAAGTGCCAAGCAAGCTAAATGGAGAAGTTGCTGCCAATTCTGCCTTTTTAATAGTTTTAAAACAAATACAGATTTAGAGTCACACTCATAGCAAAGCTCTGTGCCAAAGGCCATCGGAACTGAAGACATGTTTTAGAATATATACATATAAAGTGGGTCTGATGAGTCACATAATTTGTTGCCTGGAGACAGAATACATTTACACGATGTTCTTTAATCTATTTCTAATTTATATGATGTTCCTTGGTCTAATGGGTTGGTTCCCTGTGCCGAGTGTCCAGCAATAGACTCCTAACAAGGACCAGTCTATGTTTATTCATATATTCTCCGTAATTCCAGAGAGATAATTACCCCTGAACGTATTCTCCTTTCTCAAGTAAATTAAAGGGTTTCCCATGCCGGGCGTCCTCCTGGGACCACAGGGAGTTTTCTGAGGATCCCTGATGGTTCAGGTACAAGGAGACTCCCAGCTTAGCTGTAACCTTTGAGGTCCTTCCTATTTTCATACCGACACCTATGTCATCACTCCCATTACAGAAAAATTCCTCTAATCTGAAAAAACCCCGCTGGTGGAAAACCTGCCCTCATCCCATGAAAAGCAAGAGGTACCATGGGGATGTTTTTGTTGTCAGTGAATCATATCTGGTAGGAGTTGTTTCTTTTCCTTGTGCCACAGCTCCAGCCCCCTCCGAGCCTCCCAGCCAATTGCTTTGGCTGCAGAAGCTCTTGGAAGCCCCGAGTACAGTAATTGCTTCATTGTGTTGCTTTAAGAGGAAAGGAAAATAGTTATTACTGTGAGCAAGTGCTTCTGTTTTTTTTTCCCCTTTTGCAGTTGTGTGTTTTGGTTACGAAACATACCCTACTCTGAAACATGTGTTTCGAGCCTTTCTCTCGTTGAGGTGGAAGGTTGAGAATGGGCATCTGATTATAATGCAGCCACTGGTAGTGACAGAAAGCATTGGCTTAGAGAAATGCTCTTCATTTATAAAATGGGAGAGAAACTATTGCTGATTAATTTTTGTCCTGGTCTGTTTTTGGAAGGTAAGAAAAAGCAGCACAGGTGTGTTCCTGGAAAGTGTGCTGAGACTTGATACCAATGTGCTTCCATCTTATCTTCAGTTACAGAAAAATTAATGGAGATTTGGCTTTTCAAATTATTGTATTTATTTGTTTACCCAACTGGCTATAGGTGTAAATATGAAATTTATGGTTGCTCAGTGGCTGAGATAAAGCTCCCCTAAATTTTTGGTGCTTCCTGTGAAGAAGTTGTTTTTCCATAAGACTGTTTTGAGAAAAACTAACAGACAAAAGGCCAGCTCCAGTAAACTGAGATATCCCATTATTTGAGATATCTAGAAATTTATGACTGGAAAAGGTATTAGGTTGTGACCCAATGGTCTCCTGCTGCTGAGACTCCAGTGGTGATTAGGAAGAAGTGATTTCATCTCCATGGGAAGGCTGCTGCCCTCATCCCTGTTTTATTTCTCATTGAGGAGCTGAACATGGTATTAAGGACTAAGAGGAAAAAATGCCTCCCCAAACATCCACACGGAGTGTTATCACTGCCAGCTCCTCTCTTCAAAGACCCCTGACTGAAGCTCTGTGTGACTAAGTCCTTTAATTCCCCCCCCTAAGAGAAAAAAAGTAGAGTTCAGAAGTTCAAGGAACTCTCCTGAAAGCCACACTCTTGTGGTTGTCTGGGCTGCAGGGGGAAGAGTTCGGCTGAATCGCTCAGAGTTTGGAACGTGGTCACACTCATGTGACATCTTCATTCCAGGCAAGCAATGACCAACAAGGTGGAAAATGTCACACACTGCTGGTGGGACCTGAGCAGTCTTGGAAATGTTGCCTCCCAATGTCACCTTGGGAGCTGTTTGAGATGAAATATCTGGAAGCCTCATCCCAAGTTCTGGGAACGTTTAGCATAAGATTGTACATTCATGGCCTTGACAGGCTCATATATAACCCTGAATAGCATCTCCCTTTCCTCCCAACTTGTGGAACTGTTAATAGTAGTAGTCTCCTATAAAGCTTAAAGTACATAGAGCATTTAAAGCTTGTAACATTTATAGATTGCTACAGCAGCAGGAGAATCAAGCTAATGAAAGGATTGGGTGGATGCCCTGAATTAATATGACTATAATCTAATTCATTTTAACTTCTTTTTGCTGCATATAAAACCTTCCTCTCTCCTCCAGCAGCACAATTAGGAACCAATTCACAGGCTTGTGGCAGATAATGGGAGGGTTCCTGCACAGTGGTGCTGAGAGGTTTTGAAGAGCAGGCCCTGGGCAAGGGTAGAGGGGTGATGGCAGAGGTGGCAGAGATCCTCTGTGGAAGATAGCAGGACATCTAGGAAAGAGTGACTCAGAGTTTGAGGAAAGTTTGAGGAGTTAGTAGGAGAATCAGAGCCAGGAGGTGTAGGTAAAATGCTGGGTTTTGAAAGGGGTGCACTGCTATCATTTGAATTAGAGATTTTTTTTTTTTTTCCCTTAAAAATGTCCATAGTATAGAGCCTACCTGCAGCCTGATATAGCCTGCTCCTTTCCTCTCCTTTTGCTGCCCTTGCTCTTCCCTGGAGAAATTGTGTTTGGAGAATACTTCTTGTAGTTTTTAAGTGCAGTGAAACACATTTGACTGCTGTCTCCTTTTGTTCTTTGTTTCATCTCCGTCTCCCATCTGTTTTGTTTTGTTTCAGCCCAAAAGGAAGGGTTATTGCATGCTCTGTAGCTCATCCCTGGGAAGCTCAGAGGGTGGGGAGGGAGCTGAGGACCTGCAAGCAGTCAGGTGGAGATGCTGGAGGGGAAAGCAGGATTTGGACAGCGAGCAACACATTGTGGATTGTTCTGTCAGAGTTTGTTGAACTGTGTTACTGGATCACTGAGGCCAAGAAAATATTACAACACATGTTGGTGTAACAGCCAGTTCATACTTCTGACCTTTTCATTTGCTTCTCAGAAGAGAAGTGTGACACTGGTTTCTATGTACGTGCTCTGACAGCCTTCTTTGTCTGCTGGAGAGTTACGGAAAATAATACAATAACATAATAAAGGGCTATCAAATCCTTTTCCTTAAACCTGAACCCATGCATTCCATGCTAGGGTTTAGAAGCTTCTGACTGCTCACCAGTTAAGGGATGGGCCTGTTCTAGGATGTGGAAAATTCAGTGAAAAACAAGGCATTAAAGAAGGTAATAGCTGGACATGATTGAATGGGGAGCACTGTTCTTCATGGACCTGTCCTGAACCCATGCACCAGCACAGTTTGAGGACTGATGTTGTGCTTGGAGTAAACCTAAAACCAAAGCTGAAGCCACTTGCACTCATTAAAGAACTCGTGGCTGCTTTCACTGTGCTGGATGAGCAAACCTTGCCCTGGTCAGACACATATTCAAGTGAGTCTCTCCTATGTGTTGATGGCAGCTATTTATAACACCTTATTTAGGAGGCTCTCTCCATCACTTTGTTTCTCCATTGAGTCAATGAAGGGAGAGTGCATCTAAATTAAGCTTCTTTTCTTACTTCCCTCCTTGAAGTATGTTTTGTTGTTGTTGGTTGGTTGTTTTTTTGGGTTTGTTTTGTTGGTTTTTTTTTTTTTTTTTTCCTCATCACTAAGTGTACAAGAGTCTCACAATAGAGACTCAGTGTCAGGCTAAGGCAGGTATTTAAATGTAACTGGTGTTTACACCCAGGTCTCTAAGTGTGTCCTGCATCCTCATTCGGATAAGATACATCTTGTCCTTTCCTCCTCAATTGCTGTGTCTTGTTAAAGTGTTTCCAAGGTGGCTGCACATTCATCCTGATTCCCTGTGCTTCTGTAAATACCTGGATGTGCATGGGGGTGATAAAATCTGTTTTATTTGAAGGAGCAGGAAAATACTGCCTTAAATAGAGAAATGCTTGCAGGGATTTGTGTGTATAAGAAGTGAAGAAACAGCTGCAGTTGAGAAAAATTGTGGATTCCCCCCAGGTGATACAAGGAACAACCAGTACCTGTAGATTTAGGGCTGAATTAAAGTTTAGGTAGATAAATGCAGTTGTTCTACCCAGAGATCCTGCTTCCATCAAGCCAAGATCTGGATGATGGGCTTTGCAGGGACAGAGGTATTTCCCTGCAAACAAGGACACTACAGACATACAGCTCATTTAGGTTGAAAAAAAATTTCAAGTCCAACCTCTGTCTGCAGCTTCTCCATTCCCAGGCTCCGTCTGCTCCATCCTAGATCCAGCTATGAGGTACCCATGTCAGATTATGCCATCACCTCCTGGAGGGTTCTGTGTGCTGGTGCTGCTCTCAGCCATCCTGCAGAGCAGAGGTGCTCCCCTGCACTTCTGCCTGCTCCATCTGGTTGGAAGGGATATGGTTTAGGATGCCAGCAGTGCATCCCACAATGAACATTCGCTTTGTCAGCCCCTGGTGTGATCCTGCAGATAGTGCAGAAATCTTGCTTGGTGCCTGCAGAGGAAAGCAAACCACAGCGCTGAAAAGGGCAGTGTCAGGATTCATGGAAGAGTCCCCACAAAGGCTCAGTGTGGTGTGCTGAGATACACCCTTACTGTGCTGAAACCTGCTCACATCCCTTGTGGAAGAGCCATATTTCAGTCTTGCCTTAAACAAAATATCTGCAGGCAAAGCTGAGGAGATCCCATCCCTGAGGAGCATCTTCAGGGCCAGGCTTGTGTTCTCCAAGCCACTTCAGGATGAATGGCAAGAGCAAAGCTGGGCAGCCTGTAAACACAATTATTTGTTTATTTACACAGAAACTCCCTCCTGTTCCTTGCGGGGCCCTGAAGCCAGAGCTTCACTGGAGTCTGTGTGTGCTGGTCTGGGCAGGAAGCAGGGCACAGGGGGCACCTGACCTGGTTGAAAGACAGCTCCTCTGACTCATCAGCTGAAAGCAAAATGAGCTGTATATATTTAAAGCAAAGCTCTATTTTAAAAATTAATGATCTGCAAGGGAGAGAGGAGAAACTGCTTCTCTGTAATGCAGAAAAAGGCCCTGATGACCACAGCCTGGGTCCCTTTCCAGATGATGTCATCATCAGTCTAAATAATAAATTTTTAACGATGTGGAAAAAAAAAGAAAAAAAAAGAGGAGGAAATAAAAAAAAGAGGGGGACTCTGTTTCAATGAGGAGTAAAAGTAGCTGATGGCAACAGGGTCTAAGGAAAATATATGGTTGTGTGAGGTTTCTGCCCTGTGTAATTAGATTATCCCAAGTGTAGGAGTGTGCTGCAAAAGGCACATTGAAATGCCACTAATTGAGTGCTCTGTGTCTTCCTCTGCCACGTGCCCATGGAAAACTGGGGTACTTGGGATATATAAGGCAAAAGGGTATTCTATAAATGGGGCTGCTAATAATAGGCAGTCAAGATTAGAAGGGAAAGCAGAGGCTCTCAGCAGCCCAGAAAATGGGGGAGACCTTCTCTTAAAGAAAAGGCCACAAGAAATCCACTCAAATGGATTTGTGTTGGGTTGACACATGTGAGCAGTGTGTTACCAATGGAGTGCTCACACGGGCTCTTTAATTCATTTACATTCCCAATAACACATTGATGTGAAATGTGCTGGGTTGTTTCCTTGCAGCCCCCTGGGGAGGTGCTGGGTGTGTTGTGCAGGTGAGAGGGCTCAGGGAGGCACCAGCAGGGTGGCTTTGGAGGGGCTGAGGCACCAGTGTGGGCTCAGTGATGATGTTCTTTCACTTCACGCTGACTCCTCAGTGTGGGGAGCCCTCAGGCATTTTCCATGAGACTCCAGCCAGAATTTTCACCAAAAAAAACCCTGATCCAAACCTTAGCTAACACTGGAATTCTGTGGGATATCAGAATGTGTCTGAGGTCAGCTCAAGCTGTATTTTAAGTGACCTGACTCCCAGATCCTCCCGTTCAAGGCTTGAGGTCCAGTGTCTGTGTATTCCTGTAGGGATGAACCTCTCCATGAAGAACTTAGGAGCTAAGGAGACAAGACAGCAGCTATTCCAGCCTGGCAGGCGAGGGGGCTCGCTTGGCCAAAAGCAACACAAACTTCATGCCAAAATTGTGGACCAAAGCTGCGTTTCTTGAATCTCAGTCTGGTATTTTCCAAATGTATTAACTCAAATTAAGTTTCATGTGGACCTCAGCGATCTGAAAGTCAGGCCCTGAGAGGAACAGATGTGTTTCATGAGGCTTGGTGGTCTCCAATGGGAGATTTCAATGGTTTTAATACCAAATCCACACCTTCTCCTCAGACTGTAAGGGACAGATTTATGCCATGTTTTGTAGTAGGCTGATCCTAATACCCTTGTCGTGAGACAGATTTACTGGAGTTGTCAGGGCTGATTTGCTGTAGAAGTCAATACCTCGGCCCACCAGTGTCTGAAGGAAAAAAGGCCTGGGTGTTTAATGCTGTAAATATTTTATTCTTGCTCTGCTGTACAAACCTTGCATGGCCTTTCAAAAACAACTTACTTCTATTACTCCCCACTTTCTCATGAGTTAAGTGGGGATAACAACATTTCTGAGAGTGGAGTGAGTAAGGCCGATGAAATAAGGAGACTTCTGCCCAGGAAGATGGAAAAAAATGTATTTTCTCTCCTAGGCCCTGTTATTTTGTTTAAATGAATTTGTTCCTTTTTGCTGTTTTCATTGCTCCTGAAATAGTGACTGAATTGCCCTTCAGTTGTGTTCTGGTATGCAAGGGCACACACCTATTAGAAAACCTCCAGCTTTGTGAGTTGTTTAGTGGCTCGCTGTGTTGATGCTACTATTCCCACAGTGAGGGAAAAAATCACCTGGGACAGTGCTTGTTGCGGGTTGAGGGTGACATTTCTAGGGCCAAGAGTAGATACTGAATGTAACAAGTATGAGATGGGTCTTTCTGCAGTTACCTGGTGGTGATGCAGAGGAAGACAACAAATATTCAGTCTTTACTGTCAAGTGTTTTTGTCTGCTCTGGGTCCCTGGTGAAAAGAGCAGACACTTCTGGGTTTTTCTTTCCTGCTGGCCAGGCAGGACAGGACCAAGCAGGATATGAATCCTCAGGTCACTGATACATCCTGCGTATTCCCACATTCCCACTGGGAAGGAGGCATTGAGTGTGCTACAATCTAAACAAAACTCACATTTCACTGCTCCAATACAGGCATTTAAGGCTCATTTTTGTTATTAGCTTGCCCAGAGTTTGCCATGGATGGACAGCTTGTTAAACTTTGGCTCAGCTTGTGTGTGCTGAGCCTTTTGTCTGGTTTTGTCGCCATCACAGGGTATACACATTTCTCTTTTTACAGGGTGACAGAGTAATGAAAAAGATGAGCAATTTGGATCAAAAAAGGACACCAAGCTGGCACTGAAAGCTGACACTCTGAACTACCCCATGTAAGTGGAAACAAATAATGCTGCTGGGAGGACTGGAGTCACCTTGCCATCCCTTGTCTGCGTGGCACTGGCTTCAGTGGAGATTTTTTGGCAGCACACTGGATGCAGAGCTGGGAGAAAAAGGGAAGGAGCTGCCAGGGGCTATATTGGAGGGGCTGAGTCCTCAGAGGAAGCGTGAGCCATCACAACCGTCCGCAGGAACCAGGCCTGCTCCAAAATGGGAGTTACACCATTTCTCAAGTGCTGGATAGAGCAAGAAATGACTGGGGGGCCAGTGATTCATTCTGGGTTAATGTAAAGGTACCAGAGGGGCTAATAGAGAGGAAGAAAATTGATACTGGCTTTGCAGTGTTTGTGGTGTAGAAATGTGTGCAAATGCTTCCCAGGGAGAGAGTGAAACAATCTGATGCAATATTAAAGCCAAAAAACACCCACCCAACAACAAACAAACAGCCATGGGGACGTAGGGGCTGGTAACAGTTGTTTGCATGGCTGTAAATCAGAGCAGACTGCACAGGTATTTGTGTTTAGTGCTACATTTCACTGCAGCTGAGAGGAAAGGACCCTTGTGAGATGGTAGGAACTGTATGGGAAATTTTTGTTTGAATTTTAGCAACAGTATTATTGTGTCAAATAGACTTTGGTGTTCATCCATTGAGTCACAGGAGGGACAGATTTGACCCCTTGGGACAAATATTCTAGGGAAATTAAAACTGGCTATTAAAGCTATTTATAGTTGAAAAGGCAATGATAACATTTTATACACTATGAGCATGTTCTATTCTTTACAGAAAGCCATATCTGTAAAAAAGCAATTAGAAGTGCTTCCCTTAAAAAAAAGGCAATTGAACACAGTGAATGAACTGTAGGAATTGTACAGTTTCCAGAAAATGGTGGTAGTGAAGCATTTGTGGGATCCATAAAGTCACCATAAATTCCTAACTGAATATGGATTCACTCTCCAACTCTAAAACCACAGGATTTATTTCCTGCTGGCAGGGGAGGTGAAGTTCTCAGAGCTGGATCTGCCTGGAGCATGCCAGCAGGTGGGGGAAGCACTGGTCTGCTCCCAGACACTCAGTGTTCCCAACACCACCTTGATTTGCCATGGCCTTTCAAGATGAGAAGGCAGGGCTGGGGTTTGGTTTTGTTTGCAGACCTGTTTGTGCTCTCAATACTCACATGGGTAGGGAAATTTGTTAATGCACAACATGTGCTGTTGGGAAAGAGGATGAAGTAGTGGGACGCCACTGGTTTCACTCAGGAAGATCAAGTTTTGGCACAAGCACTGACTTTGAAGTCACAAAGCTCTGTCTGCACGTGGGGATGCTCGAAGGTGCTGTGTGGTACAGTCCTGAACATTCAAGGACAATGGGGAATGGCCTCCAGCTGAAGGAGGGCAGGGTTAAATGAGATATGAGGAAGAAATAGAAGTGGTGAGACCCTGGCACAGGTTACCCAGAGCAACCTGGTCTAGTGGAAGGTGTCCCTGGCCATGGCAGGAGTAGATCCAGATGATCTTTAAGGTCCCTTCCAACTCAAACCATTCTGTGATTCTATGAATGAGGTAATGGTTGCTTTGTTTCTTTTCCATATAATTCCTTTTGTCTCCAAGACTGGAAGTTTCATGGGCACGTGCTCTCAGGGGGAGATATTGCTGTGGAAGGTGGAGCTTTACTTGTTTTTTTATTTTTTTTTTTTTTTTTTTTTTTTATTTTTTTTTTTTTTCCCTTTCTGCACATTCTCACTGGCCTATTCCCCTGGGTGTTGGTTCCAGTTCACTTCAGACTCCTCTTCTAACTGTGCTGTACTCCTACTACAGAAGGTAAGAAGGACACCAGCTGTGACAGACAGAGCTTTTAGTCTCTGACTGCATGCAATAGGGATGAAAAAAAAGCATATTCCTGTGGATTGGGGCTGGAAAAACTGGAGAATAAGTCACCACTTCAGGTTGGATGAAGTAAGACAGGGAGATATGGACTAAGAGCTGCTGGATTGAAGTGGAGAATTCTGGGCCTGCAGAAATGTGTAATTATTTGCTCCCTGTCAGAGATGAATGGCTGTGTCTCTCTCTGAAGTCATTTGCATAGTTGGGTGAATGAGATTGTACTGATTTAATGTGTCTTCATGAGTCTTTTTACAGCCACGGGAGCCAGAAATGGCTTTTGTTGTTGTTGCTTTTTTTAATGAAAGCTGACGTTCTGGAGCACAAGTCAGCAGGAAGTGGGGGCAAGTTTATTGGCTGTTTTGGTGGGGCCTGGAGAATAATTTTGCTTTTCTCCTGCCTTTTGTCTATTCAGACTGTAAATTCATTGAAGCAAGGACTGCTTTCTACTGTGTCTTTATAGCACTTGCTGCAATGGATCTGTGCTCTCAGTAAAATCCCCTAAGGCTTAACAAAATATAAATTAGGATAATGGTATAATAAGTTAAATGTTAAATGGTCATGAGGGGTGGTTTATTTACATGAATTATCACCTTAAAAAACCAAACAAAGTCCTTCTGAAATCCTGGTGGGAGTTTCAGCTTTGTGGCAAAAACTGTTCATTATTCTACAGTATTGAGAAGACAGGGCAGTTTTATAGAGGTTGTGCCCTGTTTTAAGGAGAGGTAACAGGCTGGTTTCTTATACCTTGGAGCCTTTTTCAGTACATAAAAAGGCTACAGGAGAGCCTGAAAGGGATGTTTAACAAAGATATGGAGTGATGGGACAAGGAGGAATGGTTTCAGATTGACTGAGGGCAGGTTTAGATTGGCTATTAGGAAGAAATCCTTCCCTGTGAGGGTGGGCAGGCCCTGGCACAGGGTGCCCAGAGCAGCTGGGGCTGCCCCTGGATCCCTGGAAGTGCCCAAGGCCAGATGGATGGGGCTTGGAGCAGCCTGGGACAGTGGGAGGTGTCCATGCCTATGTCAGGGGGTTGGAATGAGATAACCTTGAAGGTGCCTTACAACCCAAACCATTCTGTGATTCCAAGATGATTTCAGATTTCCTGTACTCCAAACTTCTCTAAGCTAAGTTTGCTGTTAGTGATGGGAAATTACTCCTTGCAATTCTTTTCCACAGATTTGAATGATTGCTTTGTGTTCAACAGTGCCTTAGGCAGAGCTTTGACACCCAGGAACATATCCTGGAAACATAAAATAGAGTCTTCTTCCTTCAGGCTCCTATGCAGGGTAATCTTCCATCTGTTTTATTAAGAGAGAAAGCGATGCTCAGCTGGGCAGATGTGACAAAGATGTGCAAGGGACCTGCAGCAAGTCCCCAAAAATCTAAAACAGATTTGCTCTTCTATGTTGTGTGAAAAATAATAATCCTAATTCCGTTCCACAATCTGCCAAATCTGAGCCCCCCCAGCAGCTCATTGTCCTGCAGGCAAACCCACAGTCTGTCACCCTTCAAGTGCTTTGCTTGGGGCAGTGCTGACGCCTGTGGGCCCATCCATAGTTCAAGGAAAACTGGCCTCCAGCTAGTTTTTAGTGTAGTTAAAGTCTTAAAGGAGGTGATCAACAAGGGATGACTGAGAGGGGAGCTCATCAATGTCTGTCAGTATCTGCAGGGAGGGCTCAGACCAGGGACCAGGCTCTGTTCTGTGGGGCCCAGCAGTAGGACAAGAGGAAGGAAATTATACCCAGGGAGTTTTACCTGAACATAAGAAGTTCCTCCTTGTGCAGTTCCCGAGCCCTGAACAGACTGCCCAGATAGGGTGTGGAGTCTCCCTCACTGGAGATATTCCAGAACCATCTGGATTCAGCCCTGAACCATGTGCTTTGGGCTGACCCTGCCTGTGGGGAGGGTTTGCTCCAGATGGCTCATTCGGGTCCCTTCCACACTGACCCGTCCTGGCATTCTGTGATCAGCAGCAAACCTTTCTGCTATATCCAGATGTTCTAAGTCCTCGTGTGAGACAAGCCTGTCTGCCTGTCAGTGCTGCTGTCACTGGCAGCACTGGCTGCTTCGAGGTGACCTGCCAGCTGTGTTGTCAGGGAAGCTCGAGGCTTTGCAGTGTGAAACAACCCTAAAGCTGGTGAATTTTCCTACCACAAACCAGCCCTATTTGCAGGTTTCTCAGTGATGGGGTGCACATCCCACATCCCTCCCTGCTCCTTGATGGCTCCTGGAGGCCAGAACACCCCAGATGCTTTCTAGCACTCTTTGATTCCAACATTTGTGTACCTGCCCCTCTGAAGCACCTGCTTCTGTGATAGATCACCCTTGTTTTTCCATTTCCAGAGCAGACAGCACAGTTCAGACATGCCAGAGAGCCTTGCTCCAAATATAGACCAGTGTAAGAGAGCCAGACTGAGGCCAGGGGTCTGTCAACAGATAGTCCAGCTTGGGAGGAGGCAGGAATAGGATTTGCTGTCAGCTCCATGCCAGTGACAGCACCAGGATGTTACTTGTTGTAGATTAATGTGGGAGAAGGTCTTTGCCGACAACCCCTGCAAAACAGCTCAGCTTCAAGTGGAATTACAGTGGTCCTTTTAGATCAGTGTGCTTTTGCCAGCTGATCCCCAACAGCACTCCCAGCGGTGGGGAAAGCTGAGACTATTACTGTAAATACAAAAGGAAGACATACTTGGCATCCCTTTACATTAGAGCTGGCTCAGAAGAACGTCTGCGTAGCTGCTCCACTGCCAAGATGGATTGTAGTCAGATAGTACACATTGCAAAGGAACCAGAGCACACACTGAGATCTGTTGGGGTTTTTTAACAATAGTTTATTTGTGTTTCAAAGGGATAGTTACAGGAATCCAGATCAATATGCTTGTCCAGAACTGTGCCTTCCTATTTTAAGGCCTGGATGAATAGGAGGTTACTTGAGTTCACATGCATATTGAGGGACCCGTGCCTGCGGTAATGCAGCTTCCCAGGCTTGTTACTTTTCCTTTTTGAAAGTGAACGTGAAAGAGCTGCAAGGCTGAAGTTGGCATTGTTCTGGTTCCCGAAGTTTTATTTTTTTCCCAGCAAAGTCCGTGTGGCATTGCATGTTTGAGGCTCTTTATGAACGTGAGGTCGTGTCTCAACAGGAGGTGGTAGGAGCTGAGCCGGCCGATTTGGACCGGATCAAACACTTCTGAAAGGGAAGGAAGATGGGGGGGGGTTCAGTTTAAAGTTCTGATTATTCCTTTTTTTTTTTAAAGGGAAAATTATAAAAGTTCAACTGCTTTGATGGAAATAAGTTTGGCGTTTCCCAACCCTATGTTCTGAAACCATCTGTGTGTTTGCGTGGTTTCAGCACTCTACACCATTTACTGGGACAAGAAAAATGGTTGATTAATGGAGTTGGTTGTGTGGGACCAAAAAAAATATGTCTGGTTGTTTCTGTTTCTGAGATCCTTTGAAAATGCAAACAATGAGTTATAGCTTCTTGAAATTAGACCTGGAAGAGCTTTGAAAATCTTGGTTTGTGCCCTGTTTTTTCTCTTCTGATATATTTTTAAAGGACACAGGCAAAAAGAAGTTTTTATAGACAGAGGTTCTTAGCTGCTCAGTGTAAGAGTAAGATATTCCTCTATCTAGGATTTCAAGCCCTGATTTATAGCAGGCATTTCTGACAGTTTTAAGCAAGCGTGTGCCACTGCTTCACCTGGGTTTGCAGGGCAAAATCATCTTCTTTACTCAAGCCTGTGCTAATGATGGATTATTCTGCTCATGCTTTGAATGGTACCACTGTGTATTTTGTGAAGTGTAGACTCAACAAAGGATATGAGCGGATGGAGCCAGTTTCTTCTGAATTTCAACCTTTGACAACTTTCTCAGCACACACTGAGCTACGTGGATCCAAGGGACCGTCTTGACGGATGTGTGCCAGTGCTTCAGAGGTCAAATTCTGGTGTCATCTGGCACATTTCTGATGACTCTGGCCTTACCGATGACATCCTGTTACATGCAGAATTTTGGCCAGTGCATGGTGTTCTCCTTTCAGCTGTTTTGCATAGCTGAGGAAGACACCATCCTAAGTGCAGTTGGCAGCAGTGTGTCTGGTCTTTGTTTGAGAAGGGTTCCTTGGCTCCTGGCTTATTTTTCTGCATTTTTTTCCTCCTTCCCCCATGTGTTTGTGCGTTGCTGATGGATGACGGGGCAGTCACTGGTGGTGACACTGTTGGAGGAGCAAAAAGCACCATGGCAGTCCCAGGGGAAAGCAAGAGAAAGGAGTTGTGGTTCAACAGCCCTCACTGTTAATAGCATTAAAAAGTGAATGATTGGGAAAGTTATGAAAAGGATTACTCTCTTCAGTTTGTCACTAATTTTATTGGTCTGTTTTTACCTGAGCTGCTGGAATGGGGCGAGTGTGGAAGCCTTCTTAATCACCCCAGCACTGTGAGGGAAAGCAATGATGTTATGGCTTTAAAGAAGCAAAGGAAGGTCTCCAGATATGCAGAAACTAGGAACAAGGCATAATTGTGGGGGGTGTGAGAGCCAAGCTCTTCCTAAATCCAGGTCGCTTTCAAAAGAAACTTTTAGCATATTTCTGACCCCAAAGAAATAAGGGGCTGCTCCACCAGTGCTGGGATGAGAGGGACAAAGCGAGCACAGTCCAGAGGACTCTTGCACAATCCTTCCTGGCCCTGGCTTAGGATTTGAAGTCCCTTGCTGTCCTGAGCACAGTAGAAAACTTTGTGCACTGACATTGCCTCGCAGATAACTGGCTGGGAAATGATTTCTTTAGGGCTTATTCTCCACCTCCACCCACACTTGCAGTCCCAGAGTCACCAAAGAAAGTTTTAAAATATTCTGCCAAATGTTTTCTCAGTTAATTTTTTTAGGCCTTTTGGTACTTAACCCCTGTTTTGATTATTGATTTGCCTTGTCCCTTAAGAAAATTTCACTTCTGAGGGATGATCCTTAGGCATTGGATGTGTAGGAGACTTGTACAGAGTCACCTTGTAAGTACTTGTACAGTTGTCACTTAATAAGTACTCACAGGCAGTACTTTTCTCTGTGCACATTTGTGATCTGGGAATTCTATTTAGCACTTCTTGATGGGAATCAAATCAGGTTGGATTTCAACACCTCTTGAAGAGAGGGAAGGCATGGCACTGACTGCATTGCAGGGAAAAATCCCAGCACGTCATGTGCCTACTCACTCCTTGTTCCACACTTTGTTTTTACTGTTCCTTGAGTCAAAGGACCAACCTCCATCTGTCCCTGCTCAGGAGTAACACCACTGAACCAGAGCAGTGACTAAAAGTCAGAGGTGTTCTACCTTTGGTATAACAAGAAGGCTTTTGCTTCTGCTTTCTTGTGCTTTGCACAACTTTTGGAATAAACAGTGGCTGGAGGTTTGTGTGTCGATTCCACTTGTGCTTTCAGTTGAAGAACAGAAGAGAAGACATTGTGCCACTTCAGGCTCAGCCCAAGTCACTTAATCAGCCTCTCACCCTCAGAGAAACCTGCTTGGGACATGTTTCCAGCCCCTCCTGGCTTTTGGATGTAGAGGATCGTGGTCTGTCCCAGCAATGGCTCCCCTCACCCCAGGGGTTGGAAGTACTCTAACTCTCATGTACAGGCAGCAATTCTTGCAGGTAGTTTACAGCAACATGCTCATTTATCATGATTTCCTATGTGTGTGTGGCTGAAGAGGGATAAACCCAACACATTTATTCTTTTAGAAGGTGGGTTAATCTTGCCTCAGCAGTTTCTGGTCTGTGGGAAAACAGGAGAGCTGTTCCTGCACACCCAGGGCAGCTCGCTGTGAGGTGCATTCTGATCAGCTTTACCTCAGCACTGGCTTCCTCAGCAGCTCTGTGCTTCAGCATCCCGGGAGAACCCCCAAATAAATTGCCAATTACATTTTGTGCCTTAATTAAACAAAAAGGTGGGCACGCACTCCAGCTTCACTGGGAGCCACAGCATTAACTAATCTGAATGATGTCAGAGTCAGCAAACTGGGGCACTGATCTTTGCTTTTCTTCACATAGCAGTGATTTACCTCACAGATCCTCCTGCAGCTGGGGAGTTCTGTGTCCTCCTAACCTGCCCAAAAGAAGTTTTGAGACCTGGGGATGGTATGAAGAGCCTTGAGAAGCTAGTGAAGTCACAGGGTGGCATTAAGGGATGGCTTGGAGATGCTCAGAATGCTATGGCATTTGAGCCCTGTGTGTAAGACCTGATATTAAAGCAAGGAGTGTCTCCAAAATTTGCGCCACAGAGGGAAGCATTGGCAACATGACAGGAGCCCAAAGGTTGTGTTTCATTTGCATGTGTATTTGCATAATTGCAAATGCATGAGATGCACGTTAATAATCACTCTTGCATCTTTATCATTCTCAATAAGTACAGAGAAAATTTCTTGCTCTTGGAGTGCATCAGCAATAAAAGACCTGCAGTGTCCTCATTCTGTAATCGCAGGGAATTAGGGACACCTTGGGAGGGACATGTTTTATCATTCTGTTGGTGTGTTTGCCCTTAAACCCATAGTCCATAAAATTTAACTCTGGACTCATTTTGAGTAAGAGAAATTAACTGTGAGGGAAAAAGTACTTTGACTTTTTATACTTAGAGGGGGTATTTTGAGAAACCTAAAGAAGTTGGGATCTGGATCCTATTGAATTTTAGTGGAAGTTCCACTGTCTCTGTTCAAAACCTCAGCAAAACTCATGGGGCATGACCAAGGATGTGTGGATATCTTTTTGTGCATGTAAAGACTTTTGGGGACTGACTCAGAGTGTTGAGTTGGATGGAGCTGATTGCTCCAGATGTATGGTCTGATACTGCCCCTACCACAAAAACTTTATTTCTCAAGTAGGCAGAACCCAAAAAACATTGGAAGAGGGAATGCAAAGTCAGAGAGTTTTGCATATTAGAAAAAGCTCTTCTTCACCAGCTTGCCTTTTTTTTTTTTTTTTTTTATTTTATCAACTAAATTTCTCTAATTCTTGAGCCTGTATTTACTCTGCACTCGTTCTTCATGACAACTCTGTTCTGCATTTCACTGTGATAACATCACTTAACTGCTAGAAATCACAGTGGCTGTTGTTTGGAAGACAGAATTCTGCAGGTGAGTAAATGATACAGATATTGCAGGAGGGACTGACTCTGATGGCCTGGATTTGATGGCCCAGTGCTGTGTTCCAGCCTGAAAAGTCTGAGCTTTGCTCGTGTACTTCTACAATGTTTTTGTTACAGTTGGCCCGAAAATGAGAACTCAGTTCAACAGAAAACATTTTTTTGACTTTCTAATGTTTGTTTTCATTTTTTCTCAAATCTTTCAACATTTTTCAGGTTGGGGGAGATGGGAGGATCCAATTACATCCATCCGAAACCATCACTGTCCAGTGGCTTGGATTGAGATGACTCAAATTCAGAGTCTTCCTTTTCTTTATCTGGGCCTTGAGTCAAATCTAGGTGGGTACCATAATCATGTTAGAGGGCATTCTGGAATAGATTTATGAATTCCATCTTGATCTTCCTTTAAAACAGTAGTGTAGCTGAAACTTATCACTACAGTGTTTGTTTCAAGAAATCAAGATTTTCTCTAAAAAAGCCAAATAAATATCAACAGGAATCATTGATATTCTTCCTTTATCTTCTCTGCTGTAGATGTTGTAATTATGGAATATCATATTAATTGGTAGAGACAGGATAGGTTATGAATTCACTGCTGCAGCATCTCAGTCTAATTTCTCTCTTGGGATATTGGCTCCAGAGTTTTCTCAGTGAAAAAGGAAATCTTCATTAATTTGTCCAAGGAGGCAACAGCATTCTCCTTCTGTGCTGAAGGGGACAGGCCACTCTCAAGCCTTGTTCTGCATGATTTTTCAACAAGCAATGCCATTTTTCAGGCACCTGTTTTTCCTCAGGAAAATGAATTTGTTGCTGTTGATCGACTGCACAGTCTCTCAGGGATCTGGGAAACTGCTGAGCTTTGGCAGAATTGTCTTTGCACTTCCATTTCAGATGTCTTCAAATGTTTCTAAACTTAACACATAGGAGACTGAGAAGGCATTGATTGGTTTCTGTGAGGCAGAGATCTCTCATTTTCCTTCAACGGGATTTCACTTTACCCTTCAAATAACGTTTGTGCCCTCAGAGTTATTGTGGCTTCCGTGCTTACTTTGAAACTGTATTGATCATGTAATTAAAGTGTCTTCTGCCCACCTCAGGAATCCAGCCAGATTGAGACCTAGTCTTCCTTGTCTGGTTTCAGAAACATCAATCTGTCCTTCATTTTAATCTTAACACACAACACAAATCTTGCAGTTACTTGCAGGCCTTGCAGCCTCCTCAGAGTCTACAACCGTGCAGAATTTAGTCAGATTTAGATGGAGCTTAGTCTGCTCTGTGTTAATTCCAATCTTGCATTGCAACTGCCTCATTTCAGTGGTAGTAGACTGCTGTCCAAGGGAGAGTTGAAGAATCACTGTGCCAAAAGCATTCCCTTGGCTTTCCTTCACTTCCAGCAATGAAATGGGAATGATTCTAGTATTTTTTATTTAAAATTATACATCTGATGGAAAGATGAATGCAATAATCATCATTCACTGTTCAAACCCATCACTGGGTCACTTTATATTTTCTGTGGGTGATGCCAAAGGTGTATGGGCAGAAACCCCTATGGAAATATGTCTGGTTGATTGACTAAGTTAAGTACAAAGTGGGCCAATAAAAAAAAAAAAAAGGCACGACAGTCAATCATACAATCTCTTTTCATCTCTGCAATATCTTTCACAGCTGCTACTTCAAAGCCCTTCACAGAGTTATCAATATTTCTAAGAGCTGTTAGGGATAGATAGCACAATTCCAGATGCAGCTAAATTATTTTGGGAAAGAAAGGGTTTAAAAAAGATTTTTTAAGGAATAAAATACACACTAGTAACTAGACGAAGCAAGAGTGAATGTGAGTACACTCTGGCAGAGAGCTGAGGAATAAAATGCAAAAAGCCTATTGGCCAAAAGTTTTTTGTCCAAAACTTCCAAAGTCCAGCATTACCTATAATCATGTCCAATCTCTTGCTGATCCAAAAGTCAATTTTTCAACTCAATTCTGAGTGAAATTAGAAACCCATGTAGAGATCTCAGATTGGTGAAAAAAGCCTGTTACCATGCATGCCAGAGATCATTCCTGCTGCCACATTCTGGACCAAGTGCAATTTCTTCTAATAAAAACATTTCTGGCAAAGCTGTGCATTAAGAGTTAGTGTAATCGAATCTGGATGTGAGGAAAGCATGCAAACTTGCTTCCAAGTCAGCAAGAGTTAGGCAGGATTTAATACTCCATGTATTTTTATTATGATATAAAAAGCTGTTATATTGGTATTTTTAATACATTTATCAAAAGGAAACTGCAAATCCAAAGTCACTTCCAAATTTCCCACTGATACAGGAATGAGTAGCTGAGACAATTCTGAAGTGAACTGAGGCAATGGGATTTTGTAATCCGTGTTCTGCTGCCAGGAGAGCAGTACTTGGGTTTGACTTTTAACCAGTTCTCATTAGACCTGTGCAAACATTTTCCCTGAGCGTTTGCTGTAGAGTGAAGCTGATTTTTTCCCCCTGTCTGCTCTGTTCGTGCACATTTTTGCTGGTTTTGTTTTTTGGTTTTTTTTGTTTTTTTTTTTCTTTTCATGAACGTTTTAGCAACTCAGGAGAACTCCTGGGATGACAAAGCCAGTCACCAGTCATGCACCAGCAGCTCCCACCACAGCCAGCACCACTTACTTAGGGGCCTAAGAATAGGAGGCGGCAGACATTTCTATTAAACCCTCTTTTTTAAAAAGAGCTTGGCTCTCATTTATTCGTCTAAATAAGGTCCAGATTTTCAGAGGAGCTCCACAGATTGCGTGCTGAACACTTGTGAAAATAGAGTCTACATTTCACATCTACTCTGGGGCTCAAGGCTTGCAGAAAAAACTGGCCTCAAATTTCTTGTTCTTGGACAACTGGGAATGTTTGGGGATACCTTGGGGCTGGTTCTGCCTGCCCGTGTCGTGGGGGTTCCACCAGTGTGACGCCATCCCGGGAGAGTGCGGGGCTGGCGTGGCATCCCACGGGATGCTGTGGCAGGAAGTGGTTGTCAGAGTCCAGAACATTCCTCTGGCTGTCCTGAGTTATTCCAGACTCGGACAGGGGGCTGAGAGACCTTGGCACAGAGTCAAAGACTCCTGTGCCTTCAATTTTAGCCCTTGGGAGAAATTACCATCTCTGTGCGAGGATTTACAGGCCACAAGAGTTTAAGTAGAGTGATAGTTAGTCACAAGGTGAAAAATAGATTTATAGAGTTTTTAGACTGATAAGTAGAAGAAGACAACATGGAGATTCCAGTGGCTTTGGGGTTTCTTCCTCCTTCTTCACCTTTTCCATTTTCTGCCATGGCATTGGCATCTTTGGTAGAGCTTGCCTTCCTAACATGAAAGATAGGCATTGGGAATCTTTTGTAAACATAGTAGATGTAATTTTTGGTATAAAGATACTCATCACCTTCAGGGTGTTATTTGCTGTGAACTGACCTGCTGCAAAAATCTCTGTGGGTCAGGGGAGAAAATGTAGAGATAAGAGAGAATAAACCACCTTGAAAAAGCAGAGGAGATGGCTCTCGGCCTTTCCTTCGATCTCAGTGTTGGGGAAAAAGACTTTTGCATTCTCAGGAAGAACAAAAATACACAAAAACCTGAGAGTGGTGAGGGGCCTCTACACAGGGGACGGGCATTACCTTCCCTGCTCTGCCACTGTGGCCTTTGGGGTCTTTGGCTGGGAGCTTCAGGCTGCTCGAGGGGTGTTTGAGGGTCAAAAGGAGGAGATGCAGCTTTTGAGTCCTAAAAGTAATATGCTCTGAAAAGACCTGGTTTTGAGACCTACCTCTGCTCTTTGATGTGTGTCCCGAATGAGGTGGGGAGAGTGAAGGCACGCGGGACATTTCTCAGTCGCCTTCTCAGCTGATTTGGTCTGACTTCTTGGGTTGTTCACCTTCTAAAATTCTTGCCTCCGATGGATTTGTGAGGACAAATTCATTAATGCTATAAATGGTGTTTGGGAACTAAAAATGCATTAATGCTATAAATGGTGTTTGGGAACTAAGCTAATAGAGAGTGTAAATCCTATGCATCCACTTTAGAGCAGCCGTGGGGTATCTCCAGCTTTTTATTCCTCCTCAGTGATAACTACTTTTGGGTGCTAAACTACCTGTCCAAAAAGGCTGACTGTACTCCAGTAACTTTCATCCTGAAAACCCTAAAACTACACGGCAAATATATTACATAAACCATAGCGGGATCGTTTTACCCATCTTTAGAAAGCAGTCTTTGTGGGTTTGGAAACTGTGAACTGAGAACAGCAGTGTTATGCAGGAAGCATCATTTTTAATCAGGATGTTTCATCTACAAAGTGAAAGTCCCTTGCCAAAAGCACTCTCATCTCTGACCCCTTGTGCAGTGATATAATGTAGTTCCTCCTGGGGCATGAGAGATGCTGAGGTCAGCCTTGCCATGTAGTCTGAATTACTGATATTAAAGAGGATTAAATGGTATTTCTACCACCTGGTTCAGTTAATAAGACAGCATGCAGATCAACTGTCTTGAGCCCTGTAAAATAATCATAAGGAGTATACAGTTCTTTAATGGCAATAAAAGTATAATAAGGTCTTCTAAATAGAGCAACAAAAGTTGAACAAACACAGTATTAAAACCCTATATATTATTAGATTTTTTTTTAGAAGTCCATAACAAGGAGATCCTTTGGCACAGAAGTACAAAATCAAATTTAACAAGCAAGTTAAATAAGCAATTAGGAGTGGGGATTTTAAACTCCTTTCCAGTCTCAGTTGCTCTAATTTCAGCACAAGTGGAAATCTGCCTCGTGTTTTGCAAACTCTCACCAGCGATGTCTGTACCTGAACAGTTACTAGAGTCTGGCATTTTTAGAAAGAAAGAATTTCTCATGGTGGGTCAGATTCCCCAAAGTAACTCTTCCTTCCATACTACCCTTGTGTCTGAGTGCTTATCCAGGGTGTTGGAGACCCCCCCATTCCGCTTTCTCTTCTGCCTGAGAGAATTCAGACCTAAATCTCCTTCCTTCTAGAAAGGTCTCTGACCAAAGAGTTGGTTCCTCTGCACTGGGTGAGTTTTCCAGTATGGCAGTGGGTTTTACTGGTCTCTGAATCAGAATGCAGGAGTCATTGGATAAGGAGGAGGGGGAAAAACAAAACCTGAGGCCTTGTAAAAGTGTCTTTGCCAATGACAGGAGACCTGAGTTCCAGCCATAACTCTAAGGTTGTTAAAGCATTTTCTATGGCACAGCTGAGCCAGTAAAGAAGCAAAACCAAGAGGAGCCTGGGGAGTTCAAAGTAAGGAGTGAGGTGCCTTTAGGGTTGGCAGAAATGTTTTGTGCATAGTAATCCAAATTCAGAATCTAAATCTGAAGATCCAAGTCCTATTTTGGCCTCATCCTGATGCACTAGTAAAAATTACCATGGTCTTAAAAAATGCGTATACAGCAAGGCATATTTTCTGTTGGATGAACTCTCCCAGGAAACCATAGCATCTTCCTTGCTCAGTCACTGGGATTTTACTGGCAAATTGTGACTCAATGTGTGAGGTCCTCAGATGCTGCATGTTGGAGGAGCTCCACGACTGATACTGCTGGTATTTGCATTTGCACCACTGCCATTTGAAGAATTTGGTCGTTTGTAGCCATAAAGAAGACGAGACGTCTCCTCATCTTTTCTAGCTGTTAAATCTGTTGTGGACGTCCTTAAAATAAGGTGGGAGTTTTAAACCATTCTCTTCAAATGTTGTTACAAGAGGGATTTTAGAGGGATTTTGCTAAGCTGGACTGGTGTGCTGCCATCCCTGGCAATTCTTTGTTGATAATGGACTCTGCCACCTCTAAAGTCTGTTTCTGCAATTATTGGAAATGTCATAGATGGCAACTGACAGACTAAGTAAAGACAACCAACTGTTTTGGAGGAGTGTGGTGCTTCAGCCACATTTTTCTTTGCCATTTTCATACAGCATCTGTCTTGCTCAGGAGCAAGTCCTCATTTAACTCTCTGCTCAACAGCAGCATAGCAACAACGCTGGCCCTGCACTCAGCACTAGATGTGTCCCTTTTCATTCTTCTTTGTATGACCGAATATTTCCCTTCAGTTATTTTATTTTTCCCAAAGAAACTTTTATCTGTAGCCACATGTGCAAAACTCTCAAATGGACTGTTTCAAATCTACTCAAGGTCACTGAAAAAAGATATTTTTAAAGTGGCTAGGGCTCTTAAAAGTCCTTTTGGATTCCCCAGAAGCAAAAAAGCAGCATTTACCCTGTAAGCCTTATAGATCAAGGACTTGAGTATCTTTCAACATCCCAAGGCCCGTGCAGACTTTAAACTGGTATTCCCAGCTCATTTGCCAGAAGAAGAAGAGGAAAATGAAATGAACTGAAAGCTTTTGCCTTGAGGTCTGCTGCAATGGGCCTTCTGAAGTCTGGAGTCGGAATTGTTTCAATCTATGTAAATATCGGGAAATTAAATTCCATATGTCCCATGCCAGATGCTCCCAGCTGCTGCTGCTGTGTGGGGAACAGTAAGTAGACAGTTTAGCCTCGTCAAGGAAGAGGGGAATGAAAAATAAAAGGGAGGGAATTGTTGTTTTGGGGTCGGGAGGGTAATGTGCACAAGGGGTGATGCCAGTGAGCTGACAAGCCAAATCACTGCACAGTTGTAAGTGCTGTGTGAGCCTTAAAACTGGGAGATCCCAGTGAGAACGTTGCAGTTCTTGGCGTGAGAGCTTGGGCCTAATGTACATTGTTTATTTCAAAGTGTACAGAAATTGTGTGCATATGGGAAACAGTCAGGTTTGGACCGCAAGTGGCCTGAGTGGGGTAAATCTGACTTTGTTGTGGCCTGGGAAAAACAGGCCAGAGCAGGGAAAGGTCCATCACTGAACAGACCAGCTGTGGCCAGGGACTGTACATGCCACTTATCATCAGCCACTGCCACCCTGTCCTTGTGCCAGGCCATACCCATTGTCACCCTCCTTCTTCACCCTGATTTCAGCCTTTAGGCCAGGCCTTACCCCTGGTCTAAGCTGGGCTCACGCGTTGATTTCATCGGTTTGTTATTTCTATTCCGAGCCTTGTGCCGTGGACGGGAAAGAAGTAGAACGTCGCAACCACAACTTTAAACGACCTGTTCTTAAAAAAGCCCCACACACCCTAATGAAACTAGAGATTCAGGAATCCTCGTGGAAACTCCAGCTGCCTAAAAATAGGCAGTGCCCCTCTTGTGTCCACAGGGATCCTTTGCTGCGCTCCTGGCTGGCGGTGCTGCCGTGCCCCATCGCGGCTGGAGGCGTGTGGAAGGGCCAGGCTCTGGCTGGCTGCTCCTGCTTCCCTCCCCCTTTTTGTGTTTTTTTCTAACGTGGTGACAAAGTGGAACGGGCTCCAAGAGAGAGCGGCCTTGTGGCTTTGCCCCGCCATCGGTGCAGACATTCAGTAAACACGAGGGAAGTCGGAGCCCCATGGTCGGGGCGCGGGAGGGAGCGAGTGAGGAGGGCTGAGTGGTTACTCAGCATTTGCTGTCTGAGGTGAGAGTTTCTGTGGAAAAACCCGGCCGTTTTATTGTTCTAACCTTTATTTAAACATAGAATCTATAACCTGTTTTTCCACAGAATTTAAAATAGCGGGATTTTTCTGCCTTGCAATCTCCCCGTCCAAATTCTGAGGTATCACATACTCATGTATTACTTTGTGGAGGTGACAGAGGGGGAGTCTAGGGAAAAAAAAATAGCCAAAATACCCAACAGCAGCATGTGGAATAAACCCGTGTGTGTGTAGGTCTCAGGAGGAAGGTCACCTGCCACAAGCCTGCCAAAGCCTGCACTGGCTTTTGAGTTCTCCTTCCATCCTTCTCCCAGCACGAGGGGCTCAAACCTTGGGGCTGCCAACAAATCCCACTGTTTGCCCATGCAGTGCCTGTGAGAGGGCTTGGGGTGGTCACTGTCCCACCTGAAAGAATGATTTGTAACCTTCTGTAGCAGAGGAATATCGTTTGAAGTGATGTTTTGTAGTGGCATGCCTAGACAAAGAAATGTGTGTGTGGCAGGGCAGAGAATGTCGAGTGAGGGGGTTTCCTCAGTGCTGCTGGAGCCTGGCGTGGCTGTGATGCTCTGTGGTGAAGTTTGTTGGGTTCAGGGATGCAGAACCTCCCTACCTACTCACTGCCCTACCCGAGACAGGCAGCAGAGCTTTGGCTTCTGGCACATCAGTAGGAACTGATGTCTTGGCGTAAAATAGCAAGGGAAGGTAAAATCAAGATAAAATTACCAATTCTTTGGCAGTCTGTGTGATGGATGAAGTTGAGGCAGAGGGTAGTCCATGTTTATTATTCATTGACCTCTTGTATTGCGTAGTAAGAAAATAAAATTTCTTTGATGCTCCCAGAGCAAACTTTCAAACTGTATCGAATAGAGACCAAGGCAGCAGGTTAATCAATATGTTCTGGTGAAGGTTCTTAGATCAATAATGATCTACGATGGGAATATACAGAAGGGTTAAAAGACTACTGTGTGCTTTCTGAGGGACAACAATCAGGCAGTGAATCAAAGGAGATAGCTGAGGATCTAAACTGAACAGAAGTAGAGAGATGGCAATGATATTTGAAGATCTCTCACTCTGTATTTCCTCTGCTGCTGTCCAATATGGCATCTAAGGTATTCACAGGAAAAAGTGACTTTTTTTAGGTGTCCTTGTGTGAACATAAGTTGCTCCAAATGTGAGTATCTTTCTGACCAATGTCTCTAAACTTGTGGAATGGTAACTGAGCTTTTTTCACCCTCTGTAATCACATGGTATTTAGGTTTCCTTTGAAGTCCTCAGTGAAAGTTCAGGTTGGTTTTTATTTACCATAATTTATTTACCTACTTTTAACTGTGAAAAAAGGGCACTTCTACCATGATGTCAGGGGCCCAGCCTTCCTCTCTGCTCCCCTCCCACAATGTGACCATTATATCAACATATGGCAAACATTTCTCCTATTCTGTATTTACTTCCAGCCGTAAAAATTCAGTAAAAAGCCAAGGGCCTTCCATAGAGAGAGGAAAACTCAGCTACAACCTTCAGGACAGGAAAGGCAAATACACTTTTAACAAGAAAGTTATTGGGACGTTGCTAAATATTTCCAAGAAATAAAATAACAAAGGAGCTTGTATCCAAGAGGAGTCACATATCTTCAGAAAGTATAAGCATCATGGAAAAAAAATCCTGAAGGATTATTATTGAAAGGTTAGCTGAAATTAAAAGCACGTTTATGCAGCCAAAGGAGTTTTTGGGCTTTAATTCATTAGCTCAGGTTTCATCTACCAGGATTCCGCCCCCGGCACGTGTAATAAGATTAGTTCATTAATCGTTGAGTCCTTGGGAATTAACATACTAGAGGTGCTTTTCTCCCCCTCTGAAAAATCCCCCTGGATATATAAACACAGCAGAGATTTTGTTGAACGTGGGATCAGAGTTAGTCGTGCCAGGTTTGGCTCAATGAGAATGACTGAATTCTATAAACAAGTGAACAGTGGGAGAAATGTATTAAGGAGAAAAAAAACCCAAAAAACCTTGTTTTGTCTTTAGAGTTGTACTGCAATGTTTGGCAGATGGCAGACGGAAATCTAGTGAATTAACTCTTTAAAAAGGGAAGGGGTGGGGGGAAAAAGGAAGGATAGAGTGGCTTGTTTTACTGAATAATTACCCTGGGAACTCAGCTCCCTACCTGAGTCCCAGGAGAGAAGTGAGGATGAAAGGTGGGAAGGGACCCAAGCAGCAGTGGGATAAGTGTGTGGTGTGGGTGTGTGTGGATTCCTGGGGCTGGGATCAGGCAGAGCTGTACAGAAACATTTCTGCCTCCCAGACGTGTTGTGTGAAGGGACAGCAGCAGACCCAGTGTCCTGGGGCAGCACTGGCCTTGCTCCAGGGGCAGGACAGAGCCAGATCCTACAGCAAATCCCAGGGTAGGTGGAGGCAGCACATGGTCAGCAACGTGAACAAAGGATTTGGGGACTTTACTTTCCTTCCCTCACTCAGACCCTAAACAGGGTCAAGGCAAGATGTGGCCCAATCCATCTCACTGACCCAGAGGGAAAGAGCCACCTTTGTAACAAGGCCTTTAAAAAATCCCCTGGGCCGGGTGCCCATTCACACTGTGCCATGTTTTCATGCAATTTAAGCAGATTAAAAACACATTTAACAAAGTGCAAGGAAGGAAGTGCCCTGATCTCAAGTGGCAAGGGTCAGAAGTGACATGAATGATTAGGTGCCTTATTGGGTATTTTGAGATGCCGGTGCTTAGTTCTGAGGTTCTTTAAGGATTTTGAAGCAGGGAACATAAGGCATGAGGCTCTGGGCTCCTGGGAATTTTACCTGCCAGAGGATATTCGGCTTTCCTTTTGTTGTAATTTCTGAATTGATTTTTTCTTCTTGCTGCAATCAGATATAAGCTGTTTTGTAACAGGGGCATATTTCTCTCCTGGAACTGTAGGAAAACATTCCTGACATTGGCAAAGGAGACCGGGGAGGGATGATTTATGAGTAGAAGATTAAAAACGAGTTAAATATTGTTAAATTTAGTTTAAAATGACTAAGTAGGTATATGATAACTATCTTCAAACACATAAATACTAGAGAGAAACAGAAATGTCTTATTTGAGCCAACAGAAGCAAATCTGTAGGCAGCGGAAGGAAAATAAGTAAAACTCAGGCCAAATATCAAGAGAAAATTCCTTGCAGTGAGACCTCTCTGAAAAAATCTCAAGGTACAACAATGTTCCAGTTGTAATAATGTCGTAAAAGTGTCCCAGTGCTACAAATATTGTAAAGAGAGCTGGGGATTTCCCATTTATTATGCCCAGGCGGGATTAAATAACCCAGGCAAAGGAAGGCTTGATTCAGTCATTAGCCCCCACAAGGATCTGGAAGCAGTGCAGGAGAAAACCGGGTAAAACCTCTCAGTGTCAATAAGTGGAAGGAGATGATGACCAAAGGAAAGGTGAATGTGAAATTATCCTATTTGGGCTCCAAGTGCGACGTGAATGGTGAATGCTCTTAATGAAAGCGTGGCTGCTTTAGTAACCCGATCCCTCCATTACTATTTTAGGCTGTAATTGTAGCTAATAGGAGGAAATGGATTTATATTTTGCTGGAATGCATTATTTATCAGTCGGAGTTTGAGGATTCATACAGCCTTGTGGTGAGAACTGCTTGATAAAGTGCCTGAGGAAGCTGCACTGTGTGTGCTGGCCTTTTGGGTGTGAACTCAAAATCTAGAGCGAAATAAAAAAAAAAATAAAAATAATAGTTTGGGAATGACATGGCCAAAGGAGGCTTTGTAAAGTAAAGGCAGCAAGAAGTACAAAGTGAGAGTGTAATGTCCCTATGGGATATGGATACACAGGGAAGAGAGGGAAAAGCTTCCAACCATTCTTAAGATCAAGGGGGCAAAGTGTCGAATAGGACTGAAAAAAGCAATTGCAGCAACTTTTTCCAGACCTGTTGAGCTGATGACCAAGCTCTCCTAAGATCATAAAGGTTCAGGGGACATCTGCTTTCCTGGAGCAAAACCCTGTACAAATTTCCTTAAAAGAGAAACTTTGCCTCCACGGGATAAAATGCTGCCATCACAACCAGGTGATTCCTCCATCCCATGCCATGCCCTTGCCAGAGGGGCAATAAAGGAGCAAAGTAGGGGAGAAACACAATTTTGGTTATTGGGGAATATTTACAAGCAAAGGGTGCTGGGCTATGAGGCCGTCACGGCAGCGCGCTGGTGGGATCCCATTGTTTAGGACTTCTTTAGAGCAGCTGGACAAAATCCTAGAAAACGTCCTTAAAGACAAACCTGTGCTGGCAGGGAAGTGAGCTGGATGCTTGTCCAGCTCCAGGAGGGGAGTTGAGGCCCCGCTTCAGGCTGGGCCAGACCCAGAGCTCCCCACGCTCCTGCCCAGGGGACACGGCTGCTGTGCTGGGAATTCTTGCCTGGCTGAGGAGTCCTTGCACAACCTGGCCCTCCCCTTGGGAAGTGAGCCACCCTGATGAACAATCAGCCCTGCACACACTGGATGTGATTTCTACACCATCACTGCTGGTTTATCATCCCTACCTGCCTGTTTGGGGCTGCTGCTTCTTTCAGAAACCAAAGGAAACAAAGCCAGCTATTCTATATTTTGTTTTCTTAGTAATTTATGATTAATGGGCTAAATCTTGGAATCCCTGCTCAGGGGTTTTCACATTGCATTACCCAGGCCTTCTGTTTATACATGTTTTGTAACAGAAATAAAAAGTATTTCCTTTTAGCCCAAGGCACCTAATCAGGATTAGGCCTGGAGCAGAATATTTGGCATTCTTGCATTCCAGGAGTACCTTGATGTGCAGTTATCTTTTGTCAACTGTAGATTGAATATTCAATTACACTACTCCTTTTTTTAAAAGGTATTTTAGGGCCTATCTGAGCAACTGATACTGAGTACAGTTATTCTCTGCCCTGCATTTTGTGGATTTGGGTCATCCTGTGAGTTCTTTAGCTGAAAGTTGATAATTGTAGAAGAATTCGGTTTGTGAAGCTGCCTTGGTGAGGGACTGAGGGATTTGGTGTGCATATAGTTCAAGCTGTGCAGCATTCTGCTCATGTCTGACACTTAATTCTGAGTCTCAGTTCTGCACTGAGTTCAGACTAACAAGTCAAGCCTTTAGTCTCTGATTTACCCATTATCTGCAGCATAACACTGTCCTCATCCCCTCCTACCTGTTGGCAGTGGCTGCTTCACTGCTGACCAAAGGGCACTGAAATATTCACAAGGAGGTGTTATTTATGTCCAAAATCAAAACTCTTTTGCATCAGCTTCTAATTTGCAGTTGCTTGACATAGCAGACTTGTTCTTAATTCTGTAGGGGCTACAAGGAAGGTGGAGAGGGATTCTGAATCAGAAATTGCAGTGACAGGACAAGGAGTAATGGGCTCAAACTGGGAGTGGGGGAATTGATGTTAGATAGTAGGAAGGAATTGTTCCCTGGGAGGGTGGGCAGGTCCTGGCACAGGGTGCCCAAAGCAGCTGTGGCTGCCCCTGGATCCCTGGCAGTGTCCCAGGCCAGGCTGGACACTGGGGCTGGGAGCAGCCTGGGACAGTGGGAGGTGTTCCTGCCATGGCAGGGGTAGGACTGGATAATCTTTAATCTCCCTTTCAACCCAAACCATTTTATGATTCTGTTCTCCAGTGAGTGAAGATGAGTGGCTGGAAACAAGAGAGATGTCAAATCAAGGCAGTGTGCCCTGGATGCTTCTCAGGCAGAGCCTCTTTATCAAAGCCAAACTACATTGAAGAGCTTTTCTGCAATTACAATAATAAGCAGCTTTATTTAAATGTAATTGCCTTAATTGAAAATATCTTAATGTGGGGTTCTTTGTTCCATCTGGTGTTTGGAAAATTCTCCATAACTTTGAGTCACCTATTTTGAATTTTTAAAAGGTTTATGTCTAGTTACAGTGCAGACATATTATTACACATCAGAGTCTTAGTCATTTTGTTCTGCTCTTGCATCCTGGTGTGCTTATTCACTTTGGTTTATCTGAATAGGGAGGGAGGGAACCTGGAGGGAATGGGAAGGATACACAGATTGAAGGGAAGGACCTGCTTATGTTTAGAAACAGTTGGACTTTACTTTTTTAGATTCTTACTTCATGGACTTATTTTAAATAATGATACAATTGTGAAATGATGAAAAGTCAAGAAAAGGCATGTTTTTCCTAAGAAGATTTGTGAGTTCTGCACTGGGCTGGATGATCCCACTGAGTTATAACATCAAATCTCACCTCACCAAATAGCTTCTTCAGTGCATTATTTGCTGCTATTTTTATATGAAGGGATTCCTTGTTTCTGTTTTATTAATATTGGTTTCCCTTTTGCGTTACCGTGCCTGCAACATCCTCAGAAAGCAGCATTGTTACAGCAGTGCTTGGCAGACCTCAGTAGGAGCTGAGCAAAACTTCCAATCCCTTGACCTTTGGGTTTCCAAAATTAAAATTTGCTGCAGAAGTGTGTATCTTGGGCTTATCGCCTAAGAACCCAGGCTGGTGCTGCTGGGTCTGGGCTGCAGTGAAACTCCTTCTCTGCTCCCCACCCTTCCTGTTTGAGCTGTGGTCTGGTCAGCCACACAAGAGGTCTGGAATCAGGGCTCCTGAACCTCCCTTTGACCCCATGCAGGACTCTCTGTACAATGTGAGTCACTTCACCATCAGCAAAGTTTGGCCTCATTTTGTCTGAATATCGGGCAAATTACATCAGGTGACATCACCGGGCTCTTGATGGGATTGCTGCAGTCTCTGGATCTTCCTGGCCTGGTGAGAGGACACGGAGGTGACACTGCTCAGCACAGCAGTGGCCCTGAGGCAGCCTGTGTACCTGTGTGCTCCTTGTCATGTCAGCTGCAGGCAGTGGCAAAATTGCTATGGGAAAAAACAAAACAAAACAAAACAACATTATTAAACAAATCTCATGTGTCAGAAGAACAACTTAAGTGCACTGTATGGAGGAAAAGCATTGGCCAGGTACAAGGATAGGGCATAGGAAAATGGGGAAGGACACATTGTGAATTACTATGAAGAAAGGAAACTGGAATTCCTTTCAGCCTGAACACAGCTCTCTGTTTTTTTGTTGTTGCTTTTACCAACAGAGAAGTTAGCCTTTTAAATCTCTCTGCTGCACAGGTGGCAGTGTAAGTGGAATAAAACAGAACTTGTCAAATCCAGGAATCTGCCTTGTGGACAGCAGATCCCAGAAAGAGTGAAAAAAAAAACAAAAAACAACAAAACAAAAAACCAAACCCCTCAACCCCAAAACAAAACAAAAACACGATACCTAAACCAGACTTCCACTTCTGGGATCTGATCAAAACAACAAAAAGCCCAGAAAGATTACACTAAGCTCAACTCAAATTAGTTTATTATGTTGCATGTTTCTCGAGGCAAAAGAGTTTACTTTGGAATTAAAGCACACCCAGAGAACACAGCCCTCGACTGGACATTCAGAGCTAATAGCTTGCAGAGAGTTCAGGCCAGTTGACTCTAAAAAACAGATGGGTGTTGAGAGGCACCGTCGAGGTCTCTGCATTCCTCCCCACGCACTGACTTGGGGTTGTTATGCTGAGATGGTCAGAAACTCTGCAGCTGTTTGATTCCTCTGCCTGAGCAGCTCTGACACCCCCAAGGGCCCTACAGACCGTGCAACACAGCCTCTGCAAGGGCCCATCCTGCTGCAAATGGGGGGAAAAGAGAGGGAGGGAACTCCAGGGGCTGGGGACCTGCTTTAGAGAGGTGTCCACGAAGTGGTCTGGGTGGTTCTTTCAAAGTGTGTTTGTCTCCATTGCTTCCTGGGGCTGTTGTGTGACAATTCCCCCCTGAGATTTCTCTCGTAGCATCGCTCGGTAGCGTTTTGTAATGTCTTGGCAGGCAGGATTCTGGCCACAAGTAATTAGTGGAGAGGTGGCATGAAATTGAAAAATGAATTCTGAAAATATTTGCTTTTAAAATTTCAGTGGGAGCTTTGGTGTCATGTCTGGGAGTCGCTCCTGGCTTATCCCAGCTGGACTGAAGTTTTTGTACTCTTCTGCTTCATTCCTCTTCTGCTTCATTCCTCTTTCGAGGTGAGAGGAGGGCATTTCTTTATTCTTGAGGTGTCCCTACAAGCCCAGCCCTCCATGTCCTTCGTGAACAGGGAATGGGATGCCATGACAAGAAAGGATCACTGTGAACTCCCTGTGCACTGGTCCCTGTGGAGGTTGGTGTGTTCTCAGCAGGTCTGGCACAATGGGTGCTCATAAATCTGGGGCAAGTTCACATGGAATGATGCTTCCAGGTGGAATTGAAGCCAATGGCAAAACATCTGGAAATTGCTGCCCCAGTGACCCTCTTCTACAGTGTGGAACCTTCTCTGTTCCTCTGAGGACTGGCCAAGGAATGGAGTATATGGCCAGTCTCAGGTTTCTATTTTATTTACTTTCTATTTTATTTACTTTCTATTTTATTTATGTATTTATTTTGTCAGGCTGCAGCCCTGGTGATAGGAAAGTGCCAGTGGCTTTTTGTGCAGGAGCTGCTGAGCTCCCTTCCAGAGAATTTCTAGCCTGTCTGCCCTGAGAAGTGCATTTCTTTCAAGACCATTTCTGGAGGATCAAGGATTGCTGTGTCCAGATGAGGACAGCCTCTTCTCTTTCCACCTCCAAGGCTGCTTGGCTGGAGGCAGAGCACTGAGGGCTTCCCAGTTTGGCTTACTGATAGGACTGGGACATGAAGGATGTGAACTCAAGGATACTTTGAGGAGCTGGAAGAGTTGCTGAGATGGAGAACCACCTGCTCTTTCATACCACTTCTACTCTAAGCTCCTCCTTTACCCCTGTAACATCACCCAGGACACAGCTGGGATCCCTTTGGAGAAGGCACAGGAAGGATTACAGAGCTCTCTGGGAGCAATTAGAGGCAGCCCTGAGGTCTCTGACATCCTTCCCAGTTGCCTGCAGCAGCAAATCTCCTTGCTGCTCCAGTTCCTCCAGGTCTGGGAGTGCCTGGGTAGCTGTCTGTGCTGGCTGGCAGCTGGAAGGAAGGTAAGAACCAAGGGGTGAGCAGAGGGTTGCTGGGAGAAGAGTTGCTGAGAAAAAGAGCAGTTTAGAGTCCAAGAAGAAGGTGTCAGAGCAGTGGGATGCTTGAAGAAAGGACAGCCTGGTTTTCCTTAGTTTATTTTCACATTTGACCTTTTGGTTAAGGAACCCAGTCAGTCCAATTTGTTCCAGCATAAAGAAAAGACATTGAATTTAATTGATGACCGTCAGTGGAAAGTCGCATTTTTGGGCTGGGGTTGTCCACTGAGGGAACCCATTCATTAGCTCTCCTAATATTCTGACTGTTAGGTGCTGCTGCTCTCTGATTCTGGTTTCGTGTGAGCAGTGTTTGTGTGAGCTCTCTGCTTTGATGGCATTGGATGTATTCCCCAGGAGCAGCCCCTGAGGTGCAGTGAAACAAGGTGGAACAAGCACATGATAAACACAACCACCTGACTCTGCTCTGGCCTCACATGCCCTCACCTCTCTCTGCAGTCAGATGAGGTGTGAGGTGGGGTTTCCCTTGCACTAAATCTCTGTGTCCTTACGCAGAGTTTGAGGTAAGAAGGGGGAAACTGCTTGGTTGGGTTTGTTTGTGGTTTTTTGGGTTTTCCTTCTAAAGGTCTCTCTCGAAATAACACATAAGACTCAATAGAGCTGTTAGCAGCTCAAGTGGGGATTATTAATCCCACTTTTGCAGAGCAGTGGCAACTGTTGTAGATGAGTGCATGGCTGGATCTTCTCTAAACTGCAGTTGGGATAATCAAAAACTTAAGTTCTCACCAGCAGCTTGCAGTGTTTTTGGTGTTTTCTCCATGGTTTTGTTCTTTGCTAGGACTGGCTACACAAAGGGTTGCATTTACCAACTGTTGTGTCCAGTCCCAAAGGAAACAGAAAATATTGAGGAGTCACAAGAAATGCGTCCAAATCTCCTCCATTAAATGAGAATCAAGATAGTGAGGAAAAAACTTCTTGATTCTTCCTAATCTCACATGGCTGCTGGAGAGATGGTCCCTGAAATCAGCCAGAAATTTATAGAAACTGGTGGACTTGAAGCTGAAAAGGGGCTTTAGTAGGGCTCCAGGAAGCAAGGATGAAATGTTTCTTTCTCCTTGACATATCTGTTTGCTGTATATTCAAAATATCTCCATGTGCCACAGCGTGGCATCAGGGTTTTTTTTCTAACTCCTCATTGATTTGAGGGAGAATTTCTGTTTGAAAACCTCTGGTTCAGGGTGGCTTGTGAAGAACAGAGAAGGAAAACCCGTTTTGTGTTTGTGTAACATTTGCTAGAATTGGTTAAACAGACACACATCAAAATAAATGCTGTAACCTTTCAATAAGGTTTAGTCTCCCAGAGAATGAACATACTGTAAGTATGTGTGTTAAGTACACACCATTAATAGTCTCAGTGACATTTGGGCTGGCTCCACAGGGGAGATGAAGGGCATGCACTGAAAATGGTATCAAAAGGGAAAAATAATCACCTCAAGACACAGAAATAAAATTTACCAGAGGTTGCAGAAATAAAAATAGGGGATTTTTTGGGTTCCGTTAATTGGGTTTGATCTCTGTGATGTTGCCATCAGAGGACACAGCTTTGGTCCTTTCACAGCCTGGGTTTCTTCTCTGAAGTTGTTAGAGGAATGAGTCCAGAAATTCCTGGAGGAGCATCACAGGTGATGGATAATTTTGGTTTAAGTTGCTGTCATTACTTAAAGGCACTTATTTATTTATTATTTTTCATCCTGGCTCTCTCTGTTGGTCTTTTCTGTCTCTGTTTGGAATGATATAAGTGCAAGCAGAAATACCTAAGGGCAAATTCACACCCTGGTGGTCTTCAACCCCAGCTCATTCCCCATATCAAAGCAACCCAATGGTCTGCCAGTGGAAAGAATCTTCTGCCCTAAATGAACAACAGCAAGAGGTGAGGCTGGCCTGGGTGCCAATTAGGTAATTCCATGAAGGAAAAGCAATTTTGGAGGAAAGGATGATAGAGGTTCTGTTAACATTGATGGACTTGAATGCAGTCTTTAAGGAGCATAAACAGGATCTTTTTTTGTTTGTTTTTTCTTTAAGAATCAGGCTTTACTGTTCTCTGCAAAACATCCTCCGCTCCGATGGTTTTGGGTTTTATTAACTCAGTGGCACTCAGGTTTATTTTCACTTAGACTAAAGCAGAGAAAAACCATGACTTAACTGAAACTCTGAGTGGTATCAAGCTTTGCTTGGGCTCCAGAAACCCTGGTTATCCTCTTATTATCTTTTCTTGTCTCCCTTTATCTCTCAGTGATAAGAATGGTTATTATTCCTGGACTGTAGAGCTAAGAATATTTCAATTGTTTATTGGTCTATGAGGGCTGCTGTGATTTTCATGGTGGATCACATCATCCTACAATAAACAGATAAAGAAGAGATAGGAGCCTCAACGTGGTGGGTTACTGGTGAGTTTTAACAGAACAAGAGATCCACGTGATGTTTTTGGACAGTCACTAGAGATAAGACCAGGAAGGTTTCTCCTCAGAGTGGTTACACATTTAATTTGGAGAAAAACTCTTCTTCTCATGGTGCACTGCCCAGCCCTGGGGTGTAGTTGGGGTGAACGTAGGTGTTCATCACTTTATATAACTCTCTCACATCTACATCTTGCATCAGCCACAAGGTTTGATTTGATTTTTTTTTTTTTTTTCTGTGGCTCTTAACATAAACTGAACTGACAGAGAGGTGCTGCAGGTGAAATCTTAGGGCCTTTCTGGAATACCCCTGATGACAGCAGGACTGGGGAGTCCAATGCAGATCTATTAATTTTGTATCACCTCTGCATCAACCACAGCCTTGGGGAATGTTCCAGGGTGGACTGGAATAGACTGAGATGGGAGCAAACCGGGCCATGGCTCAGACAGACCTCATTTGGCTGTGGCTCTGCCGACAGACAAAAGTGGTTTTCTAGAAGATTTTATCATTGGTGTGACTCAGCATCATTAAACTTGAAAGCAATGGCCACACTGGTGATCAGAAAGAACTTGAGGACCATCTCTCAAAGTTTGATGGTCTATAATAAGTCAGAGTGACATCCAGATGACTCATGTTCTTGCAAGTTTTCAAGCCAATGTTTTTCAAATACAGAAGGAGTTTGGATAAGCTTCTGAATTGGACCCAACCTTCCAATGGTTTGAGGTTCACCTCTTACTATTTCTGTCTTAGGCAAATGCTTAAATTTAGGAAAAAAAAAAAAGAACTTAGTGTGTAAACATTGAACACTTTGTTTAAATATTAAGCATTAAGGTCGCATGTTGGTTTTTTCACTTGAGCATGGAAATACGTAACTTAATTTGCAAAAGTGTGGAGGCCAAATCAATTTTTGGACTGGATTGAACTCAGCTCATTGCTCTTATGCTGTGTGTGTTCTTTAGAGTTATAACTTCAATGTTTGCAATTTCACTCTGTGCCTTGAAATAGTCAATATTTGGGATGAAAGAGAAATTATTTGCAATTGTAATGTTCCAGTGGTAGGAAATGAAACTGATAATGTCTGATTGCATTTGAATAAGCACAGAAGAACACAAACCCCCAATTCTGTAAAGGCTTTTGTGTGTAAACAAAGCTCTGCACCCTGGGAATAGCTGCAAGAAGCAGCAATCATAAGGTACAAATTAAGAACGTACATACACCTCTACAAGACTGGGGATGTAGATATTCCCCTTCTGAGAGCCAAAAGAGTCTGAAATGAAAGTATAGAACTTTGCCACTGTGATGTTTGTTTGGGGGAATTTTGGAAAACAAGGAACCATTGCGTAAACCCTTTCTCCTTGTTGAGGCTTGTGGTTTATCCTCCTCCCTCCTCCAACAATTACAGTTTCTCAAGAGCAACCTAAGAATTATTGAGTAAAGGTCATTTATCTAGTATGGCTTTCCCTAGGATTGCTTTCCACCCTGGCTGTCACAAGGGTTTGATGGCAGAAGCTGCCCTAGTTCATTTCAGAAATGACTTTCTAACACTGAGCTTGGATGTGAATGCTTGGAGGCAGCTGGCTGGAGAGAGGAAAGACCTTGTCCTCTGTGAAGAAGCCACAGCCTGGTTCAGTTCATCACCTCTTTGCTTGCCATGTCAGTATCCAAAGAGAGAAAACATTTCTACAAGTAAGAACAGGAATGACAGCAAAATGAACATCCCCCCTGATTTAGTTGGAATAGCATCCAGATCTACCCAATTTGCTTAGATGTGCTGCTTTCTTAGCCTGCTTGCTGCATGCTCTCCATGGATTCAACCTAACTGATTGTAAGATGGAGTAGGATTTGCCAAAGCAAACCTTCCAGTGCTGCCAGCAGGAGAAAACATGTTGGTGCAATTTGTAAAAAAGGACTTTTCTAGCTCAATGCGTTTTCCAGAGATGCCTTTTCTACCTTTCACCCTTAACCATGTGCTTTCCCACAAGCTGTCGTGTCTCCTGCAGGGTGATGTTCTCATGAATGCATCCATCTTTCAGTATGTGGGAATGCCCAGGAATGAGAGCTGAATGGGGAGTGAGGTTGTGAGTCAGATAGCTTTAACATCAATGCCATTAGGTTTCCTGTACCCAGTTTGTCATTCAAAGGTAGCTTGGGTTGTTGGTGTATGAACGTTGTTGTCAGCAGATGATTGTCCAGGCACCCAGGTGGTTTCAGCTCTGGATGTGTCAGAAGCAAACAAACGCCCTGTCATTTGTCTGGCTGCGGTTGTTGCATTTTCAGGCAGCTTTAACCAAAGACTCTTTTCCAGCTTTTAAGCAATTTTGACCAAAGACTGTTTTCCATGCCTTTGCCTATTCTCAGCTACAGGTGTTTCTCAAGGCCTGGGCTTCATGACTGGTTTGAGGTTGTGGCTGTTTGCTTGCCAGTGGTGAAAGGCACAAAAGCTGTCAGTCCCCAGGTGGTCAGTGAGCCACAGAGACTCCCTGTGCATCTGAGTGAGTCACCTAGAGATGGCTTGAGCTGAGTGAGCCTGAAGTCCCCAGGCTCCCTCAGTGGTCAAAAGAAGATGGATAAGACAAAATTAGGCTCCTGCTGGCTTTTCTGGGGGGTGAATCATACTATAAATATATACATATATACATATATACATACATACATACATATATATATATATATATATATATATATGTCTGTAAAGGAGACCCAAGAAGATTAACCTGACAAAAACACTGGATGCCCTGTGTGAGCATCCATCACCATCACCCATCCAGCTGTGCCTTGAAGCAATTCTCCAGTGTTCAAGATGACTCTGCAAGGTGCAGGAACCAGAGCCTGTGGCTGTGAGGGAGCCATGTGTGCACTGCAGCTGTCTGGACCATACCTATTATGTGGATAAGCAATCAGCTCCTGTCTCCAGGGCTGTCAATCTGGAACCTTTCACCAGCACTAAATTCACTTTAGAAAAATAAAATAAGAGAGACAGTGAGATTAGTCAGACTTCTAAAATGCTTTGAGAAACTTTAATGTTATTATCTAAGCAGAAAGTTATCCAGCAATTCCTCAGCTATTTAACATAATAGGCAGTTGCTGACAAACGACGTTATCGAGAATACGCTCCCGAGTGAGGCAGAATGATACGATCTTGCCTAAATTGTATTTTAACAAACATGCCTATCTAACAATTAAGCTGGAGCAATTTTACTCTAATAGATGCTTTTGCTGCTTAATATAGAAATTTACATGTTCATTTGTAGCCCCCAGAGATCACACAGCTGCCAGACTCCCAGCTGCCACCACCCCATTCCTCCCCCTCCAACTTCTCTCTGCTTTGGCTACGAGCACTTGATCTAACAAAGCACTTTAAAATACAAATCCCACTGTTTTCTTGGCCGTAGAGCTGAGCTCACTGGGCTGTATTTGAAGTAGGCTGCCTGCCAGCCAGACACCCTTACTCACCTAAGCTAATTTTATTCCATCTGATGGCAAAATAGCCATTCCCCCTCCCTCCTTATCACTATCCTGGTGCGTTACACATAAAGCTATGAAAGCCCAGAAAGGGCAATCCTCCTCCACAGAGCTGTCCCTTCACCCTAACCCTCCTCCTGCAGGGTGGTGGGGTCAGGACTGTCCTGTCTGAGTTCAGCTCTGAAGCTGAGTGGGACAGTTCTGGGCAGGATGGGCATGAGAAGGGGCAGTGGCTCGTCAGTTGAAACTCTGCCATGCGATTCACGAGGCATTTCCCAGATAAGGAGCTTACAGTGGGAGGTGGCAGCAGGCAACTTGGGTGCTGGCAGCATTTTTCCATTCTCCAGTTACTCTGTAGTTCAGCCTGGGACAGGCGCGAGCCTGATGTAATACGCTGTGTGCTATTTCAAGGAGACGGAGCCCATGTCCTTCAGGCCAGGCCTCGGAATGTTTGGGAGATAAGAAATCCCACTCTGAATGTTCCTTACAGTCTCAGATGAGAGAAGTGGGTAATGCTTTCTTTTAACTCTTCCAGTGAAATATGGCTATTCCATCTAAGCTCCTAGAAGCGAGGGCCCTTGGCATTCCATGGGCACACACACAGACTTTTTGGGCATGGATCTAGCAGAAGGTGACAGGTATGAATGGATGCATGATTGATGGAGGAAATTTAGTGAGGAAACATGGAATCCATTCCCTGGAGGGTGCCACCCCAAAAGCCACACTGTGTTGCAGACACTTGACTCGTTTTAACTTTGGGATAAAAAGCAGAGAGCTTTGGTCTCACCTGTTGTTCTGTCATGTGATGAACCTTTTATTCCTTCTGCTGGGCACAGCTGGATACGGGGTGGAGACTGGCTCTGATCATGAGGTTCCTCTTATGCAGGACCAGCAAAACTATCCCAAGGTAACTTATCCAGCAATGTGAAAAAAAGCCCAAACTTCTCCATGAAATGATTTGGCGTGAATAACTCTGTGAGCTACAGACAAAAGGGGCATTTTCTCCAGTATAAATCAATTTATGTTTTCTAGGGATTTGGCCTAGAGCTCTTTTCTGACTTGCATACCATTGTGTCACTTTTGTAAAACATTGTCAGAAATAATTCATTGTGGATTACCTTGCAGCATAATCATCTGTCTGTAGCATAACTAGAGGCATCCAAAAAAAGTTATTTCCTCCCCCTCCCCCTTGCCAAGTGATAAACCTCCTACCAAAGGTGCCTGCGAGGATTAGAAGGCCAGGGAATCTATTCCATTTGTTTTTTTCATTTGAAATAAAAACACTTCTTTATCACCGTAATCAAGGAGGGAGGCAACACCACTCCACTTGGCAAACAAACTTATTATAAGTGCACTTGCTGGAAAAAATTATAGTTTGTCCTGAAAAAGAGACTGAGTAGACTGATAGTGGAGCACAATCTGACCAGTGCTTCCTGCATGGCAAAAGGAAGGAGCATCCTCCCTCAGTGTGGAACTGAGCTCTCCCTGCAAGGTGACAGATGCCTTTATTAATAAATAGCCCAAATTAGAATCAGGATGGTGGAGATATTCAATGAATTTGGGAAATTTCTCCCCTCCCATAGAGAAAAAAACAGAATAACTTCTGATGTAGCATTTGGAAGACAAGAAGCTACCCCTGGAAGAAAAGATTTCTGGGCTGCTCCAAGGACAGGCCAAACACCACACTGACATGTTTTTAATGAACATCTTTTCCCCAGTCTCCTGGAAGCTTCCCAGAGATGAACCAAAATGCCCTTGCAGAGAACAGTCAGTGCTGCCAGTGATGGAATGGTTTGGGTTGGAAGGGACCTTAAAGATCATCTCATTCCAGCCCCTGCCATGGGCAGAGACACCTTCCCCTGTGGAAGTCAGGAGTGGAAAACTAACTTCCAGCCAGAACCTTGGACCAGCAATTCAGCCAAATATGGAGGTGTTAATGCAGACAGCAGTGCCTTCAGGATTGAGGAGGATGCCTCTGGAAAGCATCTTCCAAACCACACCCAAAGAGGGAAAGCAGAGCCTCAGATATCTTAGGGAGAGAGAAATATTTCCAAGACTCTGGCTGTGTGCAAAAACTCCTGGAAAGAGGCTCCTGCAGATCTTGAAAATATTTCAGCCTGCAAGAAGATTTATGCTGATTTTTGATGCAATATCCTCTTGTCCTTGCCACCTTGTGAAGTGCCCCTCCCTCAAGATATGGAGGGCATCTTGTTAGACAACAATTTTTGTGTAGCTCCAAATAAAGCATTGAATGTAGGTGTTCAGTGCTATGAACATAAATGGAGGTAAATTTGGTCTCTTAACTTCATATGGAGTGAAAAACTGATTTCCATTGCTGTGAAAAGTTGGAACTGAAATATTTGGACTCTTTCAAAAGCTTTTGTTTTCTCTAAATTTTCATCTCTTTTGGCCAGAACTCTTAGTTTAATATTATATAGCTTCAAGAGGAATTGTGAATGGTCCAGAATTCCACTTGCAGCTTAAAACTCCCAACAAAACTAAAGCAAAACCCCAAACCTACATTAAAACAAATGCCCTCAGGTGTAGCTGCTTCTGAGTATGGGCCAGGTGCAGGACAATGGCCAAGGTTATGATTTTCTAGTGCTGTCAATAGAAAACTATGACTTTTTTTCAGTTACTCATGCAGGCTGAAATTTTTCCTTCTGGTTCATCTCTTTAAACATTTGAGCCAAAGTCATCTTCTCTTTCCAGGAACAAATTGGGAGGAAATTATTTTGTATTACCCGTTTAAAAAAAAACAACAACAAAAAAAAAAAAAACCCAACCCCCCCCTAAAAAGCCCAAACAAACTCACAGCTGTTTGAATGTGAAACTCTCAAACATCCACACAAAAATACTTGACATTTGTTAATAGGATGTGGGGGCCTCACTCTTGTGACGTGCATTTCTCTCATCCTAAATCTGCAGTTAATCTTCCAACTGTGCATTGTTGCCTGGTTTTGGAGCCCCTGCTCCTGAATTATCAGTGCATGGCAGAGGAAGTGCCTCCTGTCCATGCTCATTTGCCAAAAGCAGCTTCATTTGCTCTGCAGTCCACTCCTGGACCAGGGGTTTGTGCAGGGAGTGGGACAGCCCTAAGGATGATGTGATAACAGAGACTTTAGTTTTGGTGATGTCGCTGTAGTGTGGGGAACAATTTTTGGTCGACATAATTCAGAGATTTCCTAATCACTGAAATCTTGACTCTGCAGCCTTATGAATCTTCTCCCATCTGTGGTGGTGTAATTCAGCACTGTAATTGCAACAGATGGCTGAGCTTTTAAACCATGATGAGGCAAAAAAAACTGAAAGAGGGAAAAAATGGAGAGTCTAGGGGATTGTAATGTTATGCACTTTGGGAAGTGCCAGACTCTGATGTAAATATATATTTGGCATTACCTGGCTGTAAGATGCAATCTACTTAAACACTATTGTAAAAATCTCTGCTGATATTAGTTAACAGCTCAGTGTTCACTACTTTCTCTTAGGTACTCATTGCTGCAGTAACTCCTACAGCTCTGCCATGGCAGCTTTGTGTGGATCATCATCCTCCTTAACCTACACTGAGGTGACACAGAGCACAAGAGCAAGGTCTAAACTTTTCTTTCTTGAAGGCTGACAGCTAGGGATAAGTGGTAAAAGTTTGGAGAAAGGAAATTTATTTTTTCCCCAAAATATTTGCTTTAATTTACTTTGTGTTTTAGAGAAGATTCACGTTTCCTTTGCAGAAAGCTTCAGGTTCCATAAGTCAGTGCAATTCCTGGCTTCTCAGCACCAGGAATCTCAAAACATCAGGAGCTGTTTGGATGATGTCAGAGTTAACCAGGGGAAAGACATAAATCCTAGGGAAAGTTTCCTGCCCTCCTTTGAAGTTTTGAGGAATTGTAGAGAGCCTAGCAGAGGCAGTAAACCATCTGAATTTCGGGGATGGTCCTTCGAACAAAATTCTGAACTTTTTGGGGGATTGTAAATGATCTAAGGAAAATGTCCTTATTCTCATACAAGGATAATCCATCTAGACAAAACTAGAGAACAAAGATAGGGACCAGCCCCTCACTCCCAAGTGTTGGGGAGAAATATTCCTGCCCCAAATGATGTCTGCCCATCATAATTATCATGAAAATAATTTTGCAGAAAGGGGCTGCATTTTACTTTTGCAGAGCAATTGCAGAGAAGTGACAAATTGATTAAAGATTACACTTTTTCTTACCATTAATCAATCTTCTTCCTGGAAACTAGTGATAGGACAAGGGGAAATGGTCTCAAATTGCACCAGGGAGGTTCAGGTTGGATATTAGGAATTTTTTTTTTTTTTTCACTGAAAGAGTGGTTAAACATTGGAAAAGGCTGCCTAGGGAATTGGTGGAGGGAATCACCATCTTCAGAAGTGTCTAAAAAATGAGTGGATATGGCACTTTGGGATATGGTTTAGTGGGCAAGGGAGTGTTTGGTCGAAGGTTGGGCTTGATCTTGGATCAATTTTCCAACCTTAATGATTCTGTGATTCTAGGAGAAACTTTGGGGCTGATGCTACTCACTTTCTCATATGGGTCTATCACCCTCCTGCTCTGTGCCACAACTGCCAAGAGTAATGTTATAAAGCCAACATCATTATTTTAAAGATGGGTTTTTTTCAGTTAATACAATCACTTCAATTTATCATTGAAGCTGCCTGTGACATCCTTTTAATCTGGCATAACTCTAACAGTCTATTTGGAACATCAGCATTAGGGGAGGAGAGAGAGCTGGAGAGCTGGAAAATCATCCCTAATGCAATTATTAGTACTTCTAAATAATTCCTTCGAAAAGAGGGAAAGTCAGTTGCTGACTACATGTTCAAAGTTTTGTTTGTTTTTTTTTTCCCCACCTTGGGATCCATTTTCATCCCTGGTGGAGGTGTGGAAGAAAGGAAGTCAAAGCAATGACATAACTTCTGCCTTTCTGGGAAAACATCCTGTTACACCTAATATCCTTCACAGCAATCCCTTCATAGGCTACAACCCAGAAAACTCCTGCTAAGGCCAGAGCCTTGTGCACAGCAGGCAAAGAGGTTGGGGACAGCCCCTCGTGAGGTGTGGCTCTGACTCACCCTTGGTGTTTGTGTCACTTCCTGCTGCTCACCCATCCCAAAACACATCCGTGGAACCCTGCCTTTGGCCACCTGCTCCTGAAGCCAAGCCTGGGGCCTTTCCCAGCATTGTCCTCTGTGCCTGAAGCTGTTCCTGTGCCTTTTTTTTTTTTTTTTTTTTTTTCAGTTTCTTGAATCCCTTCCCCTCAATGGTCTTTGGGCACAAAAGTGGATTGGTGCCACTCCAGGGTGTCCTAGTGAGGCAGAGGTTTCCCTGGACACCTCTGTGGTGCTGGACAAGGGGAATGGTTGGGAGTGTTTTATCTGCTCCCTGTTTTGGGCAAAGACTGATAACCATCATGATAGATTCAGGAGTTGCCCTGGAGGCTCTGTTCTCCCTTCCCCTGCCCCTTTGGGCGCTGCTCTGAAATCTGGGGACAGAGTGCTTCTTTATTTTTTTAAACCAGTTAAGAAGCACAGGAGAAAATCAGTAATGGGAGACAGTTGGGATTATTTTTGAACCATGTTTTATTCCCTCAGTCAACTATAATGGGACTGCAGGAGGCTTTATGAGGAGCTGTAAAAACTCACTGCTGAGTGTGGTGGTTTAATGGTCACAGGGACTTTCAAAAAAGAAGATAGTTTATTTTTATGGAGCATCCTTTTTTTAAAAAAAAAAAAAAAAAAAGGAAGGAAAAAAGTTAGGAAAAAATTTTACAGGGAGAAGGTAAAATAGGCAGTGCTTCCAGGGTCTGGATACTGATTTGGAGGGAGAAAGGGCAAAGTGGCATCTAAAGAAGGACAGATACCATTTCCAAGTGGGAAGGATGAGGGGGGGAGAATGGAAAGTGAGAGTAATGGAAGAAGAAAAATGAATGTGGAGGAGTTGGACAATGCAAGAGTTGAAGGATGCAATTAGAGAATGGGAAAGAAGAGGAGAGGTGAATGTTAGATTTGGTGTTGGATGTGGAAGAACAATTTTTGGCAGGAGTGGAGAAGGTTGGGGTTAGTGGGAGGTGGCTGCTGAGAGGGGAGGGAGAGGGGCAGGGCTGTGGGAGAAGGGAGGGTGTCTGGGAGAAGGATTTTCCAGACAGAACCGTGGGTTCCTCTGCTTGTTCTGAGGTGATGGCTGTATTCTGGATGTGATTCATGGGAATTTAAGAATACACTATCCCAATTTATTGGTCATGCCACTCATTTCTGTACCAGGAACAGTTTCCAGAGATAATCTCTGTATGGGATTTACATGGAAAGAAAGATTGATAAGCAGAAGAACCCTCAGGTAGACTAAGCTTCCAGACTCTTCTCTCAGAGATAAGAATACAAAAAGTTTGTACTCTCAAAGATAGTCCTTTGTGGGTTTAATCCTAAGTGATGAAATGGCTTCTGCAACTTGCCTTGTGATGACAAACCTCAAAGAAAGGCAAGAATGCTTTTGAGCAAACAAATTTTCTTGTATCCAGAATAAATGAGAAAGTGGCTGTTGTAATCCCACTGGGCACTCAGGCCAGGAATATCCAGACACAAAGTCTTGGCATGTAGCAGGATTAGAAGGACACAAAGATGTGGTACTTCCATCTTGACACCTCCTGCTCTTTTTATTGGATAAGAAATATTTTTTTCCCTGGGAGGGTGGGGAGGCCCTGGCACAGGGTGCCCAGAGCAGCTGTGGGTGCCCCTGGACCCCTGGAAGTGTCCAAGGCTGGATTAGATGGGTTTTGGATCACCCTGGTCTAGTGGAAGGTGTCCCTGCCCATGGCAGGGGGGCTTGAGTTAGATGGTCTTTAAGGCCCCTTCCAACCCAAATAACTTTAGGACTGAGAACCTCCCATCATTTTGAAGTCAGCGACCTACAACCAATCTGAAATCCAGCACCAGAGTATTTCAGTTGCAACCTGTGTCCACTCCTGTTAGAAGCTGGTGTTGAGCCTTGAGAATGCTGCCCCTGTCTTGGGGACCCCACAGGCCTTGAGATGATGTAGAGAGAGGGAGGTCTGGAGCCATTGGCCAATTGAGACAAGAAATAATTTCCCTTCCCCTGAAGATTGCAAGTGAATGAATTTTATGCAGATTATATGTAAAAGAGCAACACAGCCCTCTCAACCAACCAACCTAAATCCCCAAACAAACCCCAGGATGTCTGATGAGCAGGGAGGAAAGAGTGAGAGAAAACACCAAGGAGACTTAAAGGCTGAAGAGCTTTTCTTCCTTGCTCTGAAGAAGAGCAGCATAGGTTTAATGGTCTCAGGAGGAGGGATAAGGCAGCTCCAGGCAGCAGAAGTAATTATAGTAAACTGTTGTGGTTTAACCCCAGCCAGCAGCTCGGCCCCACACAGCCACTCCCTCCCAGCCCCGGGTGGGGAGAATGGGAACAGGAAAAGTGAGTGATGCCTTTTGGGGCTACCTAAAAAACAGAGGCCAGCCAGAGTTAAGGGAATAAAAAGCAGTTCTATTTATTGAAGGGCCTTCAGGTACATTTAGGGCTGACAAAACCTCCCTGGGGCTACACCCAGAATGGACCCTGGGTCACAGGTTTTGAACTTTGATAAGTTTGAGCCATTTGCATATTGGGGGTTAATCTGCCAATTACAGCTCCAGCTAATGAAGTAATTTAGCACAAGTTTGCTCCCCCCAACTCGCTTTTGTTCACATCTCACAGGGCCTGAGGCAGTGAGGTGTCCTTGATTGCCAGGCCTGGAGAGGAACTCCTGGTTGAGATATGGACAGTGAATAAGTAAAGCAAAACCCATGCAGACAAGCAAAGCAAACTGAGGAATTCATTCCCATCCCAGCAGGGTTCAAGCCTCCCCAGGACAGCAGATCCCTGCTGTGTATGAGGTGAAGACAAACTCCATCACTCTGAGTGTTCCCCTATTTCTGCCCCAGCTTTGTGCGCTGAGCATGATGCCCTGTGCTGGGGACATCCCCTGGACTGTATCCCCCCAACTCCCTGGCACCCCCAGCCTTTCCACTGGGGGGGGTGAGAGGCAGAAAAGGCCTCTGTGGGAAAGAATTAAAGTGTAAAAAGGCCTTACTGGGTAATTGCTGCTCAGTGATAACAAATAAGAAAGTTTTCCCTGAGTTATTGACACTATCCAGCACAAATCCAAAACACAGCCCCACAGCAGCTACTATGAGGAAAATTAACTCCTCCCCCAGCCCAAACCAGCACAACTGTGCAGAAAATGAGCTGTTCTGAGAGGGGATTTGTTTTGACAAATTGTCGGTGAATACTCTTAACTTTTCTCTTGGATCCTTTCAGGCAGAATTATTTCCTGCAGAGTGAAACCCTTGACAGCCCCAAACTTTCCTTGGGGTGCCACAGGTTCCCTACCAACTCAGTGCCTCTGGGGAACCTCTTGCAGGAGCCAGATGGATGAGGGGTGAGCTGTGGTACAGCCATGGAAGTGCCTCTCTGGATTTCCATTCAGTGTCATTTGGTACGAGATTAATTACTGGGAAAGAAAATTTAAGTATAAAAAAAACCAAAACAAAACAAAATACAACTGCCCAACCAACACCACCACCACCACCAAAAAACACAAAACAAAGCAACAAACAAAACCCCCACAAAAACAAACAAAAAACCAAAAAATAAAAAAAAAAAAAACCAAAACCAGAAAGAAATAAAAGGGAAGAAACTATCCAGAAGAGCAGCACTGTATTCCTCTGACCTGCTTCCCACCCGGGTGTGTGCCTCCTGCTCCCACAGGCATTAAGGCTGTAAAAGCTTATTGTCAAATCAATTCTGTTCCTACCGAGCCTGGGGAGACCAGGAGTGTGCCTTGAAATGCCTCAAATCTTGCCCCTCCCTGATGATTTGCAAAGTTTAATTTCTGTAATGGGCTCTGGTGACAGAGGCATTCACTGTTTTTCCAACAGGAATTGCTGAATGTATGAATGACTCATTCTGGAGGCGGGAGATATAATGGCAGCCTTCGATACCCTGATCTAAGGGTGGGGAGGTTGTGTGGGAGGGGAGGAATGGGATACTTTCAGTTAAATTATCCACCTTGCTTCCCCTTCATCAGCCCCTCCTTCTCTCGAAGTCCCTTCCTGGCTCAGGATCAGGATAATGCTGAAAGAAGGAAAGGGAAGGCTGAGGGACCTCCTGTGGGAGATGAAGTTTATAATATATGCATTTGCCTGGAAATGCCATAAGAAATTAATATTACAGAAACAGTGGGACTGCATTAATATTTTAATATTAAATGAATATTTAATTTGAAAGCTTTGATTTGAAAGTGAATGAGACAGCCATGACATGAACAGTCGTGCTGTTCCTGTTAAGAAATGTTAATGATTTATTGACATTGTCGGTAGCAATAACTTTACACTGTTTCAGTTACATAATGCCTTTGAAATATTGGTAAAGTGATTACTGAGAACAAAAAGCAGGCTGGCTTCTGCAGCCCTTTTGGGAAGGGCTTCTGTGAGAGAAAAGCTGAATTTCCTGTGGAAGGAGGATCCCACCCTATCCCTCAGAGCAGGGCTGGCTGGGGCCTTGGGCTCCCCTCTCCCCAGCATCAGCATCCCACACCAGTTTGGGGAATCCCTCTTGTCTGGGGTGCCCCAAACCTACACGTTGCTCTGACAGTGCTTCCTGAAGGTTAGGGCTGATCCTGGAGGAGCTGAGAGCTTCCCAGCACCACTTTTCTCAGCCAGCTTCCCACAGTTCCTCCTGCCATGGACCTTGGCGCCTCTTCAAGCCAAAAATGCCTTGCTCCAGGGTTTCTTATGGCTCTTCTGGCTGAAGACGACTCAGGGCTGTCTGTTAACTTTCATGTACTCAGTGATCTACAACATCAAAAACATCTCAATGGCTCCAGCAGGTTTATTTTGTGCATTTCAAAGGGCTCTTGAAGCTGTACCTGTAGTTTCTGGGAGCTCTCTTAGGGTTTTACTCTGGGAACAGGGACACAAACAGAGGTGTTGCCTCATGAGCATCCTGAGTTTAATCTTAAATTGCAGCTGAAATGAGAAGTCCTGGGCCTGAATGGGGCTCCAGTGAACCTGAAGTAGGTGCCTACAGCCTGTAGGCATTTGTTCCAAGGAGTCTCTGCCTGTATATTTTAGACCCCTTGAAAACTCTTAGAAAAAGCTCTCGTCTGCTGAATAAACAGGGATGTGGAATATTTTTGTGACATGGTCTGTTACCCATTAGTTCAGAACAAGGAAAATTCATCTAAAAAATAATTAAAGAGACACTTTGGCATGGTGTCTTGAAAGCAGTACCATGCTGTAGGTTCCCAATTCCAGAAATGTGTTTCTTCTTAAGGCCAATCTTTACAAAAAAATTAAGAGAAAAATGAAACCTAAATTCACAATGTGACCCAATCTAAACAGACAGAGTGCTTTTTCTTCCTTCTCCCCCCACCCCCTCCCCTTTTTTCCCCTCTCCCTCTCTTAATTTCATGCTGTTGTTACAATCAGCCTTAGTAAGAGTAAGCTGGTGGAATGAGGAAACAAAACCCCAATATAGGATGCGGTTTGAAGGACTGGTTCTTGAGCTTGCTAATCTTCCTCAGTTTTCAATTGCATTTCTCTGATGGCAGCCTTGGTGAATTTTGTGTTGGCAGAAGATCCTACACATAGAATGGAGGCTTGAAATTGTGTCATAAATGTCAGCACAGTTTTTTGTCTGCTGCATCTCTGCTCTGGTCCCTCTGAATCACAGAATGGTTTGGGTTGGAAAAGACAAAGATTATCTGCTCCCAAACCCCCTGCCACGGGCAGGGACACATTGTATTGTCCCAAATTGCTCCAAGCTCTGTCCAGCCTGGCATTGGATACTTCCAGAGATCCAGGGGCAGCCACAGCTTCCCAGGGCACCCTGTGCCAGGGCTTTACTACTCTCTAAATAAATTTCTTTCTAATATCTGACCTAACCCTATTCTCTGTCAGTGTGAAGCCATTCACCCTTTGTCCTGTCACTCCAGGCCCTTGTCTAAAGTCTCTCTTTGTTCCGTTTTGGCTCCTTCAGGCCCTGCAAGGCCACACTGAGGTCACCCCAAAGCTTGTCCTCTCCAGGTGAACAATCCCAGCTGTGCCTGCCTTTCCTCCCAGCAGAGCTGCTCCATCCCTCTGATCCCCCTGGTGCCTCCTCTGGATCTCTCCAGCAGCTCCAGCTCTTTCCCACATTCAGGTGGATTCTAGGGGATCAGCTCCATCCCCTTGTCAAGTATAGCCATGGTAAGCAAAGAGCAGTTCTCACTGTGACCTGGTAGAAAATTAGCATGGAATGTCACCTCCCGTTGAAATTCTTCTCTTCCACTGATGTAACTGGAAAAATAGGCACCAGCATACCTTAATTTTGGTTGATTTGTCCCAACCTGTGCAGCAGGATTCATCACCCCACTCACCTTTAGCAGGAAAGTTCCCCAATTCCCCATGAAGTCATTGCTGAAAACTCCACAGGCAGCTTTTCCTATTAAAAGCTGGCAATGCGCTCCTTGCCACAAAGCTTGCACTGAATTGGAGCACATGACATTTTAAGGGCTGAAATATTGTGAATACTCTAACAAAATTGATTTCATTTGTCAATAAAAGCCTCACTGTTTTTCATAGGAACCGCTCAGTAAACTATTCTGACAACAACTCAAGGCTGATCAAATTAAAATCAGCCCCAGCTTTTTTTAGAGATGAACTGATCTGAAAAGGTTTTGGTATCCTAGAAAGAGTCGCTAACCTTTCTGGGCAGGTCCTATAGCATTTAATAACAAAGGGTACCTTCTTGTATAAATATTATGAACTATGGAATTTAATGAGATTTGTATTGCACTATAGAAATGTTCTTTGGAGAATTAATTTTGAAGTCTGTAGGTTTAAATGTTTTCTAAAAATAGTACTGAATATATACAGGGCTTTGTGCTTCTATGTCTATTTAGTTGGGGAGAATGTTTTCATGTATTATTTGGTCCACTTTTCATTTTCCTCATCCTTTTTTAAAGCATTGGTGGCAAAGGAATGAAAGGAGGCTATTTTTTGCTCCAGGATAAATTTTGATATTTCAATTCCAGTTTTTTGCCTCCTGAGGAATTTTCTATTTTCTTGAGATTCTTAACCAGGTCATTCACTCACTGATGGGTTTAATTACCTGCCTGAGCAGCTGAGCTGAGCTGCCTGTTCAGCAGCACAGCCCGTGCAGCGTGTCCAATTCTGCACATGGATGTGCTGGTGCAATAGCCATCAGCTTCAAAAGAAGGATGCAGGAGATCTCCTCCAATACAAACAAGGTTGGAGCCCTCTCAGATCCAGTTCTCTGCAGCTTTTATAGCTGCCCATATGATGTTTTCTGGTTTTCTATGCTCATGGGCAAACAGAGGCTGACACTCACTGGTGAGCTGTGCTGCATCAGAGGGATCTGCGACGTCTCGCTGGAGACCTGGGTATCACCTCCGAGAGCAAAGGGAATTTTTGAAAATGCTGTTAAATGCATTAACAATGAGCTGGGGATAAAGTCAAAACCCTGCTTAGACGTTTCGACTGAGAGTTGCCATACAACTTCAGCTAGTGGTGGGTCTTGGCTGAAAATGTATTTATACATTTAGACAGATAGAGATGGACTTCACTTGTTTAAACTCAGCTTTAGCACAGATGAAAGCAATAGGGGGTGGCGGGGAAAGCACAGGCTGCCACCACCCTCACATATGGCAATTGTTTCCTATAAAGCTTGCTATATTGTATTTATTTCATCCCCTGACATATCACAGGATGCCAAACTTTTAACCTAAAAAACCCCAACCTGCAGCTTTTAATGAGGGCTGTCCTCCAATTTATTTGAGTTTTGTTGGTTTGGGTTTTTTTTCCCCTTCTGCTTTTCATCTGACTGGTTTCTATTTCCACTCTTTCTGTTCTTCCCTCCTCTGTTTTGTTTTGTCTTGTTTTGTTTTTTTACTATGTTGGAGGAATCTCAGTTGCACTGGGAAGCCCGGGAGGTACGAGTGGAATGCTCAGATTTAATACATCCTTGCCTGAACTCTCTTTTGACAAATCAATTAATAGCTGTGGTTCTGGGGGCAGAGCATTGGGGGCACAGGAAGATGAAGCATCTGGGGTGCAAGGCTGGAATGAGGCTGGGGAAGCTTGGCTGGGGATCAGGAAGGGAGGGCTGGGGAGGGGCTGCTTCAGGTGCAAGGGGATGCCACAGAAAGTTATGAGATTTTTTGAATTCTGGAGCTGAGCACATGACTGCAGAGACTGGCTATACCTTCCAGGCAGGCAGGCAACCACCTCACTCTGCAGTGCCAGGTCCTGCCTTGCTCTGAGCTCCAGGCCTAAGGGATGAGCCACAGCTGGCAGAGGCTGGTTCTGATGCCAGGAGTGCTGTTTGGTCTGAGGGAGCCTCCTGTTCCAGCTTGGGGCACAAGCTGCCCTTTGCTGATTTAAGGGGATCCCTGGGTGCTGAGTGTTGCTGGGGATCAGGTGCCTGGGAAAGTTTAAGGGAAGGACTTGACTTGTGCTCTGGGTGCTGTGAATTCAGGACAAACTGCTCCCTTCAGATCTGCTGCTGAGAGCTGGGAGGGTTCCCCTCTTGGCTCCATCCCTGGTGTGCATGGGACTCTGCAGCTGTGTTTTTCAAATGCCATTCAAATGAAAGCAGAGAGGGGAAATCCCGTTTCACTGGGAATAGCTCTCAAATGCCGAGCAGCTTTTCCTCCGAATTCTGTCTTTTGGCTTCCTTGCTGCAGACTGACACATGGTGTCTTTCTCTTGATCAATTTGTTTATTGTTTGCTTGATTATCATCTCCAATAGCAAGACATGGCAGGTCTCTTTTGTTAATCCTGTTAGTACTGGCTTTGGAGCAGAAATCTGGTTTTGGAAAAACATTTGGGTATGTTAAACTTTCTTGAAGATTCTGCCTGTGAATACCAAATCATGCATGGCCTGATGTATTTGAATTTTCTAGATTATTCCTGAGCCTTGCATTTCCATCTGTTGGGGTCCTGCTCCTTGTCTTTCCTTGTGTGTATGTACAGGCCAGCACCAAACTTTCAGAGCAGCTTGTGTGGCTCTTTTGAGAGGAGAGCACAAGCAGAGCCCCCTTCTCCATCCTCATCTCCTGGACCCCCCTCACCCCCAGTGATGCTGCTATGCCTGAGGGAGACCACCCTGGTGGGGGGAGGGCTGGAGAGCCACCCCATTGCTTCTCCTGGGCTCCTCATGCAGGAGGGCTGCTGCTGAACTCGCTCCCATTACTGGTTTTGAAGTGATGTATGGTTCAAGGAAGATGCCAGAGCAAAGCCCTGGAAGAGTGATGACCTCCCATGTATCTTCTGAACAGGTACCCAGACAGCAGAGCCCCCCCTTTGCCTTCCCAAGGCAGCCCTCTCCTCTCTCTGCACCCGTGCAAGCTATTTATCTTGTGGGGAAGACAGTAGGAGGGCTAGGAGAAGAGTTTAGGCTCCAGAGCTCAGCCAGTCCTTGACCTCTGGGCTGAGACTTGCTGTGGGGAGGTGACTAATTAACAGTGACTGCAGTGGTGTGGGCTGTGTGTGGACACACGGGTGGAACATCTGCTAATGCACCCCATGGTTACAAAGCCAGGGCACCCCTGGGTAAAAAGCAAAACCAGGGCTTTTTCAGTTGCAGAGTTACTTGACTGTCTGCTGCTGTCAGATCCATCTTTGGTTCAGTGAAATAGTCTTTTCTTTGACAAATCCTCACAATTTGGTCTTGGCTGCTGTGGGAGCCTGGCTGCTCCTGTGCATTCCAGAGGTGGATTTGATGTGGCCCCAGCAGATGTCAGGGTGGGCTTGTGGGTCCTGTCATGAACACAGCTCCCTCAAGGGAGCCCAAACACAGTGACAGTGCTCAGGGACAAATAAAGCAAAGGCTCTGTCCCTCTGCTGCCAGCCATAAACCAGCTACCAGTGTTTACAAATCACCAGGAGATGAAAATCACAAGTTTTTTTCCTTCCTGGGTGGTTGACTGCTTGTCTTGTTTCATATTCCTTCCCAACCAAGTCTATTCTCTTCCAGCTTTTGATCCAGCCCCAGAAATACTGGAATATGTATGGCTTTTAGGTGAGATGGTTTGGGAACCACATAGCACATCTTGCATTATGGAAAACCAGGGGATCTCCTCATGCACTCCACAGGGTTTTCCCTGTTTTTTCATAACTTCACCAGAATTCCTCATGGGGCAAACAGTGCAGAAGAGATAAACACAAGTGTTCTGTAGTTCTGGCTCTTACCATCATGATTTCATCTGGGAATCTTAAATCTCTGGGTGAGCAGATTTATAAAAGAGGCATCATTTCAGGCATTTTAACTGAGAGGGGAAAGTGAGGCAAAGAGGTTTTGTATTCTTGTTGGGATTTTAAACTTGTGTGAGAGGGGCAGGTGGCTCCAAGCAGTGCTTTTGATAGAGGGGCAATGCCAGGATGGCCTGGGGAGGGTGATGAGAGCTTCGTGCCCTGGGCTGAGGGGGTGTGGGGCTGGATGGGCAGGGTGCTGTGGGCACTTGCTGAGACCCACGAGGTCCTTCCTCCTCTCAGCACCTTTTGCTTTAGGCTGTGATTTTGCTGCCCCCAACAGTCTGCTGGTTTTGAACCTGCCTGGTGCTCTCCCACATCAAGATGTGGCCCTGCAGAAGTGGGAGGTGAAGGGTCTGGTCCAAAACTCACCCTGTGAGACCCACTGGGGCTGCTCCCATAAACCAGGTGCACCCCTACGTGCATGTTTTGGGTCACAGGGACATGGCCTTGGAGTGACACCATGCAGGTGAGGTCACTGTTGTTCTCTCTTCATGCCTGAGCCACGATTTCAATCAGGGCAGGATTTCAGTGCCAGATTTCACCTGGACAGCCCATCCTGAGCACCCAGAATTAGAGTATTCAGTCCAAATCAAAATGGGTCCACTAATTTAATCAGCATTTACATGGTTTAATTGAAGATTGTATCCCTTTGCTTACATCATCTACTGCGGCTTATCACTCTCACCACAGTGTAGAACAGAGTTTTTTGCCCCACCCTCCAGAATGTATTTCAAGAATGTGGTGAAAAAAAAAATACTAAGAATATGTAACTTTTTCTAGAAATACAATATTTCATGAGGGAAATTTGAAGGAACCAAATTCCAGGCAAACAGACATCAGTATTGTTAGGAAATACGGCTCTCTGCAGGGCAAAAAAGGAGAAGTATGCCAGGTTTAAATAGGAATTTATAGCCACTGACTGCAAATTACCTTATAAAATTACTGAAACCTTCATAAAGTCATCAGTTATGCGTTTAGTCTCGATTGTCATTTATTGCACTTCTTAATTGTTCAGTAAACTTTTCTGGATTAAAGAGTGTGTTTCAAACTGACATGAGGCTGTTTTATTGATGTAAATTAACAGAGTATTTTACATAAGGGGCAGCTGAGGGACCAGCAGCAGAAGAGTCTCTTATCCACTAATAAAGGCAACACAGAGCTGGTGCTGGGATTTCAAGTGAGTGGAGTTGTGTGGAATGATGAGTGTGCAGGTAATAGTTATAAATCCTTAAAATCAGGATTGTTTTCAGTACGGAGTGTGACAGTGGAGGCTGAACACAGACTTTTAATCACTCTGTTTAAAACAAGAGAAGGAACGACAGAGAAAACATTGAAAAATCTGGTGGATTTACATTGAGTCCACGTTAGGTCTTCTGTTAAGTCTTTTCCAAGACAGAACATGCTTCACATGTTTTCACTGTTGGTTTTTTTTCAGTTATTAGCATTTCATTCATTAGTGTTTCCTCAGGCTCACAAGCCCACATTCCACTCAGTGCAACCCCTGTACCACCACTATGCCACCAAGCAAGTGGCTCTATTTCTCCTAAAATGTGATGGACTTCATGGGATTCACAGCCCAGGATGCCAAAATCCCCTTTTCTTTGAAGCTATTCTCAGCTCTTTGGGTTTCATTCCATGCTCTTCTGTGGAGGCAGCGTGATTCCGATCATACCATTGCTGATTGCATAAAATATGCCCTGAATCCAACACGTTGTGTTAAAATCTGGTGTCTGGGTCCTGTCAGATTCTGAACAGAGTAGCTGTTGGATTGTGTTCCAGCCATCCTCAAACCATGCCAAGTTGGGAGAGACTTGATTGGGATATCGGTGAGGGGTAAAGACCATGAAACCTCTGCTGTGATTGATGGAGTTGTGCATGGAGAGGACAAATATGCACAAATACTTACCCAGAATAGTAGGGCCTCAATTCAGCTGTATCTGGCAGACTTTTCAGCTCAACTTTCAAGAAATATTGTTTTTAATTGACCTCCATGTGTGTGATTTGAAGAGCCAGCGCCGCTTCTCACAAGGAGAGTTTCGAGCATGGAAACTCCCATCGTATGTAAAATTAGTAATTTTACTGTATCATGAGTGATTAAACCTGACCCCCAGGGAGCCAAAAATAATGCTGTGTGACTTCCTTGCCCAATTAACACAGAACAAATGTGAAAATGTGTACATTACAGCAAATTGTGTGCTAATTGGCCTCAGAGAAATACTAACGACGAGGAAGAAATGGGCATGTAATTTCAAACATATTTGAGAGGTTTCGCAGTCTGCTTGCAAATAGGAGGGAAAAAAGTCAAAATTTGACAAAACCATTATTTGTTATGATTTATTCACTCAGCTCCAGTCTTGAACCTGGGAGTTATTGGCAGCTTCAGCTAAGATTCCTGCTGAGTATTTCTCCTTATAATGACTGCATACAGCATTTAGCTCAATGCTATTTTTTGGCACAGTGTCATAAATATCCATTTTAATTCTTCTCTCTATATATGTAACTAGGGTTAGATATGTTGCAGGTTTTTTTTTTTCCTTGTGAAAATGCCTCTAGATGCAAGACAATCTCCCGCTCCCTTTCCTGAGAAGAATATTCCACTCAAGTGCAGCAGTAGGATTATTCTCCTTGGGTAGGAACCTCTCTGCCAGGTCTGTACATCATTTAAGTATTGGCTGAAGCAGAGAATAAACATCCATCTGTGCAGGGGAGAATTTCATCTGGTCAGGGAAGTTATATCTGACCCGCAGACCTAAGGAATCCAAGATTTACTCACTATTCCTAAAATCAAATCTCTTCCACTTCATTTTCTATCACATCTAGAGTTTATATATTACATTTTCTCTATGCTTTCACAAGGTCTTCAGAATAAAAGTGATTGAAGATGTAATTTGTAGGCTAGAGGTAAATCCCATATTTTCATACTTTCGTCTGTCTTCCATAAGCACAGAAAGCAGAGCTCTGGGCTTTTCCTCTGCAGCAAGAATATCCCAGAATTTGCTGCTGGAGCTGCAGGCTGATGCATTGAAATCAGTGTGATTTGGTCATAGTGAAACTCTTTTGTAAGAGATAGAAGGTCAAGTATGTCCAAAATTAAATGATGCAGTGCTATCAGATTGAAGTGTTTCAGTAATTTTCCTTGATGGTTTCAGCCAAATCATGATGTCCCTAAGAAACAGCACAATTTCACAGAATTAGCTTTTTCTCCTGGAAAAACTGGAACCAGCATTATTTTAAGAGCCTGCTCTTCCAGCCTTGACATGTGCAAAGTTCCCAGGGACCTTAGAGGAGTTGTCATGTGGAGAAAGCAGTGTCCTGGCAGCAGGATCCCTCCTGGTTTAGCTCTCACTGAAGTTGAACAGGATCTCTTTAAACTTTGGGATTTTGGGTTGATTTGCAGTGTCCTGGAGGAGCTAAGTTAGAACAGTGCAGGGAAGCACTTAGCTCTGATCTTAAATTGTATCTGCTGAGCAGGCAGACAGAGACAGAAGTGTCTTTTCCACATCCCTGTGAGTTCTTTGGGACTTTTATAGGAGTTTGTGCCTTTTATTTCCCAGTTAAATATTTCCTCTTGCTGGTTGAGAGGCTTAATGGCTTGGAGATCTCGTATTAAAAACTTTGTAGATGCTACCAGTGTTTTGTCTTTCTTGTAAGAAGAGCTGTGGTGGAGGGATGGGCTGGAGAATGGAGAGGGACTCCAAGGCTGTGGTTCTGGTTGGCTTCTGGTGGGACTTTGTGGATAAACCCAGTACCACTGAAAATGCCAATTGTGTATCGTGGAGTGTTCAAATTAGTGAGAAACTTAAAAACAGCATCTTTTGGAAGACTTGTGAGCATGCAACAGCCCTTCCTCATTGGAAAAAAATTGATTTTCACTGTTATAATGTAAAATTTAAGTGGAAGTTGTCAAAACTAACCAATGCTAACAGGGAAGTCTGCAGAAGCAGAAAGATGCCAGTCCCAGGAAAATTTTGGTATGTGATTCCTGTTGAAAATTTATGGGAAAGTAAGATGTGAAAGTCATAAATTTAGAGATGGAAGAAGAGGATGATGTGAGTGGTTTGTGACTGGGCTTGGTGTGATTTAACTTGGTTTTACTGTATTTCTTCAGAGGGGAGCAGTGGCCCGGAGACTCCGTGAGTGCCACTGCCAAGTCATTTCCACTGATTAAGGACTTAGAAAAATCCTTTTTGTTGCCATCAGGGGGAGCTTTTGAGATCTTTCAAGAGTGAAAAAAAATATTAAAAAAAAAGAAAAAAAAAAAGGAAGGAGGAAAAAAAAAAAAAGGAACGTCCCAGCTCAGAAACAGAGATCTACAAACCAGCAAGCAGCCAGGAGCTTACCTGTGGCTACAACCAAGCCAAGGAAACCAGGGGAGCTGAATTCCTTAGGCTGAAAAATTATCAATATTGAGAAAGGATTTTTTGACTCAACCCACCAATAAAATTAATAATTGATTTTTAATTATTTTTTTTAATTATTATTTCCAAAAAAATAACCCAGGAGTCTTTGGAGTACTCAGAAGCCAAAACCTACTCTGTTGCTACAGCTTCTGGAAGGCAAATGCTCTTCAAAAAGCTTCTCTCCTTTTAGCTCCTGATGATTCGATGGGGACCTTTGATGCAACATTTGGATTAGCTGCACACAACTGCACTGAGGGGGACCACAAAAGGGGGAGCCTGGCTGATTGCATAACTTTGAGAAAATAATAAGAGGAAAAGAAGGAATTAGAAAAAGAGAGAGAGAGCGAGAGAGTGGAAAAGAGAGAAAGAAAGAAAGCAATTAAAAAAAAATATCTGAGACTCAAGTTTCAAGACTCTTTATGTGCTGCAGAGGAGCATAAGGTTTACCAGCAAAGTGCAACGGGGAGTCTGAGAGGAGAAATAGCTTTCTCTTTTGCCAAGAAAAAAAAAAAAAAAATAGGAATGTGTGTTTTGGACTGGACTGAGAAAGAAAGCTGGGGAGATTGCAAAAAGGGGGGTGCAGCATTTTTGTCACATTGATCCATTCATCTTGATTGTCTTCTTTAAAAAATAAATAAGGTGGGGAAGTGATAGGGGGAAGGAGGAAGAGAGGAAAAGAAGGGGGGAAAAGGAAAACAGCAAAAGTGTTTGAACCTCTGGAGCTATCTGCTCCTTCAAGCTGATTGATTAGTCATGATCCCTGCAGTTTTAATGGGAATCATTCAATTGGGAAGGTGGAGCACCCTAGAGTAGATTAGCATATTCTTGTTTACTCATCTTCTGAGGGGCTTTTTCTCTTTTCTTTCATTTTGTGGAGAAGAAGGGAGGGGGGGAGGTTGGGGGAAAGGAGGGGGTTGTGGCTTATGTTATAAAGGAGGCCAAAAAAATAAATAGATTAGAGCATCTTTTGGGGGGAGGGAAATCAGTGGGTCTGAGTCTTGGAGAAAGCTGGGGGGTTGGTTTTTTTTGTTGTTGTTTTGTTTTGTGTGTGTGTGTGAGTGTGTGTGTGTGTGTATGTTTTTTTTTTTTAAGAAGAAAAAAATAAAGGGAAGAAAATTCAGCAGAGAAAAGAAGAGAGAGAGGAGTTCCAGCTGTGGAGGAATAGAGGAGAAGAAGACAGATAGAGAAGGAAGAACAGAGAAATACATTTCAACCAAGAAGGAGTTTTGATTTATTTGATTTTTATTTGTTTTAAGGAGAAAAAAAAATCTATAAGCAGGAAAAAGAAAGAAAGAAAGAGAAAAAAAGAAAAGAAAAAGCAACTGAGAAGGGTTATAAAAAGAGCAAATACCAAGAAGGGTGAACAAGAGAAGAAAGTCAAGGCAAGGAGGAGCCCAAAGCTGGCAGATCGGGAGGATTTGCAGGGGAGAAGGGGGGGGAAGATTGGAAATGCAGCTCTGGAGTTTGCTGCTGCCTCTTGCGCTTCTCTGTACAGCCCTAGCCAGTGGACCCGAATGTGGGATGGACGAGCGCTCCCGCAGGGCACGAAGGGACACCAGGCACAGCCGCCAGCTCCTCCACACTGCCCCGGGCACCTGTGCCACCAGGTTAGCCCGAGGAAGGCGCTCCACTGCTGGGCTGGAGCCTGGGCATGTCCCCCGCAGGAGGCAACAGCGGGAGGTAAAGGACGAAGAGGAGTCCCTTACCCCGAGCAGGGCGCTCTATTTCAGTGGCCAAGGTGATCAGCTGCGGCTGAAGGCAGACGTTGAGCTGCCCCGAGATGCCTTCACTTTGCAAGTGTGGCTGAAAGCCGAAGGCGGACAGAGATCTCCGGCTGTCATTGCAGGTAGGTCCGGCCGTGCCCGTGGCTGCAGCAGCAGCATCCCCGAGCCGGCGGAGCGTGCGGCTGGAGGCGTGCGTGTGTCCGGGAGCGGGGTGTGCACACCCAGCCCCGCGGGAGTGCCCCGCGGCACACGGGCGATGCCAGCGCCTCTGCAGACAACGCCGGGCTCGCCCTCGCCCCGCCAGATATTCCGGGAGATCCCGGAGCTCTACGCACCGGCTGGAAGTATAGGCTCGCAGGAAAAGTTATGTAAACTTTTGCATAGGGGGGAATGGCAGCGCCCTGGGGTAGTTTCTGTCTTTCTGGGTGTGCGGATTGAGGTGCAGGTAGGAGAGGCAGCTCTTAACAGTGGGGTTTTGTCTTATTTTCAGGTTGGAAAACTGTAAGTAGAGCGTTCGAAAGTGGCTTGTTTGTATGTATGGAAAGAAATGTATGTGAGTGGTGTGTGGCTGCAAAGAAACGCGTATCTGAGATCCCCCTACGATTTCCTTGGGTTTTATTGGCTTTTTAGTGTACTCCACTGTTCGCTCTTTAGATGCAGTGTTAGCATGTGGTTTCCAAAAAGCTATAAAGGAACTTTTTGGCTATTGTGAAACCTCAAATGCATCAAATGAGTTTATAAAGTTCCCAACCCCTCGACACTCAGCTACGGCTGGGACTCGCACTGCAGCTAGAGGATGTGTGGAGTATTTTTGTCTCCCCTTAGAAATGGCAAGTGTAACATCAATGATTCTAAGGTCAAACAGCCCTATAAAATCATTTAGTACTCAAAGCAGCTACCAGTCTAAGCTGTCTGAGCTGGACAATAACAAGGAGTATTGCACTTTTCTTATTTAAATTTTATGAGCCCATCCTGAATTTGGGTCCCTCTCCCCGCGTTCGCTCCCTCTCCCCCTCCCTCCCTCCCTCCCCCCCCCCCCCCCCCCCCGCCCTTTCCCCGCTTTAGTGATAAAGTGCAGCGAAGTTGTCGTGAAATAGGATACTTTTCGGAGGGTTACAAACCCTTATAAATGTCGCCACATCCATCTTTGCTCTGAAGGAAGTCATAGAAAATGGAAATGCCCTTAAAAAAAAAAAAAAATAGAAAAAGGAAACAAGTCAGAAAGAGAAACTGGTATTGGGGGGCGGGGGGAAGACATGTTTTACAGTCCTTTTGGCAAGGAGATTCCCTGAAAGTACAAGATTTCCATGTCCTAGGATGCCTTAAAGAGACAGGGAGGATTTCCCCTTTGCCTTTAAGTGGAGTCACTTCCTCGCAGGAGACAGCGCTGCCGCTGCCCCGCCAGCCCCGCTCACTGTCCCCTGCCACCCTCCCTCCTGCCACATCCCCGGCCCCAATGCCCCCTCCCTGACCGCCGCCGCTGCCGTCCAGCAAGAAAGTTGATTTGTCCTAAAGAAAACAAAAACTGAGATGAACTCAGCCGTGCTTTTCCTTAACTTTCCCTGATCCCAGCTGCGCCGCTCGCTTGTGAGGAGGGAGACGCGGTTTGTGCGGGGAGGGCAGGAGGTGCCGGGCATGGGATCGCCCCGTGTGCTTTCAGAGCAGTGATTTCATAGGTGAACCGCATTATTCCTTGCTTTATTCCCCCTGGCTTTCTCACACTCTGCTCTTCTGGTTCCCAAGCCTAACTTAAACCCCAGGGCTCAAAGTGCTTCCCTTTCAAGTTAGGAAAGGCAGAAGTGGGGCTTACACAGAGCTCATCAGTACCAAAACAGGGTCAGTGTATTTTTTAATGTGTTTAATCTAACACCTAGGACCCCATGTCTGTCTTTGGTGCAAATATCTCTAATTCTCACAGCAGGGAACCTAGACAAACACACACAAAGATCATTTGTAGTAAAATACTTTAATTAGATGGGGGAGGTTGGGTTGTTGCCTGTATAAAAAAAACACTTGACCCATTTTATGCATGGAAATAACATTCCACTGTGAAAAATGAAGGAAAATGCCCCAGTTTTGTACCGTAAAGCTTCAGCTCAGTTCGGGAGGACTTTGTGATTTTTATTTTATTTTTAAGCTCCCCCTGCCCCCCTCGCACGCACTCTTGAAGAGGAGCCAGGTTTGGCTCTGTGTGTAAACACCTGGAAGAAGTCCAAGAGGAACTCACTTGGAGTATCCTCTGCACACCACAGCCTCCCAGACCTGCAGCAAGCTTAGGGAGAGATTACGCTTCCCTCAATGAGGAAATCAAGGGTTCTGGCTGCCAAAACTCTTGGCTTTCACATTTTCACTGTTTTGGGATGTGACAGACTGAGGAGCTCAGTTCTGCTGTTGAATTTGCGTCTGTAGGACCCCACTGAAATCAAAAACCCATCTGGGTGTTTGGAGGGGAAGGGACTGGGGCACATTCGCTGGCAGTACCAGAAGTGAGTTTCTCCCCAACTTTCGTCCCGGTTGCAAAGTGAGAAGCTGTGTGGCTGTGCAGATGAGGGAAGGGGTGGGATTGACTGGAATGCGCCTCTTTTTCAGAATTGCTCTGGTGTCTTCACCTACTCTCTGCCCCCCACTTTCTGCCGTGGCAACTGCTCCCCTTGCACCCCTCCCTGCTGGCATATAAGAAATTACTGCAAGTCCTACAGGAGGAGCCCCATGTGTGCCTATAGGGGAAACCTGTTGTGTCTGTTAAAAATCTCGTGTAGGACCCAAGTTGTTATCAGCTTCTGCGCCTGAGCCCTGACATAACGGAGTTCTTCTGCTAATCCAGGCTACAGGAGTTTCTGTCTGGAGCCAACTCTCCTTACGTCACCCTCTGCTGCAGTATTCAATTTGTTTTCATAAATGGCTAATTTTACAGCGCTGTTAAGTGGGTTCGTCATTGTGCCGGGCCATGCCCTGTCTCTGATGAGAGGCAGTCCTGGTGCCAGGCTCTGCCAATTTTCACGCTGCTTGGCAGCGAGGTTCTTGCCGCCCTGTTTGACTCCAGTGATATCTGCTCTGGCATTTGTCAGAGGGAAAGCTGTTGGGAAACTGGAAGTCTGACCCATTGATCTGCGTTACGCAAAAGCTCAGGAGCCCTGTCGGGGCTGGGCTGCGCTCCTCGGAGCGGCTCCCGCTGTGCGGCTCCCGGAGCAGCTCCCGGCTCCTGCCCACTCGCCCTCCCTCCTTCCATCCTTCCATCCTTCCATCCTTCCATCCTCCCCTCCCCGGGCCGCAGAGTTCTTGGACAAACCCTGCCGGGATGTGCGCACCTAGCCCGCAGCACAGCACATCCCTCTTGTAAACACGCACATGTGCACATGGAATCAATCAGGCGGCTTCGGGCACCTTCCCCCGCGCTGCCTGGGGATGCTGGGGCAGGAAAGGGTTAAGGTGGGGCTGTGCTGGGTTAGGTAATGCACACACACCAAGCGAAATGAGGGGCTTCAAAGCGCTGCTGACCTTGCTGCTGTTGAAATCAAAGATATCGCAGTTCCACTGTGAAAACGCAGCCCCATCCTAAGAAACAGGATCCTCCCGAGTCCCTGTCAGGGTGTTTCCTGGTGTGTGGGGTGGCTCATGTTTTCACAGGAGCGAGATGTTGACTCTTTAGTGGCTGGGAGCTGAGAGGAACGGGATGAATGATCGGCAGCGGGAGCCAGAGTAAGAAGGCGTGACTGTTCTGAAGAGTGAAAGTTATCTGTATTTTGGTGTGGGGGTTTTTTTTGTTTTTGTTTTTGGTTGTTTTTTTTTTTTTTTTTTTTCTTTTCCACTTCTTGGTTGCATTTCCCTCTGTCTCTCTATTCCTCAGCCTGCCAACAGGGAGCATGATCCCAACTTAATAAAGCTTCATATGTAAGGGAGTGCCTATGTTTTCCCAACTTCAGTCCTTGATGAACATAAAACTGCAGCAGAATCCAAAGGGAGAGAAAAGCCAAAATCAGCACGGTGGAGCTCACTTAAAGCCACAGCTTTTGCATGTAAGACACTGAGAAACATCTGTGTCAGGCTCCAATAATTGGGCAATTATAAAGATATGTAATTGACACTGCATAGGTCTAGTCCCTCTACGGAGTTAAAGAATATATGTTGACTTTGGGGAATTGTTTCCTTCTGAAGTTTTGGAGTCTGATATTGGTTTAATAAACTTCAGGTAGAATTGGTGAGCTGGGTCCTATCTCCAGAGCTGGGTGTCCTGGGAACTTGAGGATGTTTCCAATAGAGAGTTTACTCCAAGTTTCACTGGCGTTAAAACAGTAGGCAGGTGGATAGCGTGGCATTTTCAAAAGCCTGTTGTCTTTCAATTGTGTGAATTTTCTAGTTGTGAGTTGTAATGAAAAACTACAATGAAGGATTAAGGCAAATGTAAAACTTGTAGTTCTGTTGTTTAATTAGTGCTGGCATGTGTAAGGTCCCAGGGTGGGTGCTGGCCATGGTGGGCAGAGTGGAGGGACAGGAGCTGGCAGACCTGCACAGATGTTCCTGCAAGGTGACAAGTCTGTGAAACAACATTGCTGAAGGGTGGGGGAAGCCGTGAGGGTTTGGCTTCCCTATGGATGGGTTCAAATGATTATCCACTTCATGACTATGGATCTGGACATGGCTTGACTCATAGGTCACTGAACAAAATACCCTCACAGCTTGTCATTTACTAAATATTTGCATTTGAACAGCACATTTCCTTCAGCCAGTGGAAGCTGGGGGCACGAATCACAAACTGATTTTTCTTTGTGTAACATTTCCAATTTAATCTGGGCTCATTCTTTTGACCAGCTACACTCTAGAGTCAGAACAGAACCGTTAGAAGAAAGTTGGTTGCTATTTTTTTTTTCCCTTAAAACACTTATATGTAGGCTGCTCTAATTAATTAAATGCTAATAAAACAGTGAGGGCAATTTGACCCTGTGTGCTTGAAGGATGGCAAGTTTAGACTCCTAAATGACTTATGGCTGTCTCCTGTAGGCACAGAGTTGTGTCCCAGGCTGAGTTTACCTCTCCAAGCCTCATTTCAGCCTGATTTATTTCAAGGCAGCCTGTTTCAGTTACAAAAACTCACGTGAGGCAGCAAGCAAGCAGCGAGGATGGTGTTTGGAGAGAGAGCAGGAGCAGGGCTGTCCTCAGGGACTCGTGGAGATGTCTGGAGGAGTGCAGAGCAAAGCTGTGCAGGGCGGGCGCGGTGCTGGGGGCGAGGGGAAGCCCTTGGAGAGCCTTCGCACGCAAAGCCATCGCCAAAGCCAGCCCTGGGCGGGGTTGGAGCATCCTGGGAATCAGGCTGGAGCTGCTCTCCAGGCCCCCACTCCCACCCTACGTGGTGCCAGGAGGGGGTGGTAGGTGGCCAAGGGGTGCTGAGGCTGTGGCTGCACTGAGCACAGGTGTCCCCTGTCAGCCCCAGCCACACGTGGCACGGGGAGGGATGAGCTTAAATCCCAAATCCCAGAGGGTCTCACTATTGCTGGCTCCCTGAGAACCCTAACCCAGCCCCTCCACACAGGTGGGTGTCACTTTCCAGTGCTGAACAGGACAGGTCTCTGCTTGCACTGCTGACCCAGCTTCATGATCTTTGAGTCCACTCACCTTTGCCAGGGGTGTCAGAGATCCTTGGCTGAGCACACTGAACAGCAGAGACCCAGCTGCCAGTGACACCTGGCTGCTCACTGGGGCCTGACTCAGCTCACAGGCAGCCAGCTGAGGGGAGCAGGGAGTTTTGGTGGAGAATTGCCTTCTTTGGAGTCTGGGTCTGTCGTAAGAGAGGTGAAGCCACAATGCATCCAGGAGCACCTTTCACTCAAAAGTGTTTCATGCCTTGGCAGCCCAGAAAGCCAGTTGTGTCCTGGGGTGTGTCAGCAGGAGTCTGGACAGCAGGGCAGGGGGGATTCTGCCCCTGTGCTCAGGTGAGACCCCACCTGCAGAGCTGCCCCAGCCCTGGCACAGCACTGGGAGGAGCTGGAGCTGCTGGAGAGTCCAGAGGAGGCACCAGGGGGATCAGAGGGATGGAGCAGCTCTGCTGGGAGGAAAGGCTGGCACAGCTGGGATTGTTCACCTGGAGAGGAGAAGCTCTCTCTTGGGGTGACCTCAGTGTGGCCTTGCAGGGCCTGAAGAGGTTCTACAAGAGAGCTGGACAGGGACTTCTGACAAAGGCCTGGAGTGGCAGGACAGGAGGGAATGGCTTCATACTGACAGAGACTGGGTTTGGATCAGATATTAGGAAGAAGTTCTTCCCTGTGAGAGTGGGCAGGCCCTGGCACAGGATGCCCAGAGTAGCTGGGGCTGCCCCTGGATCCTTGGAAATGTTCCAGACCAGGCTGGACAGGGCTTGGAGCAGCCTGGGACAGTGGGAGGTGTCCCTGCTCATGTCAGGGGTGGGATGGGATGACTTTTAAAGGTCCCTTCCAACCCAAACCATTCTATGAAAAATACTGTAGAACCAACAGGGTTTAGGTGCTCTCAAGGCCACAAGATTAACCAAGTGCTTTGACATTGGATTTTCATGCTGGCCTGAGCCAGGAAAATAAAAAAAGCCAAAGTATAGTGTCTTTTTTTTTCAAAAAGATATATTGAAAAAAACCAAAAATAAACCCTTCCATGACTGGGGTCAGCTGAAATGCTCCCATATAATAGTTTTGCTTCTAATTTTATCTGTTGCTTTTTCAGCTCCTTTTTTCTTTTCTCCAATAGAAATTACAGCAGCAGAAGCAAAGAAGGGACCACCTGGGTTGCCAAATTCAGTCCCCTGCAGAGTCAGGGATATAACAGCAGATAATTAGTCCAAACATTCACAGAAAATCCACTTTGTAGGTTCTGATATAGCACAGACCACGGAAGATTTTCCAGTGCTCTACTATAAACCAAAGCTCTTTAGCTAAGACTGAGAGTCACCATTTTAATGTAAGACAGGAAAAGAGAAGGACAGATCGACAACATCTTAAGTACCTAAAATCCAAAACATTGGTTTAGAAAACTGTTAAGTATGAGAAAGAAAAACATTGGCTGGTAAAAGGTATCAGCTTTCTTATTTTCAGAGAGTTAAAATGAATCAGGTGTTTTGACAGTTATGAAACTTCTATTGAAATTTTAAGTTGGACTATTTGCCAAAACTGATCCTTTCCCACAGATAGTCTGTTTTGATTAATTTCCCCTTTTCCTGAGAAAAATATTTTATCAAACATTTCCCACCCTTCTCTGGTCTTAGCCTGTGTGGCAGTTCCTACATCCCGTTGTTGTAGGAATGAATGCTGGATTGCTTTTTTGTTTCTTCACATATTCCAGATGATTGAGAAAATGCATCAGAAAATACTTGTTTGATCAAAATCCTCTATGTTGTTTCTCTCAAGTGTATCAGCAAGTCTAATATAATCTTTTTCTTCATTTACCCTCAGTGCTACCAATTTTTTTCATCTAGTACTGTTTACATGGGCAGTATATATCAATCTTCCTATTTCATATATGCAAAATATTTTGGACTGTTCTAGTTCCTGGGTTCTGGGCATTTGCTTCATGCATTGTTCTGGGCACAGTTGCTGTGCTGTGCATTTTGTTTCTTTGTTTTCCAAAAAAAGAGGTTTCTGAAGATGAAGATGTACATTTTCCCTGACCTCACCCTTCAATTGCTCTGTGCCCATTTCCTCACCTGGGCGTTGCTGACACCTGGATATGACTCTTGATTTTATTTCACCTTTCTGCAGAGAAGGAATACTTGATTGTTGTGCTATTTTCTGTCTCTCCACATTTCTCTTCATTTTCTCTGCTGTGAGCATGCATGAACACACACACACCATTTCCAAAGAACCTTTGATTTTCTTCCCAGATCAATAGAGCATTTAAACTCCAATGATCAAGGAGGAGCAGCTTGTTTATTTCCCCACATATTCTGACACAAGTGGCACATCTTGTAAACTGCTTTGATTTGATGTTAGTGCCTACTATAAAGTTTACTCTCCCCAAAGCCATCCATGAAGTTAAAGTACTCTCACTCTGAGCAGGAGCAGAGCAGAACTCAAAAAGGCACGGCAAAAAGAGAACTGGAGTAAATATCTTAGCACAGAAATTTGCTTTCTGCTTTCCTCGTTGACAGTGATCAGAACAATTTGGGGACTGTTGAGTATCCATAAGTTTGGCAGCACTAAGTGAGGGTACATTGTTAATATATATTGTCATAGTTAAAAGGGAACAAATATGAATACAGGTCAATTATCCCTTGGCAGAATGGGGCTGGATTTGTGGCTACACAGGAAGCATGGACTTGATCCTAAGCCTGGTCAAGATCATGAAAAATACCATTGAGCTTGGCTGAGTCTGGCAAAAACTGTGATTTCAGAGAGTTTTCCACACCTCTTCTCTACAGCCTGGGCCTGTCTGTGGTCCTTGCTTCAGTATCCTTTATTTTCCAGACTTTTTTTTTTGCTTTGGACAAGAGAGAAGAAAAACTGTGAAGCCCTAACATCAAAATGAAGGGATCGTATTTATTTGGTTTTGCTATACTCCAAATCTCAAATTGGCCTCTGTCTCTTTCAACCTTTCTTCTCTTTTCCTCCTTAATTTTTCCCTTTTTTTCTTTTTTTTTTTTTTTTTTTAAACGTTACAATCTCCCCTATTCCAAACCCACTCTCCCAATTTTCTGTTCTGCAGGCTGATGTAACTGTGTGGCTTTCCCGTCCAATCCCTCCACCCTCTCTTATCACCATCCTAGCCTCAGTTTTTTTCCCCTACTATCTGGTGTCCTTGATTCCCCTGCTTTCCCTCCTTCCTGCTCTGCACAGTCGCTGCTCTCCTGCTCCTCTCCCTGTCGTCTGTGCTGCGGGAGGGTGGCGTCCCCTCCCAGAGTGGCCACAGGTTGGTGGCTCTGGCCAGCTGGTGTTGGAAGCGCTGTGGGAACACAGGGTAAGCAGCTGGTGTGCTCGTGTGCTCAGCCAGGCTCAGGGGCTCGCCTATTTTCTGGGAATTATTGATATTGTTCTGTTTAATATCCATCCTTGCCGTGCACAAACAAGGAGCGAGCACTCGCTCTCACAGACAGGGAGTGAGGGGGAAGTGAAACTGAGAAGCATCTGGAGTTGGCCTGGTGAAGCAGCAGCTGAGAGATATGATACCAGCTCATGAAAGCAAAAAGAATTGCTGTGTTAGAGAAACAAACCACTCTGTTCTGTGCTGGGCACCTCCTGGGGCCTGGTGGGCTCTGGAGTCTTCCTTTTGGGTGACATTTAGTGGTTTTTTATCTCTTCTCCTTCCTCCCCTCTGTCGTGTTTTTCCTCCTTTTCCTTATCTAATTTATTGTCACCCTGTTTGCTTTAAATCACTTTCCCATATGGATTTCTCTCTTCTGACCCATCTTCCCCTGCCTCATCTGATTCCCAGGAGTCTTCTGTCGTCATGGAATTGGGAGAAGAGCAGCCCTGTTCCTGACACAGAGCATCAGCTGCAGGCTCCTTTCCTCTTTCGTTTGCTTCCTTGTCTGTTCTCTGCTGTTAGTGTTGGAAACATATTCATAAAGATCATCCACTGGATTGAGGAAACAGATTTTATCACCATTATTTTGTTTGTTTTATTTAAGACAAGGAAAGAAATGGAAAGGAAGAGCCTTTGCTGTTACCAGTGCTACTTAGTTTTGAATGGAGTTCTTTTTTTTTTTTTTTCCTGAACTAATGTATCCTAGTGCTATATTTTTCTTTATCATTTCAGCAAGATTTCGATTTTACAGTCTTGAACTTGCCACAAAACATCCTGCTGCTGATGGTGATAAATCTTAGGTGTGAGAGAATACATCCCTTAAAATCAAGGAAGTTGAGGAATGGAGGGATGCTCTGATTTGTCCTGGATGTGGCAGTGGACTGGTGACAAAGTCAGCAATCAAGCCCTCCAGCAGCCCCTTTGTTACTTTTTTAGATTGTCTTTTAGGGATGATGATAGTTATTCGTCAGCTGAGATTTTTCTCCATGTGAAGTCACATGCCCTAATTCCTGTAGGATTCCTGTTTCCTTGTAGCTGTTGATGGTTCTTCAGTGGATGATGGCAATACTGAGCCAGTGGTGGTGGAGTCTGTCACCTTCCAGGTGACACCCTGCTGGTGACAACACAAGGGCTGGGGGAAGAAGGCATTTGTGGCATGAGCTCTTTGGAGATGGCAGAAAATCAGATGGTCTGGAATTCATATCTCTGAGCCAGACACGCTGACGATGGTTGGATCCACACAAATTATTGTATTTCTCAGATGGAACAGTGTGTGCAGCCCACAATGGGAGAGAAAAACAAATATCAGCAAAGCCTCTTAGTTTGGAGAACTACTATTTAAATTGGAACACTTTGATATTTTTTATCTGTCTGCACATTGATTATTGTATTGACTTGCTGAAATGGCTTGTGAAACATGGAAGTTGTAACTGCTTATCTTCTTAGGAAGTGCTGAAAATCAGCCTCTGTATGCCTCAGGGTATTAAATTAAGGACAAAAGCAACTTGTTTACCCTGTAGTCAAATCCAGACCAGGTGAGAGGTTGCAGAAAGGGTCCCAGAGGATTTCTGGGAGCGATCACCACCCAGTGCACACCCTCATGGCTGAACAACCAATATTTCTGTCTGGCGCACCACCAGGGAAGCTGTGCCTCCAATCCACGGGAAATTGTTCTGCATGCAGCAGCATCTGTGCTTGTAAAGTCTGAGGTGCTAAAGTTGAAATCTGGAGCTTGCATTACTACTGTCTTACGTGTCATCTGTCTTGTGGATAAACAGAGCAGCCTCTCCGAGGTCCAAACAGCACCTTTCAGCAGTGATAATTTAATGAGAATTATTTTCAGCGTAAACTAGACAAGAATTGGAAGCCTCCTGTGCTGTAGCTTGTGAATGGAGATGTTCAGGGAGAAAAGGAGTACTGGGAGAAAAAGCAAATGTTAACTAAATGCATTACACACACAGTTTTGAAACATACTTGGCAGAGGGAAGGGCAAGCAATACAAGCCAGACTCTGCTGTTGTACACACCAGTGTAAACCTAGAGTAACTCCTTTGGGAAGGAAATTGGTGTGGGGAGGCTGCTCCAGACCTGTGAATGTGTAGAATTTGGGGCAGAGACAGAGGGCATGCAATGGGGAAAGTGACCAAGCTGAGAGGTGGATGTTGTGGAGAACAGCCTCCAACCACCGTCACCGCAGTCGGTGGTTTTATTTGGGTGTGTAATGGTTATGGTGATGCAGTGGGAAACATTGGTACAATGTGGGGTTGTTTTTTGCTTTTTGAAGTATTTTCTGCATATACCTATATCGTAATCCCTCCAGACTGTGGAACTGGGCCATGTACCAGTGTTACAGTGAGCCCTTTGTGTTTCCGGCAACAAACACTCCTGAACTCTGCTCTCCAGGCTTGTGGCCTAAACTCCTTCACCCCCGCCCGTACTGTCCCATCTCCAGCAATAATATTCCCTCCTCTGTTTATAAACAAACACCCTCAGAGGAAGTTCACAGGAAGAAAAGTTAGTTAGTGAAAATCAACCACGCACCCAGGCCCGGGCTGTGGGTTGGAGCCAGCAGGGTTGCTGGATGTTTCCTACCCTGCATCTGCTTGTAGGAGTTTCTTTGATGAGATGTTTGCCTGTCTGTCTAACTCTCCGTCTTCCTCATCTTTTCCAATCATTATGGAAAATATAAAAGAAGTGGGGGAAAATTGTGGTCTCAATTTGTTTTGAAATCAGCACGGACAGCATTCGGGAACCCCGAGCAGGGAGGTTGACTTCAGTAACCCTGTAGATTTTCTTCTTGGTAAATCCACTGATTTTGTCTGTTTTGTTGTTGTTGTTGTTGTTGTTGTTGTTTTAACATCAAAATCTAGATTCTGGCTCCTGGCAATACTGTTGCTCTTGAGTTGCGCAAAGGCTATAAAAGAACTAAAATAGCCCAAAGGAAAATTGTCCACTATAGTCTGAGCACAGGGCTGATGGTACATCTGGTGTTGCACACCATTCTCACAGAGCCACCCCTTCAGGAGGTAGGAGTGAGCAGGACCCAGGGGAGTGGGGGACACGGGTCTGTGGTCATCGTGGGCAGGAGCAAAGCATGGCAGTGGTGCCAGCAGCAGGAAAACACAGAATGTTTTTTGACTTGTTCCAGAGATCCCACAAATCTATGATAGCACAGGGGCAACTGAATAAGTAGTCCATTTTCTTGTGGCTGCTCCTGGTTTGTGTCTTTAGCGTTGCACCTTAGTCTCAGGTACAGGGGGAGTGCATTAGGTGTTTGTTTCCTTCTGGGAGACAATTGGATTCTCTAACAAGTCTTTCTGGCCACTCCCAATGCACAGGAAGACCAGCAGATAGAGGAAAACTCTGGCAGTAGTGGAGGCAGCCTGGTCAGGACTGTGGTTCCTCACTTGGCCAGAGGTGGGGTGTCAATGCAGTGCTCATGTCACTGTTCCAGGCTTCCTCTCTTCCATAAAGAGCGTGTTTGGAATCTGGGGCTAAGGGAGCTTTTGCAGATAGAATAGATGTGGAAGTTGTTGTCCCACTTTTAGCTCTAAGAGCCTCAAAGTTTTAGGAGTGTACTACAAAATGTGTCCAGTGCTGGTAGAATCTCCATACCTTAAAATGGGATGGTTTAAAATAATTTTATTTTAAAGAATTTTAAATCTATTGCTTTTTGTTGAAAGAACAGTTTCTCTCTGAACGAATGTCTTCTGTCAGGTCTTATCTGCCAGGCTATTCCAGTGTGGTCTCTCCACCTCCCATCCCAATGGGGGAAAGACAATCAGAAGTGAGCATTTTGCCTTGCAGCATGGACAGAATTAATCAGCTGTTGCACGATCCCTTTGCCTGTGAGCAGGTTAAATAAAGGAGCAGGGTGGAGTGGTGGTAGAAATGGACCTGGTTTATACTGGTGAGCTTCCTCCAAGAATTCCAGCATAACTATCAACAGTTTCTCCTGAAGGAAAGTTGAGTGATTCATTCTTATGCTTTGAGGAGTTCTGAATTGTTGAAGAGCAGAAGAGGATCTTCTGCTGGGAAAGGCTGGAATTCCCCAAAGTCCTCTTGCTAGGGATGGTTTAATCAAACAGACTGTTTACATTCTGTGTCTCAGCAGAGGCAATGCTCAAACAGCAGTGGTCTTCAACTAGACACTGTAGCACTGGGGGTTTATTTTGTTTTAAACATCAGCATACCACCAGTTTTACTGGGAAATGGCCATCTGCAAACACCTGCAGGATCCATGGAACAGGCCACAGAGGGAAGCAACAGCAGCTGCATCTCACAGAGGCAGAATGAGACAGCAAGGGGGCTGTGTTTCTTCTCCAGTGGTTTCTTCAGGGCTGGGATTTGGCAGCAAAGGTGGGCTGGGAGGACTTGCACTCCTGGAGGAAGAGACCTTGCAGCATGAGGAGGCTGAATGTTGGTCCAAACTCTTCTCTGAGCCTCAAACACTGATGGTAGAGGCAGAGAAGCAAAAGTCTCTTTGGCAAAACCTTGTGTTTTGCCTCACACTGTGAAGGCCAAACTGTTCCATGAACAGTTTCTGTGCTCTCAGACTTAAGAGGGCTCAGACTGAATGAAATGGGAGTTATGTTTTCCATGAGAGAGAGGGAAGAAGGAAATGAGATTAGGACAGTTCGTCCTATCACTGCCCATCTCTCCACTCCTCAGGAGGAACATCTTTTTGCACCTATATCAACAAACCAACAATTTATTGCGCTTCTTTATGTCTAAAATTGGCCATAAAGCTTGAGTCAAGATTTTAATTTGTGTTCAGATACTTTCTTTTTTTTTTTTTTTTTAATTCCTCTTTGGTGTACTCTGGAAGTGATGTATTTCCGCTCCCCATGCGCGGGATCTTCTGTGCCTCACTGAGGAGGATGCACGCAAGTAGGCAATGTGGCCAACATTCTTCCAAACCCCTGCAATCCAACCAGCTGTTCAGCAGGGCTGTTATTTATTGAGAACTGTCAATGTGTTCAACACATGCTGTCCTTTGCCCTGTCGAGCCAACAGCCTGGCTTTTATGGGTTTCTCTGACACTTGTCACACACTGGTGACAGGACCAGCTGGAACAGGCACACGGGTTTCTGTGAACATTTTTCTAGAAGGACATTGCAACAAGATGTTCTATAAGGAAAGGAGAGACAGACACCAGTTGGCAGAGGAGAAAACAGAGGCTGTTGCAAAGGGTAGAGGTTTCTTTTTGGCTGGTGCTTTCGGAAAGAGAACAGAGATTTCCTTCAGTGGTAAATTAGATGCTTGGGGAGAAAGAAAGGGTGTTTGTTTCAGCAGTGATGCAACTCCTGTGTGAGAGGAGCAGACTCCCTCTCCTGCTAATTCCAGCTGCTGGTTCTCTGGCAGAGTGGAAATGCACAGGTTGCTTTGGGGTTTTAGTTGCTGCTCTGCAATTGCTGTGAACTTCCTTCAGCTCTGTTCTTTCCATCTCCAAAGGTGGAATAATGGCTCTCAGCAGCCTGCAGAAAGATGCTGTTTGTAAGGGTGAGGAGATGTCATCAGTGCAGTGCCTCATGGACGAAGCTGTGAATGGCAAATATCACTCCTTTGCACCAGCAGGTTGGAGTGCTCAGCCAAGAAGCCTCATTGGCCAGGGTCGTGCTGAGTTCCTGTGCTGCTGTAAAGGGAAGACTGAGGTTGTGGAATGCCAAAGAGACAGAAAGACAGGGGACACATCTTGCCAATCTCCTACTTATCTATTTGTCCCGTCTTTTTTTCTCTTGGCTTGTGTAAGCTCGTATTCATGAGTATCACAGGTATTTATTTTCCCCCACTGAAAAACAGAGCCATTGCCTGAACAGTGTGACTCTGGCCACATTCCCTCTATTCAGCACAATGCAATCTTGGCTCTTTACTAGTTAATATTTTCTGTCAACAACCTGCAAGAAAACAAAATCAGTGCTGATAAAATTTGCAGATGTTTGCAGAGTGCAGGGAGTGGTAAACAATGACCAAAACAGGACTCTCAGTTGGGTGTTTTCAAAAGCTGAGAACATGCAAACTATGCATTAGAGTAAAGCCAAATGTGAAGTCATTCATATAGAGAGAGGGGCTGCAGGTCACACACAAAGGATGGATGGGGGAAAAGATCTTTCACCTGGAAGCTGAATGTGCAGCAGCAACTGCCTGTTGGAATAGATAAAGCATGGAAATGTGAGCTGCCAATGTGAGGCTGTGGCCAAAGGTTTGGAGTCATCGTTGGCTGGGTAAACAAGGAGATATTGAACAGGACTGGGGAGGTTGTGTTACCCCTGTAATAACACTGGAGTAGCTGTAGCCAAAGCACTTTGTCCCATTCTGGTGTCTGCATTTTAAGAAGGATGTTGTATGGAAGAGGATTTAGAGAGAAAACAATTAGCGGTGACAATAATTATATGATTTGCAACAAGTCTGGAAGTGTTGGACTCAAGAAGATTAGGAGGTGACTTGATCACCATGATCTTTAAATGAATGTTTTGGGAACATTGAAGTGATAATTGTGGGTTGGAAATGAATACTAGAGGATATGAGTAAATCCAGTGGAACCAGTGGAGACTAAGCTACTTTAGAACAGAGTATTTTAGCAGTGTTTTAGCCTTGAGACTAGTCAGTAATTGAAAAACCTTTCTGAGTAAAGTGGTGGAATGCCTTCCACCTTAGATTTCTATATAGAACTAATTGTTTTTCCAAACTGCAAGGTCTTTAATGAGGAATTAATTCAGTTGTCACCCATATTGTGTCTAAGAACTTCTAATGTCAGAGTATTCTGGGTTTTTTTTGCTGTTACTGGAGAAACAGTTGAAGCCAACAGTAAAGCACAAGCAGCACTAAGATGCTAATTTCAAATCTTTTAATTTCTCTCTTTTTAATTTCTATGGGCTCTCCTTGACACTGGTAGAATATTTCTGATCACCACAATATTTCCAGCTCGTTGTAGGCTTTCCTCACCCTCACTGCAGTTGATCTGTAAGGCTCTGTTTCATGAGATATATTTAATCCTGTTTAGATATTGTCACCTTTTTCCAGAATGATGTGCTGAGCAATGACTTGGCTTCTCCCCTTTGAAACAGTCCAGTGCATTACCTGAAAACCACCTGTAAAGCAAGACTGAAATCTTTTCTCATTGAAGGTAGTAAGAGCTTTATTGTCGGTCACAATGATGCCAAGAGTTTGCCTCCAGAACAGACTTGGGGGAGCAAAAATTAAGGTTTCCCTCTGGAAGCAGGACCATTTAGAATGCCAGGAATGTGAAGCCAACACAGCAGACCCTTGAAAACAGAGTGGATGAGAAAGCAGAGAATAAGCTGGGGGTGACTTTAGTTTGTCATCCCCTTGCTGGGTGGTCTGCCTCAGTCTCAGGGCAGAACACCAGTCCAGGGGATGCAGGATACTGGAATGACCTACTCCTGTGACTTTAGCTAAGTTGCAAACATTGACCAAAGCCCTGTGAAAGGTGATTAGTGTTCTGAGACAGGATTTCATTTCATTTGAGCCATCCCCAGTTGGAGACTGTTCCTCAAAACTCAAATTTAAGCCAAGTGCTCCAAATGCCCCAGTCTGCTCCCTCCAAGCCATGTGCACATGTATATATAGGCCCTTGCACAGAGAAAATCGTGCCTGTACATGGTATTTTGTTAGTCTTCATTGCACTGCTTCCAAATTTAATCAGAAGTAGAAGGGCTGAAATAACATAAGAAAGGTTGGACATATGATATTTCCTGCTGCTCAGCTAAATACAAGAATTGCCAAAAATCTTCCAAGGTAGCTTGTTTCTTTTACATTTTTCTCCCAGTTCTGCAGACTTGAGAAGGTCAATTACTTTCGAGAAGGATTTGGCTTTGGCAACACTTATGGAAAGCGAAGCAGAATTATGACCTTTTGGAGGTTTGCCCATCGCTGTCCCATCTTGTCCTTTAAGAACTAAAGGCTGGATTTTCACAGCTACAGACGTCGGTTTAATAGGTGTGAATTTGTTTCTGTGCGCTTCTAAGACATCATGAGTATCTGTGTGAGAATTTGCTTTTAGATGTCTATTTATTTGTGCTCACAGATCAAGTGATCACTGGTATTTGTAGAGCAGAAATACAGGCTCAGGTATTTCCAGGAGGAAAATCATACCAAAACAAATGAAATTGGATTCAAACCGAGCAGAATAATAAAGCTCTAAAATTATATACTTAGGTTAGTATGTGGTGACTCCAGCCTATCTGGAATGCATGCTATAATAGTTATATCATGTTAGAGAGGCAGGGCTTTTTTCAGCAGGACGTTTCCTAGAAAGCAGAAATATCTCTGTGGTTTGTGTATGGGTTTGGAACTTGTGTGCAAGTATGGAGCAGGGAATTTGAGGCATGAAATAGTCAGGATTAGTGAAGGCCTGGATCCCTTTCATAAGCGACAGCAGAAAACAGGCACAATCAGCTCCCTTCTCCCCACTGCTATTGCAGCCTCCTCCTCTGTGGATTGTTTTGGAGTCAGTTCTTTGAAGGCTGATAAATGCCTCAGTTGTTTCTATTAGTACAGGAAAGATGCAGTCATATGGGAAAGCCAGATGCAATAAGATATTTGAGTCTGGATAAAATCTAAGATATTTTTACAATAAGATATTTAATTTTCACAAGGCAAAGCCCTTGCAGGGTATAAATCAGTGTAAATGCACTGGAACTACTCAATTTTGCACTCACAAAGTGTCTGCCCAAAAATGTTCTCAAAATCCAATTAAATAACTAGAACTGTTTCATGTGGAAATGCCCCTCAATTACAAAGACATGTCTAAGCTATCATGATGTGATTTTTACAGTCTCCTCGCAGGGTGCCCTAGTTTGCATTCATGGAATTTTTTGGTTTTGTTTTGTTTCTGTAATAATGTGGATGTTGGCCATCTGTCTGATCCTGGAAAGGTTGTAAGGTTGTCCCTGCTCCCCAGGTTCTCTTCCCACTCCCTCATTGATCATAATGTTTGATTTAGGTGCCACTAGATTTCCTCCTTTGTTCTCCAGCCCTGGCCTCCCCCCTGCAAACACGAATGCATTGTGCAATGGTGTAAAAGCTCTCCTGGCTGCAGCTGGCTGTAGTAACTGCTCAGCTGGTTCCGGCGCTGCCCTAAAGCTGCTGTAAAGGTCAGAGACAAGGGAATTCTAAAAAAGCAAAACAAGCTGTGTTGTTGTCCCCTACTTTAATCCTGGCTGTGTGTTTTGATCAGCACCACAAGCCCTCTCATGTGCAGAGCTCCACTTCTCCCAGCCCTGTGTTTGTGGCTGTCCAGGGCGCTTCTCCAGCCCCGCTCCGGGCGCGGGTGCTGCCGCAGCTGATTGACTTGCACTGCTTGTCAGACACAAAGCACATTTTGAAAGGAAATGCCATATTGAACTCCCCGTGAGCTGATGGGTATTGTGCACGGTCATCTGATGGCACAGATGTGCCCCTAATAATCCTTCCAGGAGAATATTTCCTCCTGGGATGCTTTGGCCATCTGATCTGCTCTGAGGTATGCTGACCTATCTTGACCCAGTTTATGATCAATTCTCTCTGCTGTTTTCTAAAAGGAGCCCAGAAATATCTCTTTATCATTTAGATTGCCTGGAAGTTATGGCATTACGTGTCTGTTCTTTCCACAGAAGAAACTCTGTGGTTGCTCTCTCCTCTTACAAAGAGGAGGAAAGCCACTCTGAGTAAATTTCTCTGTAGAGCTTTGATAGGTAATCAGTGTTTGGCAAACAGCTCAGGGAGGAGATGTGGGAGCAGAGGTGACTTGTGTTCCACCAAACACAAGGTTGCTGGGTGCCTTCATCTGTGTGAGTCCAGTGATCCTTCTGCTGCTGTGTCTTTATCTTAATGTCCTTTTGCTCAGGTTCGTGTGTGCTGTGCATGTGTCTGTGAAAGATGAATGGTTTCCATGCATTCCTCTGGATGTGTATCCATGTGTTTTGCAACACCTGCTTTTCAAGTGGGAATGGTGTTAATGCTGGATTTCTCTGGAGGTGAATCAGCTGCCTCAGGTACAATGGGAGGGTTAATTTGTAATCAGGTTCTGCTGGGTAGTGAGCAGAGATAAGCTTGGGAGTTCAGAGGTGTGTGATGATCCCTTTCAGCCAAACCAATAAATTTACTGAGTGCTTTCCATTCCTGATATTTGGAGGTTATCTGGCTTTTCATAAACACTAAGCTCAACCTTTTAATAAGGCTACACCAGAGTGTCTACAATCGGCAGCCAAAACCTGAATTCTTATATGAATCAAGCTGGATGGAAAGTCTCCCATAGTTGTGACATACAGCAGTGATTCCCTGATGGAACATCAGAGTCTGATTGTAAGCAGGATCCAAGAGAAGCCTGTGTCTACTATCTTCACTGATCCTATGTCTGCATGTGTTAAAATCATCTCTAATAACATGGACACATACTGGTTTTCCAAGCTTCATCCAGAAAATATTCAGTTGTTTCTCAGAGCAAGGCAGGAGAAATAAATAGTTTTGCAGGAATTACAATATCCTTACCCTTGTCTGGAATGTTCCTGTGATCCAGACTTCATAGTGGGGACTGAAGTTTGACCCTTGTGAAGGATGTGCATTTTTCTGTCCATCTAAAAGACCGCCTAAAGCTGGTTATTAGATCATAAACAGTTTATTCACCAAGCACCAGTCTCCACTGGTCCTTTACTGTGAAATACTTAAGGAGATCTAGATAAGGAGCAAACCTTCCCACTACCCCTTGTTTACACTGAGGCTGTAGATGAAGGAAAAGCCATACCCAGCCCTGGGCTGGCCCTGTTAGAACACTGCAAGGACTCAGCCAGCTCCTCCCCTGCCCTGTGGTTGCACTGCTGTGTGTTCACTTACACCTCAAAACCCTCACAATCTGTAATTTCTCACTAAGCCCAGCCTACCAGATATATTTGCAGTAAGCTCTTCTATACTGTTAGTGGGTGTATTCCCACAATAAGCTCACTGGAGTGTCACTAATATGATTGTCCATGCCAGTGGCTGCTCTCTTGCAGCCCACATGATTTTGTTATCAACAGGGAAGGATTTATGTAATGTTCATAACTAACCAGCCACTATAAATTCATGTCTTGCTGTTGTAGTTGCTCTCACCACACTGTTTTCAGACTTCAAGGTATCTCATTGACCAAATGAGTGACTGGGAATTTGAGAAACAGTACACATTGTATGCTTAATTTGATGCTAAATTACACTGATATAAAGATTTTGATTTTAAAGAGCCTTGGGCTAAATTCTCAATGTTAATTAGGCATGGCTGTATTAGACTCTGTATTTCTACAAGATGAAGTTCTTGTCTTTCATGGCAGAACAAAAAGAACTCCGTCCTTCTCTCTCGGGTCTGATTCCTGTGGCATAGCTTGTAAAGGATAAAATCTGGTGTGAATTCAGCTAGATTGATAGCAGCAGCAAACATCCCCTTTTTGCTCTTTAAGTAGTACATTGCCACCTGAGCAAGCCTTAGGTGGTTTTCTTGAACCACTCCTTGTCTCAGGGGGTGACCTCAGGAGGCCTCTTGGAAATGGTATAGACAGAGATGTTGCCTTAAGTACTCTGGACTTTGAATTATTTAACTATTGTGGAAGGAAGTGGGGCTGGGGGAAGCACAGCAAAGGAAAGGAGAAATTATTTCTCCCCTTTGTAAAAGTATATTGGGTTCAACGTCATACCATGAAATATCCAGTGCAGAACTCAAGAACTGCTCCAGTGGATCTTCACTGACTTATCCAATTGCATGGAACATGGGGATACTTAACCCAAATCTGTCAGTTTTAATTATTTTCCTCTGGACAGATAAAAGCTTTCTATAGGTTCCTGTAGAATATTTGCTCTTTCAAGCGTTCTTCTGCGCTTTGATACTAAACGATTAAAGCATGCTAAAGAAAAAAACAGCCCCAACCTTTAGCTCCCTGTTCTTGGGCCCCCTGACTGCAGCTTTGATTGTTGACCTAAATTCCCCTTTCATAACTGAGTCCTGTCACCTCTGGTTGGAGTCTCCCAGCAAAACAGGCACGGCCAACTTTCAGAAGTGCAGGGCGCTGTTTTCCGTCCTGCCTCGCGTGGCTCTGGCAGCTCTGCAGCACCTGATGTGTTCAAAATCAAACTGACCTCCCTCTTCCCCTTCCCACACCTCACCCTCCTGGAAACAAAACCATAACAAGGGTTTTCTACTTTTACTTTTGCCCTCCCCCCTCTCTCTCTCTCCCCCCACTTCCCATTGCTCAGCAAAGCGAGGAAACTTTTCCTGCATCAAGAATTTAATTCTTAGTTCATTCTATGGCTGGGTTGGTTGCTGCAAAGATTGCTGTTATCCAGACATAAGAAATGGCACGGAAGTGAGGGAAGGAGGCCCTGGAGGGTGTAATTTATAACATTACAGCGGGTTACAGAAGTTTGTATGGGCTACTCCAGCCTCTCTTCTGTCAAGCTCTGCCCACAGAGGGCTGCTTCTGGCTCCAGCAGCCTCCAGCTGTGAATTCCTGTTCCTCTGCTCCCATCCCAGTTACAGCAATGCCTCCTGTCCTCACATCCTCATACAGGGCTGTCTCCCATAAGTTCAGCAGCTGATGTTCCATGCTGTGCTCCTGCTGCCAAACCCTGCCCAGTGCACAGAGCCCATGTAAGGATGTGGCTCTATTGAAGTCCCCAGAAAAGTCCTGAAAACAAAGTGGCTCATGAATGTTGGTGTTGGTTAGGGGGGTCCTGGAAGAGGTCAGATGGACAGTGATGGTGGAGCTATTGTGGGTCTGTAGCCAAAGAACTGAGATTTTGATTGCAAAAGAAGAGAGGGAGACTGTCTTTTTCATTGTCCATGTTTGGCTTTGGCTTTGAGCTGCTGGAGTTGAATTATCCAGCTTTCCCCACTCTTGATGCCCAGGAATTTACTTTTTAAGGGACAAACATCATGGAATTGGAAGAAGCCTTGTGGGCCATTGAAGCCTGTCTCTGGCCAAGCATAAAGGAATGTGGCATCTTCCTCTGTTCGTGCACTTCTCCAGAGTCCTTCAAGAAGTGACTCACTCCTTTGTGGGGAAGGGAGGCTTCCAGTGCCTCTTGCTGGAAAGCTGAACTAGCACCTCTTCTTCTTTTTTTAATTAAATATAAAATTCCATTTCAATCCCTTGGGCATCAGGAACAAGAGCTTTAGAAGGAAAAAATCATTCAGACTAAAGAGTAGGAAGGGCTGTCAGTGTTCTCCTCAGCTGGAGCACCATCCCTTTCTAGCAACTCAGGGCAAGCAGAAGTGAAGAAAACTGTTTGCTGCTGTATGAAACTTGTACATATTTTTTTAATCTAATTGCTGTGGGGAAAACAAACATCAGTTTTATTTCACACCATTTCTTGGCTCAGAAACTTCAGTCACATTGGCCAAATTGTGGTTTTTCAGTCATTGGCTGTGTCTCATTTACCATGAGGTCTCTTTGGTTGGTAAAGAGATATTAAGTAGCTAAAAATGTCCTTTACCACATTATTGTAAAGAATTCTCAGTGTAAATGAGAATTTAAACTCTGTACATTTTTCATGTAAATGTTGGTTGTGGTCACAGCTGACTTGAAATTTGGAGTGTCAACCATTATGTGGGGTGATTTTGCTCAAAACCAGCCTTGTTTGGGGTAAAAGAGGCCTCTTCTCATTTAAAATGTTCTTAATTATGCCTGAGAAATAACTCACGGCTATGGAACCTTTTACTAAATTGAAATAAATTGTGAAAACATAAAATTATTCAGTTTTCAGAAGTTCTGGCAATTATTTCACATGTCCCTCTTCCAATGGCTTTGTCCTTATTAGTTGTCATAGAAGAAGTAATAAATTCTCTTATTATGACATCCAGTGTCCCAGATGAAATTAGTTTCATTGTGCTGGGGACAAAACGGAAAAGTGACACTCCCTTAGCCGGAGGATGCTCAGTCCAAGGCCAAAAGTAAAGGGAAGGATTGGGAAAATAGGTGAAGCATTCAAGCAGAAGAGGGTCATGAGGAATTGGTACAACTTGCAAGGCAGTGTGGGTTTCTTGTCCCTTTTTTTTTACATTTTTTCCTTTCTCGTAGGAATAAAGCAACTCTTGCTGCTGAAAGGCTTGCGCTCAGTCCATCTTTTCATCAAGAGTTGGATGTCTGCAATAGTAAAGATTTGAGAAAAGAATACTGTACGTGGCATAAGGATTCAGTAATGACCTTTGCCCTAAACTAGAAAACGCAAGGAAGTGGAATAGTAGAGTGTTTTAGTTCAGCAGCTTTCATACTGATGTGTTCAGTGGTGTCCCTATTGTCACTGGACTTTTTTCTTTTCCCGTCCTCCTCTGGCTCCCTGTAAATCTTGAATTGATGGCAGCAGTTTGAGCCCAACTCAAGACATGTTGCATCACATCAGGGTTTAAAGGCTCAAAGGCAAGGGAGGATTGCTACTATTCTGTAGTATTCCTCCAGCAGTTCCTCGTGCTCAGCTGAGACCAATCACCAGCATCATGCAAAACTTCAGAGAGAGGAAGAAGTTCTTCAAATGCAGCCTGGGAAACTGGATTTCCATCTCACAGTAGTTTATCCATTCTTTGGGGAAATATTTCCAGCCCCCATCAGTGTAAAGAGCAAAATTCTTGATCCTTAAAGATTGTGTGTTGGACTTTCCTGGGACTGGAGATCTATTCCAGGACTTCCAGCTGTCCATCCAACTGTGGGGGTCTTGGGTAGTTGAAGAAACAGGTGGAGCTGTTTATGTGTGTGCAGCTGCTTCGTGAGCCACAGACCTGGAGGATTTGGTCACTGGATGGCAAAAAATACTGGAGATGGTGGGGATTGTGGCAGGGATGAGTTGTCCTTCTATGCCTCAGTCAAAACAGCCAGGGAGTCCCTGGGGTTCCCCTGGCCATGTTGAAGACATGCAGATTCTCAGAGGGATTTGCTGGGACAAGCCCATTTCTGCATCACTTTTTCTTCTCTCACCATGCTGGCATTTCCTGGCAGGCAAAATCTCTCTTACAAAATGCCTGATCAGCTCTAATGGTCTTATTACAATAAGCTGAGATTTTTATGACTTATTTGGGAGAGGGACTTGTCTTGCCAGCTGTCTTCTTATTCATTGCAGTATTATCCACCCACTATTGCTGGACAATACCTTCATTTGAGATGCATAAAAAATACAGACTTTTATGGGCTCTCATCCATCTGAAAATGAATGCTTTGTAAAAGTATTTATTTCATAAAGAAAAACTTAAAAATGCTTCAAAAACAGACTCCAGAAGGTTATTGGTAGCTTTGGCTCTCGTATCACAAGTTCCTCGGGTAAATATCCATCCCAGAAAATGTCTTTTATTTTTTAGCACATTTGTTTTTTTCCTTGCCTGGTTCTCCTCCTCTCTTTTCTCATGATCAGAAGTAGCAGTATAAACCAGAAGCTGGTCTTGAAAAGGTTTTGAACTGAGTGCACCCTACAGATGAATAAACACATTACCTTCCGAACTCTGGGATCTCTCTTCCAAAGGAAACAGGAAAAGGGGGAGCTCAGAATCCCTAGCAAAATACCAGCGTGCAGAAAAAAGGCCCGTTTAAATGTTTTTAACTTTCCCATCAGAAGGGTTTTTTTTACAGGGGGAGGAGGTGGAGAGGGGCAGGGTGTGAGGAGAAGGGGGGAAGGTGGGCGCTGGGAGAGGGGAGGAAAAATACAGTGAATGCTCCTGTAACCTTTGCTCTGTTGATACTAGACAAGACTGCACTGTTAATGAGTGATTGTTAACAGATGGCTCTTGAGCAACTTAGTCAGAAGCAGAAGATGTTATTTGGTTGTAGTGAGGGGAGGGTGAGGGTGCAGGGGTGAGGTAAGGGGATATTTAGTCTTTTCACGAGGACTGAACTGTCAGAGATTTATGATTTTCCTTTAGGCTTTTGGAAGTGGAGGCTCTGGGGAAGGATTGTTTTCTATGTGCTGATAGTAGAAAGGCCATTTGGTGCTGAAAGCTCCAATGATTTTGTTTTTGGTGAGGGGTGTCCCTGCAGCCCTTGGCCTTTGAGAACTGAAGGATGGGAATGTCTGTCTCTAACTCACTGAGCCTTGTGTCCCAAACTGGGGAGGAGTGGGCTCTGTCCACTGCTTGGAGCTGCCTGAGGGCTCGGTCAGAGAGCTCTAACTATGGATCTGCACTTTGGGAGAGAAATCTTTCCATGGTGCACCGAGTTGTTAGGAAATGTGCCTGTGAGGGGGCAGGGATCTCCCTGTGCATGTCCATCTGTGTGTATTTCTTGCCCTTTCCCAGTGTGGTGTACTGGTTTTTATTGGGTATGACTTTGAAGGCAGCCCAAACGCATCCCATTTATTCTGTAGGATTTGTGCACTTGAACTTATCAAGATAACTGCAGCTGCTCGGTGTTTCTCAAAGTGAGCAGAATTTAGATTTTGTATTTATTTCCCTTCTGGACCTTATTCGATACAGGGTTCAGGGATATGAGGGATGAGTGACATTGACAGGGATTGGTTCTCAGGACTGTTTTTGTTTTCAACCACTGATGAATGGCTTGAGGGAAGGGAAGAACCCAAATGCACAGTCTGTTTTGCTGATAGGAATTTGTGGAAAAGTTTTGGGCTTTGGTCAGGAAAAGGGAATTCCATTTGTACATGCCGCTGGCAAATCTTTACCTTTAATAGGAAGTCTTGACATGACCTCCCACAATGGTGCACAAGATGATTTAAAGTCTTCCTTGTGCACTAACTATCTAACAGATGTAGGTGAGTGTGTGTATATACATTTAGAGAGATATATTTACACAATTTAAAGACTAACGCCTTCAATCTGTCATCCTTATTTATTCCTATTTCTCTTTTGGGGGCACATAGGACTGTATGACAAATGTTCTTACACCTCCCGTGACCGAGGCTGGGTCCTGGGGATTAACACCGTCAGTGACCAGGGGAACAGAGACCCCCGCTATTTCTTCTCGCTGAAGACAGACCGTGCTCGCAAAGTCACCACCATCGCAGCACATCGCAGCTACCTCCCCAACCAGTGGGTGCACCTGGCTGCCACCTACGACGGGCGCCTGATGAGACTCTACGTGAATGGCGCCCAGGTGGCCACAAGTGGAGAGCAAGTGGGCAGCATCTTCAGCCTGCTGACCTTGAAGTGCAAGGTGCTCATGCTGGGAGGAAATGCCCTGAACCAGAACTATCGGGGTTACGTGGAACACTTCAGCCTCTGGAGGACAGCCCGGTCTCAAAAGGAGATCTTGTTGGACATGGAGCAGACGATTCACAGGCACGACACGCCCCTACCTCAGCTCGTTCTTCAAGACAGTTTACTGAATGTGAAAAGCACCTGGTCTCCCATGAAGGATGGCAGCAGCCCTCAGACCAAGTTCAGCTACCACCACGGCTATTTGTTGGACACCAGCCTGGACCCTCCCCTCTGCGGGCAGACAGTGTGTGACAACACAGATGTCATCGCCAGCTACAACAAGCTGCCCAGGTTCCGCCGCAACAAAACTGTGCGCTACCGTGTGGTGAATCTGTACGACGACAAACATCAGAACCCCACCGTCAGCCAGCAGCAGATCGAGTTCCAGCATCAGCACCTCAACGAGGCTTTCAGCCGCTACAACATCACCTGGGAGCTGGAGGTGCTGGAGGTGAAGAATTCCTCCCTTCGCCACCGGCTCATCCTGGCCAACTGCGACATCAGCAAGATTGGGGATGAGAACTGTGACCCCGAGTGTAACCACACCCTGACGGGGTACGACGGCGGGGACTGCCGGCATGTCCGGCACATGCTCTTCAACAAGAAGAAGCAGAATGGGGTGTGTGACATGGATTGTAATTATGAGAGGTACAACTTTGATGGGGGGGAATGCTGCAACCCAGAGATAACAGAAGTCACCAAGACCTGCTTTGACCCATATTCTCCTTACAGGTAGGCAATTTCTTTTTATGGTCGTATTGATGAATATCTGTCTAGGTATCGATCATCCTGCTGGCTGTTGAACCCTTTCATTGCTGCTATTATGGGCTTTGGAATTTGATGAATTTTTTTTCTCAGTATTTGGCTCACATTCCAGTTCTTCAAATGCAATCTCAGTAATGGTCTCAGTAGTGTCTTACCCCTGATTTGGTATTCTCCAGCCAGGCTAAGGAAAATCTGTGCTGAAGACTGAAGCAGCCAATTTTGAGAGACCCATTAGTTGTTGGCTATGAGCAGCATATTGTAACAGCACACAGTTTATTTTAACTCCAGACTCTGAGGAGTGGGGATTGGATGTCACAGAAAGCTCATGTGTATTTGGAGAGGTAAAAGGCTCTCAGGCATGAAACAGAACATGAATACTCTTAGGTAGACTTTAGGTAGGTAATTCCATACTCTTACTGCTGTGTACAGCTCTCTGTGGGTGCTGCTGTGGAGGGGCAGCTGAGTCTGGGGGTTGTGAGCAGGGAGGCGGGTACCAGGCTCCTGTTGCACACTCTGGGTGGGTAATGAAACTCTTCTCTGCCCCTTTCTACATATAAATGAAAACAGGGGTAATGCCACCTCATTGTAGGGCAGCTTTCTGTGGGTGGATGTGAGTTCATAAAATCCTCATCTTCTCATCTAAGGAGTCCTTGGGCTTCAGTTTGAGGAGTGGCATGGTCAAATAACTTGCATCAGGTGGGTACCACGTACCTACAATCACTCCAAATTCAGACAAGTTAGCATGTTTAAGTAATAAGTTGTTTCTTGCGAATTGAGTTAGAAGTATAAGCACAGAAAAGATGAAGATTCAAGCTGAAATTCTGTTTTCTGTGTTCTATGTTACAGCTTTTTTAGGGCAATTCATGGAGCTATAGGGGGGAAACTTCAAAATGGTAAGAACACCTAAAGTTCAGGTTAAGAAGGAAAGTATGAGCTCTTCAGGAGTCCCTTCCATTGCAGCAATTCAGGCTATATTTATAGCTTCCTGAATAGAGAGAAGTTTTTAAACAACATTATCAGCTCTACTGGAGCTTTAAATACACATAATTAAGTTGGAAAGAAAAGCCAATTTTTTTTTTTTTTTTTTTACTCCAGCAAGGTTGTTTTTTAAAAAATTCCTCTAGCTCAGTTTGACTTCAGTCACTTACCAGTGAACAAAGCTCAAATAAGGAAATAATTTAAATACTAATGCTTGAAAACATTGAAAGAAAAAAAATCCAATTTTTAATACTGTTCAAATGGAGAGGAACTCAATTAAGCAAATATCATCAAAGCCATAATGCAAATTGGATTGTTTTAACACTGTAGTTCTGAGAACTTGAGGTGTTAGTTACAGCAACTAATACAATTTTTAAGAAAAAAAACCATTATATTTTATCTGATAGTACCCTTTTATCACTTGTTCTGTGACCACCATAAGGCACATATAAAGTGAAAGAAAAACCTTGTAAATGATAGTTCACAGATTTAAGACCATGTCTTAACGTTATTCTGAGGTACAGAAATGTTTCTACTTCAAATGAAGCCTTTTTGCTGCACAGACTGTGCTTGCACAAGTCCAAGCAAACAAAATTTGAAATTACCTTAGCACTGTGCAGCTGCTTTTCAGGCACAGTTTTGTGTTCATTTTGGAGACCTGGCTGAGTTTGGACTACAGGACTTACATCTCATGGCCTTGAGCTCACAGATCTTCTACAGGTTCATTTGGACTTGAAAAAAATCTCCTCTTGACCTGAAATAGTGAGGAAAGTCTGAGCCTAGAGCCTCAGAAAATCCAGAGATGCTCCAAAGAATTTTTTTTTAATTTTTTTTTTTTTTTTTTAAACAGACAGATTTAATTTATTTATCTTTGCACAGACACTGTAGTGCAGCATTGATCATGGACAATGAACCCACAGAGGGCAGTAAGAGGAATTCCATGTGTCTGGAGCCTTTATTTGGTGGCTGATGTGCTTTGGCTGAGCTCAAACTCCCTGCTATGATGAGTGTTTGTATTCAGTAAGGCAAAATAGAGCAGTTGGGTCTGTGGGCATATCACTGGAGTTGTAAGCCTGACTTACACTGCTTTTTGTGTTTAGGTTAACAAATACAGGTTTAGGGTCCTGATTTTGGCAGAAAAGCCTTTACTGACTACAGGGGTGAAGATTCAAACCCTGCGTTTGACTTTGGTATTGCTGTCAGCACCATTCCCCGAGAGAGAGATTTCCATGTCAATTAGTGACAAAGTTAAAAACTGGTTGGCACCATCTGGGCCCATTTTGTATCTCCAGCCCCTCTTGTCATCGTTTTCATTGGCCAAGAGTCCTCACACCCCTCTAGTGCAGAACTTGCACCACAGCAGGGAAGACATTGCAGCCATGGAGAACTCACATCTCATTTCAGGTATTTCCTCTGCTAAAGTTCAGTCTAGCAATAGCAGAAAAAAGGAGAAAGATCCTTCAATCTGGTGAGGTAGGGGAGGGAAGAAAAAAAGATGAAATGGTACCAATAAAAATTTTCCTGAACTTTATTTATAAAGACTTTTCAGACTCTTCCTTGGTACTGGTCTTTGTTCCTTCCACACACTCAGTGTCAGCAGTTGCAGCCAGCTGTTCACCAAGCAGAGCTTATTCATAAAATATTCTGTCCTCTGTAACCCACCAAAAACTGCTAATGCTTGATTAATGCTGTAATAAACAGGAACCCTCCTCAGTGCCTCTTTTTCCCAAAAAGATGATGTATCTGTTCCCAGCCACTTTCCTTCTGATTATGAGTCCCAGTCCATCAAGCTCCATCCTGGGACAGAGTTGCTCTGAGCCTTGATACAAAAAACACTGTGGGTGATTTTTGATTAAGTAATACCACTAGAACAATTCCAAGACACCTCTGATTTATGTTACAATTTTTTTGTGATCCTTTTGGGCACCTTGGACAAAGGGCTCAGGCATTTGGATGGTGTCATTCAGTCACTGTCGTGGTGTAACTGCATGCGGAGCTGATCCCAGCAGCACAGCTGGTTGGGTTTTTTCAGTTTCCTGCCTGTCTTTGTGGCACCTCTCCAAAAATATTTAACTCCAAAAAGCTGATGTTTCGTGCATAGTGAGGTGGCAGAGATTTAAGTGCATTGAAGTTTGTCAGAGGGACAGCAGTAAGAATGGGGACTCTGCTCTCAGAGCTGCTCAGCAGAAAAGCCGTAAACATTGTGGTACCAACTAGATCATCTCTCCTCTTTTTTAATAGCCTGCAGGGAAAAAACAAAGGACTGGTTATCATTAGCCACACAGCAGGCTTTATCCAAGAATATCTGCCTCACTTCTTTTTATTAATTTCATGAGAGTGGGACAAAATGTATTTTGTCCCAGCAGAAGGTTTACAAATATTGTTCTGCTTTTCTGCAATTCCGGGAAATTAGAACATGCTAAGATCATACAGTCTGGCCCAATACAAAGGGAAGGAGCAAGAATAAACACCCTTGCCAGAAAGACTCATTCTTTGTGTTGTTTGGTATATTGCTGGTTACAAAACAGGGAGGACTTTGAGCTCATGACACCTACCATGGCTGCTCTCCAAAGAACTTGAAAGAAGCAGCAAGGGATCATAGGAAACCATGCTCGGTAAATGCCATTTGATGTGGTGAGTTCTTGCACCATCCTATGGTTAACTGAGACGTTCTTTTTATGTAATATTGGGCTCACACATCAGGCTTCACCACAGGATTTCATGGACAGATAAGGAAGCATTCCCCTTGGTGCCTGCTTAGGAAAACACAGATGAAATTCCTGAAGCAGTAAAAGTACTGGAGTCTCTTCAAACTCCCTCGATCCTTATGGCCTACCAAATGCTTGCTGGAAATCCCCCCCAGAATAACTATCCTGGGGACAGACTTTCTCAGCATCTACATGTGTGCCCCAAAGGCTCACAACCCTTCATTTCTGCCTAACCGAGGGGCAGGACGAGCTGCAAGAGCTCTGATCCATTTGCAGCAAATTCATTTGCACCAAACCAAGGAATCATAGAACCACAGAATGATTTGGGTTGGAAGCAACATTAAAGATCATCTAGTTCCAACCCTCCCTGGGAGCTGGAGCCCAGTGTCCTGCTGATCCCACCCTCCCCTGTGTCCTTTTCCAGCACTTGTTCAGCTCTGTTCACATCGTGTCACACCAGCTCACTCAGGGTTAAGGGCACTGGCACATTCCAGGCATACATAAATTAGACTTAAAATACATGCCTGACCCATTTGTAGGAATTTCCATAGTGGTTTTGAGCAGCAGTGGGTGTGACATAGCTGTGTACGAGTGCTTTGGGCTGGGGCACGTGGAAAAAAGCAGTAGCATCAGGAGGAGGTGGTTAATCCATTGCCCAGGGCAACCTCAGACAGGTGACTGAGCTGCACTTCAGGGCTCTTCCATGGAGTATCAGATCAACCTCTTTTCCTTCTCTTCTGCTGGAAATCTCTTCATGAGACGTACTTGAAAAATATGGTCAGCTTACTCTGGAGGAGGGAGGCACACTGAATGCCCTTTTCCAGGAGCTAGAGTTGTAAGAAACACTCCTTGATTCCCAATAAAGCACTAATTTCCACTTAATCCTAAACACTAAAAAGAACAGACAAAATTCTTCAAAGCTCTTCAGTTCCGCGAGCTTGAGAACTTAATCCCCTGCCTCGAAGAGACCATTGTGCAGCTCTTGACATCAAGGATTCCTGCATTCACACAGGTATCAGACAGACATATAGCAAATACCTGAGTTTTTGTCTAGGGATTCAGTGTTAAATGTCCAGTTCTTTAATTAGCAGCTCCAGGGCTGTTTAGAAGGCGAAGAGTAATGCTGTCAAGGACGGAGCTGCTGTATCTTGGTAGTTGTCACCCAAAAGCCAAGTCCCAACAGGAAATCCTCTGTTCTCTCTGTTTATTCTGTCCTCTGTTCCAGATGTCAGGGATGTTAATCAGCTGGGAGGAGTTGCATCTGTTCCCATGCTAGCAACTGACATTTATAAGTCTAGTATTGAATTCTGATACAGACAGGACTGCAGTGCTAAAGAAACTATTTCTATACGATTGCACACCCTAGAAACAGTAGGAGTTTGCTCGATTTAGCTTGACCCACAGTCAACTTTTCCAGCAGCTTTTTTCAAGAAACATTTTTTCCCCAAGACTCATAGAACTCATGGTTTCTTTCATGGATGTTATCCATTAAGGAGAAAGATCACTGTCTAGTCAAACTGCAGGGTGCTTGGGATGAAGGGGGCCTATAAAATCTATGGAATAAACTACCAGAGATCATTAAGAATCCTTGTGGGAGACAACAGATTAAAGTATTATTATACAGCCAGTGCTGCTACAGACCCGTTTGTCTCTGAAACCTCACGTGGAAGATTTGCAAGTGCGGAGTCTGCAGATTTGACAGGGATTGAATTTGCCCCTTGCTGCTGGCCAACACCATATCCTCTAGGATCAGCTGCCCCACAGATGATTTCCAGCAACACCTTACCAGCCTCTGGTTAAGCAAATGAGGTGGAGCTCATCCCTTTCCGCAATCTGCAATGTGGCCATGTGTATGAGCTGGTTTATTCTCTTTGCTGATCAATTCAAATTGTGCCATTTCTCACACAGACCCACGGTATGATCATGTCCAACAGGCCTCTTTCAAGCACTGTGGGGCCTTGCATTGATCCTCCTGGTTTTCTCCCATAGCCATTTGTGTACAACCACATCTCTATGTTACAATTTTTTTTTCAGCTCTCTATGTTACAATTTTCTTGTGATCCTTTTGGGCACCTTGGACAAAGGGCTCAGGCATTTTGATGGTGTCATTCAGTCACTGTCATAGTGTAACTGCATGCAGAGCTGATCCCAGCAGCACAGCTAGTTGGGTTCTTTTCAGTTTCCTGCCTGTCTTTGTGACCTGTCTTTTTCTTCGGTTGTGGGGTGACATTTGTGTTTTTAATTAATGGTGACTGCACCTCCTGTGTAAATTCAGGAGGACACACCCTTCACACTGAAAAAGATGCATAGTATAGTTCTGTGGCAAGCTTAACCAGGTGCAACACTTACATTTGCAACTCCCATCCTATCCCTCAGATTTCTTTTCTGATAGGGATTTTAGTCCAATTCTTGCAAGCAATGGCTGCCCCTTGGGGAAGTACAGAGCAGCCACCTCCACTGTGTTCCATTTGGGTTCTTTTCAGTTTCCTGCCTGTCTTTGTGACCTGTCTTTTTCTTCTGTTGTGGGGCGACATTTGTGTTTTTAATTTATGGTGACTGCACCTTCTGTGTAAATTCAGGAGGACACACCCTTCACACTGAAAAAGATGCATAGTATAGTTCTGTGGCAAGCTAAACCAGGTGCAACTCCCATCCTATCCCTCAGATTTCTTTTCTGACAGGGATTTAAGCCCAATTCTTGCAAGCAATGGCTGCCCCTTGGGGAGGTACAGAGCAGCCACCTGCACTGCGTTCCATTTACGGCCCCCACGAACAGGGCACATTTGACTGTGCCTCTCTCATGGATTGCTGGACTCAGACAAACTACTTCAGTTAGGCTTTTCTTTGCAGGGGGCTGGGTAAACTGAATGGTTGTCTTGGTTTATCTTCTCTTAACTGAAGTGAATTAATTGTCCCTCAAACACCCCAGGATCAGGACAGTGTAGAGCTGTCTGATCACTTTTTTACCTGCCCACCACAAAGACATGCTTGTGCAGAGTGAATGGTGAGGCCATTGTCACACTATATGTGATGTCTTCTCCATTAGATGTAGGTCAAGACACCCATTTGAATCATCATATACTCCTAAAACTTTGTGGGCGATTGAGACGGATGGAGTGGCTTCAGAGAGATGCCGATCATAATTTCTGTAGAGCTCTGAGGAGCTGCAGCAACGCAGAACCTCAAACAGAAACAGACCTGTCAGGGCTACTGAGATATGTAGGAGCCACTTTGATATTTGCAACGTGTTTGTGAAAGCTGAGCTGTAAAACAGTGTGATGCTGATAGCCACAGTCATGTTTCCTCCCTTAGAGCCAGATTCACTGAGGAGGAGGATGGATATATCCCCACCCCATAACAGGGCAGAGTGTTTAGACCAGGAATACAAACCACTGCTGTCAGAAGCAATTGTGTGATTGCTCCATCGCAGCCCCAGCTGGTGCAGAGTTCCAGGACCCACACACTGTGGAGGAAGATTAGGAGCATGTGCTCTGCTGGGGTCAATGAAATCCTGTCCTTCTTTTTGGTTCGGAGTAGATTTGCAATTTTGAAGTTTCTCAGGGTACTCAACTGAGACTACCTAGCTTGCATGTGATTTCAGCACTCTGAATTACCATAAATTTGCAAGAAGTTGTTTTCAGGTTCATTAATAATGGATGGGTGGCTGCACTATCAGAGTGCTTGCTCTCAGCTTCCGAAAGGATCAGGGTGAGCTGCACTGAGGAAACTTCTTGGAGTACTTAAATGCTTGGGGTATGAAACTCTAATAAACCTCCAAAAAGCCAGGAAATTTGGAGTGAAGGCTGAAACTCCATACCTAGTGCACCCTACTGGGTCTTTGTATTTCAGAACATGTTACGTTTGTTCACTGAAATATCTCTAATATGGAACTCTTTAGGGTGGAGTTTCACCTTTAAATTTCCTGGCATGTGTGAGTTTGAAGTACACGCTTAACTTCTCCCCAGTGCTGTTTTTCATTTTTAATTTCCTTTCTCTTTTAAAGGAGGGACCCTGCTAGAAGGACCCCTACTAAAAAGGGACCCCACTGAAACCAAAATTAGAGTGTTTGGCCTAATTTGATCTTTCTAAAATTCTTCAGGAGAACCAGCTTCAGCATTTTTTTTCCTACCATTGTTTTAAAGACTCTTGTGGCCAACCCACCCCAGTGAAAAAAGATCAATAAAATCCACACCCTGCAGACCAATTATTTTAGAAGGTATTCAGATGTTTGAATAGTATATAAGAAACCTTGGAAATATAGAACGTCTCCTGTAAATTGCAGTTAAATATCTGGCCATGGCCATTGACAGAGGTGAGCTGCTTGTTGTGAAATGTACTGTTTCCATGAATTCAGTCATTGAAGTAGCAGCCCATGTTTGCTGTTGACACTTGTTGGGTTACATCAGTGATGGTAAAAGAGTGGAAACAGCAGTGGTTTGGAATGAGAGCAGTGGCAATTACCTGCAATGCTTTTAAAAATAATTTTGGCCCTAGATGTTGAAAAGATGTGTCATCGCTGATTTGTGTGAGGGCAGCTTCAGCAGGCTTGAGTTACAAGGCTTTGGAGAATAAAATTCTTTCTGCAGCCTCAAAATGCATCTTTGGAGCTACATTGCCAGTAGATAATACAGAATAAATTTGCTTCTCATGCTCTAACCTTGTTGCATCAATAAATTGTGGGCTTCAGGGAGAAGCTGTGGCAGTCAGTTTCCCCAGCTCAAGACTCTTTTGGTTTTTCAAATCACTCCCATCAGCTTTGAAAGTAGAATTTATCTTAGTGAGATGTCTGCAGAGAAACTGGCAAAGTGCTGAAGTGACATTGGGCTTGTGAGTTCCTTCAGCCTCAGGCCAGGTGTACTGGGAATGTGGAGAGCCTCAGGCTTCCCCTTCCCCATCCCCTTGTACATTTTGCATGCATAACCCTGACATTCAGAAATTGTTGAGGATTTTCAAGAACTTCAGTCCATGCAAATGAAAATTCAAGTTGAAATCTGGGGAGGAGTCCTGCCACAGGGAGTCAGGTTCTTTGTCACCCACCAGCAGCTCCCCACTGGGACTGGCACCCTGCAGCACCAGAGAGGAGGAGCAGTTCCCTGTACCCTTTGCTAAGCTGAGTTGCAACACACAAAAACACTTTGTCACTTCAGCAGGAGATGATATTCCTCTCCTTTCACCCTCTCCAGTATGGCCCCATCAACATCCTTGTGTTGTATTTCCAGCCTTGACTTTGTAATACAGATCACAGCTGGTTGGTTTGAATTTCCCCTGAGTTACCCAGGATGCTGCTGAAAGCACAGGAAGAGCAGAAATGCTTTAATCAGTTAAATCAATCAAACAAAAAAAAAAGGTAGACTAGACCTTAAAATTTACCCTGCAACCTTAGGTACTCACTGCGATGACGTCTTTGTCCTATTTCTTTAAGTGCAGGATTTTATTGGGACTTGGCAGAAGGGTGAAGTGAGGAAGACACGGGAGGGGGTTTGCTGAGTTAAAAAAGGAAAATGTCAGTGAGAAAATGGAAATACCCTGATGTTCTCCAGCCTAGTGCTGGAGCCAGCCTCTCTCTCCCTCTTGCAGGGAAGGGGCTCCTTTTCCATTAGCTTTCTATTAGCCATATTTAATCAGTTTGCTCTGACACAGAGCCAAGAAAGGGCTTTTCTGTGTGATGCTGGGTCCTGTGTGTGTTCAGGCATCCACAGCTGCTCCCTAGCAAGGGCTGCCTTTTGACTACTGAGGTATTTTTTTTATAGCCACAGAGGGCAACTATTAATAGATGAGATTTACCAAAACACAGAGCTACGCAGTGTGGTGTGGAGGGGAAGAGGGAAACCTGTGGGATTTATGTCAGGAAAATTCCATGTTGAAATTATGCTAGAAGACACAGTAAAAATGAATATGCCAAGAAGGGGATTTAGTTTGTAACTTTGGGCCATGCCAGCATTTCTCCTCCATTAAGAACCTGCCCCATCACGTGAAATGCTGCTGAATTATTTTTTCAGCATTAAACAGCACAAAGTGTACAGAGGATGAAGATAAGACACACAGACATGAAATATCAGCTTTTCTGAGATGTGATTAAATGCCAAAAGGAAGCAGAGGCATTCCTGACCCTAGAGACATTTCATTTTGATCAGACATGGGATTAGGGCTAAAATGTGAAGAATTCCGCATTGTGTGGATGGAAGGAGCTGATCAGGAGTTTGCCTCTCTGTTTATTGATTAATTTCTAATTTCCATGATACAATATAATGAGACTGGTGGCCCTGCCAGACTCACAAATTATATTTGTGTATCGAAGATGACAGGTTTAGGAGCATTGAGCAGAAAGGAGTGAGACAATTAAAGCTTCTTTTGAAGTCAGAACTCAGACATTGATTAAATATCATAAAATCCAGATGATATCAATTAATAGACCCATCACTGTAATCATCTGCACATTTTTGTGCACCTTCCAAAGGCACAATGGGGAGTTATATTCCCAGGCTAAGAATAGATCCACTGACTATCAAGAGAGTGTGGGTATCAAAATCCACTTTACAGTTTGAAAAGCTTTGCTTTAAGTTGCTTTGTGTTTCCTTAATTACTTAATTTGATTTTTTTAATTGAAAAAGAGACAGGAGAGATTAACTGGTGACAAATTTCAAGTAAATAAAGAGTGCTACACTCATTTAGAGAATGTGAGTAGACATCAGAAAAGCCAGAGCTTAGTTTAGTTCACGTGAGTGTGAGAGAGAATGGAAATATTTCCAAACTATCTGAACTGCTTAGGTTTGCACAACTGGCTGAGAAGAATTACAAAACAACATTTTTCTGTGATCTTCTGTTTTCCATGAGCTTGATGATGCTCTATTCCTGTCCTCAATCCCTGAAAATGGATCTCGAGGCAAACACAGGCATGCCTGGGGAATAGTCATAATTGCATAAACTTATATTATTCAAAACACCTGAATATGTTTGGGCTTGGCATTTCTGGTTAAGAGGTTTTATTTTGCCTTCATGCTGATTCCTCCCAAAATGTGAGGTGTCACTCTTACTGCACTGAGAGCTGAGGATGAGCATTGGCTATTTGTGGCTGTTTCTCAGTTCCTTAGGAAACAGTTCCTGCCATCTGCTCACTGCAGGTATAGACATGATTGAGAGAATTAAATCTTAAAGTCTTTATAATTGCTGGGAAAAGGTAGAGCCTTCCACTAGGATTTAGAACACCAAGTTAAGACCACAAAACCAGGAATCTAAATTCATTCACAGTTCACATCAGGCCTCCCCATCATGCTGTGTTCCTTAACAATCATTCAGCATTTCCTATTTTTAAGAAATAATGTTGTTCCAAATGGATGTTCTGCTTTCTGCCTGGACTAAGCTGCATATACCAAACTCTTTCAAGTCCACAGAAAGATTGAACTCCCAAAGACCTTGGTCTTTGGCTTTGGTCTCCCCATCCAGAGCACAAGTGAAGCTTAGAACCTTCATGAGACGAAGGGCAAGCTCCCACAGAACAGAACTGCACTGGAGTAAGCAGGAGAAATGCTCTGGGTAAGGATTGATGGCAACAGTTCACAGCATTATAAAAATCACTTCCCTTTTGCCTCCAGCATTTTTACCATGACTGTGTCAGTGCCAAAACCCAGAACACACTCACTAATTCCTCCAGAATTGATCGGTCATGATAAACTTCCAAACACAGAGCAAAATGCTTCCGTCAGACACATCAGAGTGTTTCTCCCAGTTTGCCTGGAGAAATCTGGGCTGTTTGATTTCCCTCCCTGCATCCAATTTGATTCAGAAAAGGGCTTCAAGTTTCTGGCTCCCTCCTCATACACTCAGAATTCTCCTGACAGATTTACTTTTGGGGATAGGTTTATTTTCGTGTCTGTGCTATAAAATGCCCTATTTATAAAGGGTGATTAGACACTGGAATGAGCTGCCCAGGGAGGTGGTGGTGTCACCGTGCCTGGAGGTGTTTAAGGAAAGTCTGAAGGTGGAATTTAGGGCCATGGTGTAGTTGACAAGGTGGTGTTCTGTCACAGGTTGCACTTAAAGAGGTCTTTTTCAGCTTAATTGACTCTGTGATTATGTCTTAATTCAGGCTCAAACCTTTAATTATTCTCATCTTGATCAGGCACAAAGTTATTTTTATATCCTCCTGGGAAGAATATCTGAAGAGGTATTGAAGAGTTTTTGATCTATAAAACCATCATGAGGAGATAGTGTCCACTATCAAGAAGTGCTTGCAGGATGCCTTCTCTTCCCCCAGAGCTGAATAAGGCTTTCCAAAGTTTTGGTTTTGGAAATATCAGGTTTTCCAAAGTGCTTGAGCTGGCACAGAGTTGTGGAAGTGAGGCAATTCACAACAGTCCCCTCTGCCTATGACAGGGAGATGCAAGACATCTGATGCTAACAAAGGCTTTATGAGTTTGTGTAATCTGGGGTCTGTATGCAGGGACAAAAATGACAACCTGCAGTTTCTGCTGGACCCTTTGCAGAGTTGTTTTTTGTAGCCATCGAGATCTTAAGTGCTGTAGAAGTGGTTAGTGACACATCACCAATAAATTACAGGAGCAAACCAGAGCAAAAGCTGATGTGTGGCTGAGATGAGTAAATACAGTGACAGAGAGTGTAAATTCATGGGGAAATTAAACTGCATGGCCTTTTCATAGCAGTCATGCTCAGGGCAAAAGTTGGTGAAGAAATTTGCCATAAAGGAAAATTAGAGTTTTCCCCCTCCTGTGCTATCATTTGTCAGTGGAGAACAGATCTTTGCATTCTCACAGCCTTCTGCAAGAGGTCTGGGTTTGATTCACATGGATCCACAGGCTCGTGGTGCCAAAACAGGCAATTTCTGCACTCGTGTCTGAAGGCCAAATATATGGGTATGATTTCCTATAGTTTACAGTTACATGCTGGATCAGAGCTGTGTGTTTCATAAGCTGCCAGTCCAATTTAGCAGGGTCTTGGGAAATGTGTCCCCCAGGGAACACTTACAATCAGCCTTATGTTTTGGGCTGATAGTGCCTGTTTTCTGGTACACACGTTAGCAGATCCATATGTGAGCAAATCCAAAGGTCCTTCCATCCAGCTCCTAACCTGGGCACAGGCTGAGGCTGCTGCCCACTGCTGATTTTCTGCTGAATCCTCCAGTTCAGGAACTGTCCACTCTGGGAAGCACAAATGTACAGCAGGATCTGAGGGTCCTGCACAGGTTTGAAAAACAGAAATTCTGGAAGTACTTGAGTGTTTAGAAAAGGCATGTTGACATCTTTTCTCCTGCATCTTGTCTCAGGCTCAGCAGAGAGGAATGAGGGGCAGGAATTCGATGTCAAGGTGTTCATTATGTTTGTGGTGTGTGTTGCAGACACTGTTGGCATGTTTTGCTTCCCAGCAGTTTCCTTGACAAAGGTATGACCTACTACATCTCTCTCCTGCTCTTTTATTCATTTCTTTCTGTTTTCCTAGAGAGCAAGAGCAGAAATTAAAAAAAAAAAAAAAGAAAAAAGAAAAAAAGAAAGAAAAAAAAAAAAAAAAGAAAGTTGGCTTTAGGAAATACACTGTCCACAATATTTTCTTCTTGCAACTCTGAACTACTTCCACTGCAGGTGTGTTGTTGTTTCTGCCAGATCACCTGGCAATTGACTGTGGATTCTGGGAACTTCAAAGCTAAATGTTCTCATGTAAAATTTCTGTTTCAGCGACTGACATTTTCTATTTCCTTGTAATCTCATCATGGCTGGGAAAGAACAGGAGTAAACAGCCTTGGTAGATCTCATAATATTTAGTAGTCTTTTTCATCTGACTATTCATTTTTTTCTTTTCCTTAAAAAGTTCAAGGCTTTACAGCTGAAGATAAAGATTTATTGTTATGACCCATCAATATTCCCTGAAAAAACTCCCTAGAAACCAAATGGATAGAAATATCATTCCTTTGTTGTGACAGAGAGAATAAAATCCTCCTTAACCTTGGAAATGTGAGGCTTCTGTTGCCAGGACACTTGGTTTTCTTGAAATCTCCATCACCAGACCATGTTCTTTGTGATCTCCCCTGGGTGTCTCCTACACTTTTCTGCATAAGATGAAATAAGAGGAAATTTCAACCAGTCTCATTTGAATCAGATTTTCATTTCTTTCCCAAAAAAGAGAAAGATTGGGATTATCCAAACCATTGATGATCTTCCCACTGCAGCAGGACCTGCTTCATGCACAACCCTGCCAGGAGGTTAAGAAAGGAGATTTGGAAGTCCATGAGTTGTAAAAATGAAAACAGAAAAGAGGCGGCATCTCCAAAGCAAAGGGGATGTTTTGCAAGCTGCATATTTGGAGTGGTTATTTTGGCCCATCAACTCCAGAAGGATCTGCAATAAACATGCTAGGTCCTTTGTGATTTTATGTGATTTTATTTTATTTTTATTGTTGATGTCGGCCTGATTCCAAGTCACTCTTCATTCCAATCTCAATGTATATCTCCCTTTGTGGCATGGGGTTTATGCACAGGGAGGATTAGTGTCAAAAAATGGGATGAAAAGGGTGAAGAATTTGATCTAGTTCTTTTTTCACCCTGCATTTTTTGCTGTGTGGTAATTAGGGAAGATGCTGAAGGAGCAGCCCCTTAAAGTGCCAGCAGCACTGGCAGGGAGAGTGCCATGTGTCCCCTTCTGCAGGAGCAGTAATTGCACTGCGAGCACCCCGCGGCCACAGTGCTCCCAACCCAGACCTGTGTGCTGCTTCCTAAAAATCCCAAATATTCCCACCTATGTGGGAAAAATCCCAAATGTTCCCACCCAGGATCCAGACCCATCCCACCCACAAAAGGTTGTTCCTGCAAGGGCAGAGAGTACAGGGAGAGGGAGCCCAGCACAGGTAATTCCATGCTTTCCTGGACTCTACAGAGAGGATTTAAAGCATTTCCCAGTGTTCCAGAAGGGCCAAACCAAAGTCACTCCAACTGTGGCTCCCATGGGTCCCACCATCAAGGCAGATGTTTGGACAGGCTGCAAATGTGATTGAAGCTTGACCCAGGATGGAGATAAGGAAGTTAATATAAGTCAATATCAACTCCAGATAAGGCGGGAGTTGAGTGTTAGCATTAGAAATTTTTAGAAAATTTTAATATAGAAGTTGCTCTGAGTTAGTCTCATAATTAAAGAAAATTCTGTCTTAGAGTCACAAGTTTCCTCTAGATCTCTAATTCACAGAGGTTCTACCTAACTCTTGCCCCTGTTCAAGGGAGTTATGACAAGCTGTATTCCTGATCTCTGGTGTTTTCACAAAAATTCAGGTTGGTTGAAACCAAAATGTTCCTTACTTGAGCTGTTTTGCAGTGGTTCTGAATCCATATCAGTTGGTTGTTCTTGAAAGCTTTGGGTTGAGAGGTGGTAGTTGCCAAATATTTACAGTGGCTGCTCCCTCATTGAAAGCAGAGCCTGATTCCACAAGAATCTGTTTATGAAGTCAATGTCCTGCCATTCTTCAGGAATGGTGAAATTGAGGGATTCAGAAAGGACCAGCTTATTGTAGGGAGCACTGATATTCCATGTGTGGAGCACCAGACCTTCAGGACTTTTTTGGAGATTGTAAAATACAAGCCAAAGATTGTAAAATATGAGTGAAGGCTCGTAAAATATGATTGGTGGCCACCAGCAGAAAACTTCAAGGATTGGCAACACAGGACACCACTTATTTAAAAGAAAGATGATCCATATTATCAGAGAATGCAGGCTCAAGGGATAGAGGAGCTAATCCTTGCTGTCAGTTTTCCCATTCAGAAAACAAGGAAAAATATTCTGTTCGCCTGTTTCATGACTTCTTCACTCATGGTAGGATTTCTTGAGGGGAGGCCCAGCACAAGGGGTTTTGTCCTTCTTCAGCATCACTTCAGTGGGTGGATGGGCTTTGGAGCAGAGCAGGGCTGGTGTCAGGGCTTTGACCAGAATGGAATTTTCTCTCTTCATGTTTAGGAAGCTTTCTGAGGCCCAGAGGGGAAGCAGTGTGTAAGTGCCAAGCAGCACAACTGAGAGTTAAAATAGCCTGAAATTTATACACCTTCCTCTATGGGTTTAAATTCTCCCGTGTACGTGAATGAGGTTGGCTGCAGCCAAAAGAGATTTTCATGAAGTGGCAAAGGAAATCTGTTTTAACAGAACAGGTTCCTGAAAATATCCTTACGCCACTTCTCTCTTATGGTTTGACTTTTCTCCTTGTTACAATGGTTCAGGCTGGAGAGTCTGGAAAAACATCAGGGTAACCAGGGCAGAGGGAATATCAGATGGAGATGAGGGATAGATAAGAGGCAAATTACAGTACATTTCTCATGGGTCATTTGGCTCTAGTCTTGAAAAGAAGAGAAAAAAATCTCAAAGTAGTAAAAGAAAGAAAGAGACAATCAAAACAAATAAACCTGCCAGTGTTGCTGCTTTCAAAGGCCTGTGAAATGTGCATATATGCTTCATAATGCTTTGCTGTTTTAAATGAAATGTTCCATCCTTTAATCCTACTCACTGTCTCAGAACTTAATTGTACAGTAAGATCACAATTCTCTCTGCCAAGGCTTTCCCTTTGTTTTCTTTTTTTTTTTTCCCCTCCCTGCAAGTTGGCGAGCCAGCGTATCTTTCCCTAGTTCTGTGCAATTGGTTATTTTCTGTAGTATATTATGGAGTTCTCTGTAGCTTAATAATTTGTTATGGTCATGCAAGGAAATGAGGCTTTTCAATTCTTGCTGCTCAAGGGAACTCAGAAGTTGCTCCACTCTTGGACGTAGAGTCAAAAGCAGAATGCTCAGTGATCAGATATTTATGGTCTGTAGCACTGCAACTCTTTCTAAACCTATGTAAAGGTTATCTAAAGGTGGGGTGTAAGAACTGGGGAGTAATGCCTGGAAGGATAAAGAGAGAGAAGGAACAAATAATGTGTACATGAACAGCCATCACAAATTTTTGCTCAGAGCTCAGACAGAACATGTTTGACGTTTGAAAATTTTTGCATCATCTTTTTTCCCTGAGCCTCTGCTCTTTCTTATCCTGGCCAGAACCAGCAGCAAAAGTGCCGTGGGGAAAAAAAGAGAGAGGGGGAAAAAAAAAAAAATCTGTTTTCACTGTATTTCTGAATCTAAGCCCAGGTTTGTGAAGGATTTGGCAAGGTTTTACAAACCTTTGAGAGAATCTGTGTGGAGATCTGAGGAAACCCGCCTCCCTCCTTTAAAAAGCAAGTTGCCTTGGCCAGAAATTGGGCAAAAATTGGTCGTCTCAACTGATGTTTCATTTGAGATTTTGGATTTGAACCTGAAGCTGCACTTTGAGAATCAAATTTTGCTCGAACTCTAAATTTACACTGGAGCAAATACATCACAATCAGTGCTGATATTTGTGTGCAGAGGCTGGCTCAGAGGGTAGCCTCACATGAACAAACCAAGAGAGGACCCAGCACAAAGTCTGGAGTAGTCCAGGCATCGAATTTATTCCAATCTGTTGCTGTGGTTCAGCCTGTTAAGTAGATCCTACATTAACAACCTCCAGGAGTTAAGTGATTGCATGAAATAAAGCTGTATCATTTATTGAAAGTCTTTTATTTGGTCAGAGAGGGCTGAGCAGGGATGATGATAATACTGATTTTAGAACTTAACAGCAAACAATTTCCTTTATGTATTGGGTGGGTTTTTTCGGGTTTTTTTTTCCTCTCAGTCCTATAGATTTATTGCTACAGTAGAAATTCATGTACTTCTATGACTGTCCTGCTGGGAAGCCCACATTTCAAAGCAAATGGAATGAAATTGATGGCCTGGCAATTAAAAAAACTCTCTACTTTCAAGCAAGCAGGTGCTCTCAGTCTCTCTTGCAGGATAAAGAGAACTCAGACCCAAAGGATTCCCATATTTTGTACTGTAAAGCTCTTATTTTCCTTCTATAGTTTTTTTGACATATTTGTTTAATTGGGTGAATAACGTCTGAGTCACTATACAAGTGGTAGAATTAATTCAGTTTGGAAAAGAGATTTCTGGGATCAATGAGCACCCAGAATTTTATAGCCACGTTGGCTTTTATTTTGAATTATTTTTTGCTTGGGGGTTGGTCTTAACTGTAAAACCTGTCAGTGCTGTAAAGAACCCCCTGGTCCAGGTTTAGCAGGCTCACCTGAATGCATTAACAGTGTAACAGAGTTCAGCAGGGGCTACAAACCTACCCAAGGAGCTGGATTTACATTTGAACAATTATCCTAAGTGGCTTTTCTTGGATCCTTATCGTTATTATATTATTTTTTTGCCAAAACATTTCTCCTCTCTTGTAACAGGAGATCAGATTCGGGGCCTGTAGAGGACATATTGCTACAGCAGATAAACCGAAATTCTTTCAGGGCTGCCAAGCCTGCATGTGCTGACAGTGCTTGCAATTTATGCTTGTGGAGATGACCTGGAGACTGCCTGGGTTGGATGTGGCTGGAATTACAGTTACACACTTGGATTTCAGTGTGAACACAGGCAGTGATCTGGATCTAAACCGGGACCTGGAGCCTCTCACTTGTAGTATTCTGGTTCCACTCTGTTTCAGGCTCTGTCCCAATCACTGAAAGATTTATACCTTTATCAATAAATTATCATGACTTTTACTACACTTACACCAGCATCTTAAATTAACACTAAACTCAGTGTAGATGAGGCACGCTTCCTGCTGCACATGATTTATGGCAGTCCATCTGAAATGAGGAGCAAAATTGAATTTGCCAGCAAAGGCAAATCTTTAACATCAGGTCAGACACAAATTTTATTGCACATCCACTGCTAAAGAGAGTTTGTAGATTATCTTTTTTTTACACAGGTTTTTTATAGACCTGTAACACTTCAGGCTTTAAAAAAAAAAAAAAAAAAAAAAAAAAGAAAAGAAGTTAGAAATATTTGGAGGTCTGAAATCTCTACTGTGTCTTTGTGTCAGGTTGGAGGTGACAGACAGGACAAATGTAGCAGTTACATGGAACTGATAAACTCTCAGCTTGAAGGCTGTGTCCCCTTTTGATGACCTGCCTTTGGGAAAGATGTGGACAGTGCAGATAAGAGCATCAGAAACAAGCAGAGGTCTTAAAAGCAGTGAGAAAGGCTGAGGAAATAAGATGGTTTTAGCCTAAAAATGAAATGGTGTAGAGGAGATATAATAGGCTTTCAAATAAGTAATAGGTTTGGTAAAGCAGAAGGGAATCCAATCTCCCTGTCAGTGGTTGAATGTCACAAATATTCCTCTAATAAAGCAAAAAAAGATTTAGGTAGACCTTTAGAAAAAAAATAAAAACTAAGCTTTCTGACATAAAGGAATTGAAACAAGGGCTGCAGGTTACTGGGACAGTGGCATAGTCCCTGTCATGTGTGGCTTTAAGTGAGCTAAATAAAAATTTGCTTGGTGACACACAAAGATGCCCTAGCTTTGGGATGAAGGGCTGGCAGCCATGGTCTCTGGAAATCCTTTCCAGACTCATTTTTCTGTGACTCCACGACAAAGGGCAAAAGGCAACTCTCACACTGGCATCAACACTGCCTCTCCAAAAGGGCAGTTAGCTGTCTAACCACCCAGGACTGAGAAATCACAAGAGAAAAAGATAAATTACAGCTGTGCACATCTGCCAAATGGCCCTATTTCAAGGTCAGCTTTCAGTGCTCTTGCAGTCGTGGCCCTTGCCACTCTCTTCAGGAAGAACATCCTTTATCTCAGAACTCTTTTGCTCTTCACTGCAGATATTGAGAATCTTGAGGTGCACCGTGAAACCCTGGGCACTCTGTGTGTGTTGGAGAACCAGGACAGACATGTGGTGGGTGCCTGTCCACACAGTGACTGCTGTGGTCATTGCTGCTCCACTGAATCCTGGGGCCAGGATGAGCCCTGGAGGGACACAGGGAACACCACCAAGACCTGTCAGCCCCCCCATGTTGAGAATCACACCTGGATCTGCCACAGGCTGATAGACAGTGCTCCAGGGCTGTCCAAAACAAAGCTATGTTTTCTAAACCATGCACCGTGTTTTAGGCTGGGCTGGCACTCTGAGAGTGGAAACAAGGAGTGATGGAAGTTTCAGAGTGATTCACTGGGTTCCTGTGATTCCAGCAGATTTCCTCTGTCCTGCTGTGTGCTGAAAGTAGGTAAAGTATAGGACAGTGTATGTCAGTATTGAAAATGTAGATATTTTGAGGCTGACATCCTAATTCAGGAGGTGCTGTTGGCTTTGGTTGGTTTTGGTTGGGTTTATTTTAAGGATGAAATATAGTGCCTTCTTTTCCTAACAAACTCACCAGGCAGTTGCAGACCATACTCCATAGTGAGCTAATAGCAAAGTTCCTCCTCTGTGTTTGGTTGGGATCTTGCAAATAATCCCTTAAGTACCCTGTTTGTTTTCTTGCTGTAAAGTGACACTTATCTTTGAAGGGAAAAAAAAAACAATAACAAAAACAAACAAAGCAAAACAAAGACAAATAGAGAATTTAGGAAATTTCTTAACAATAAGGTCTGGAAGACTCTGTGTTCCTTGCAAAATCAGCCAGGAGTGCAAGAGGCTGCAGCCCAGCCACATGAGGGAAACTTGGGGAAACCACTCTCTGACCTGGAAGGAAGAAAAGGAGGAAGAGTTGCCAACCACCAACAAAACTTCTCAGCTCTACTCACCCAAACCAGTTTTAATATGATTAAACCTGATATCAGCTGAGTTTAAGAGCCATTGCCAAAGGTGTTTGTGCCTCAGCACAGGGGTTTGTGGCTGGGTTTGGATGTGGAGCTAAGGTCCAGCAAAGGGAGCTCCTCGCAGTGGCTCCCACAGGCAGGTGGGGCTGGTGGCCAAAGGCTTTCCCTCATTGCCTGGGGATGAGTCACAGCCCAAATGGACAGGAAGCAGGTTTGACAGATGAGACAGGCAGGGGGATAATGGCTGGGTGACTGATGGGGTGGGCCGTGTGATGGCTAGGGCCGCCGAGAGACACTGCTGGGTGAGCTAAAAACTCCATTAGACTGAAACTGGATCACTACATGGGATCCATAGCCCTGACTGAGAGCTGGAGCTCACTGGATAAGGGTGAGCTGCTGCACATTTCAGAGGGCTCTTTGCACTGCAGCAGAGGAAAAAGAAAACAAAAACTGTGCATTGAACAAATAAGTCAATGAAAAGATCTGTGTGGGAATGTGAGCATTGCCTGATATGATTTGGTGTCCCAAATGGCCTTAAACAGCCCATAGAATTTCTATGTCTAAAACAGATTCCAGCAAAGGAGACCTTTTATGATGCACTAATAGGCTCATTAGGCTTTCTCCAGCAAGGCACACTCACAGCATCGTATGTTTTTTCCATTACAGGAATTACACGTGTTTTGTTGTGCTTTGGGTTTTGTTTTGTTTTCCACATAGACTTGCCCTGACAGTTCCCCCATTCAGGTTTGTATTGGAGGTACCATCTCGAGCCAATGAATTTTATGAAATATGTTGCTGGCACTCACAGAGAGATGCATAAAGGAAATATTCTAATGACAGTTGGAAAGGCTTTGATCCCTTTCCAAGACTGCACTCATGTCTTTGAAATGTGAGTTTGGCAGTGCTGGAAAGGCTGGGCTCTTTGGCTCCCTCTGGCACAAGCCCATGTGACAGACATAATGTCCTCTGTCAGGGGACCCACATAACCTTGAGAAGTGTAAGCAGTGCTCACAGATTGCGCTGGGTCAGATAGTCTGGGCTGATAACCAAGCAGGGGGGAGTCAACCTAGTCCAAAACAATAACTGAAAGCTATTTTGACCTGGTAACTGTTAGGTCTGCTGCCTGCGGCTACAGAGTTGGACATGAACTGCAAAAGTAGTTAATTTATGCCTCCTTGAGTGTAGGAATGTGGCGATGATGGATAGGGATGGGAGGTTATTAGAAACATAGGGAGGAAGGAGAGGAAGGAATTCCAGCTCGTGTTTTTATCTCTTACACACGCACATACTGGTTCATCACATTCTCTTGGCTGCCTCACGTGTGTGCAGTGTCCAAGCCCTCACTGCCACACTCACATCTCTGCTCCTGCACGCTCACACAGGCACATACTCACACACTTCCCAGGGCTCTGCCTGAGCTCAGGGCTTAGGCATGTTTACTTGCTGGGGATTGCTGGCTGCTTCCATAAAGGAGTTTGCATTTACTGCCTTCCAAGCATGATCTACTTACACCTACACCCGGACAGATCCTTCACTAAAAATCCTCTTGGCATTCTGTTCTTCCACCACTGAGTACATTCTGCTCACTCACAGCCTTCCCCTGACTAGTGTGGAAAAATGGTCAGAGAAATATCAGAAACCCAAGTCCAAAGGACTTAGTAGGATGGATTCACATGAGGCATGAGTCCAGTCGTAGTGAAGAATTGCCATCACTGGCCAATTAGTTAAATGCTGTCTGCTCTGGATGGTTTTTGCTGTAATAATCCATGTAGCCCTGGATGTTGGAGCACATGGGCTCTATGGAAGAGAAAGAGTGACTATGGCTGTGCACTGAGGAGATAAATGGGGATTGGGTTGTGTAAACAATAAGCAAAGACACAGCTGAGAATAAAGAAATATTAGTTTAGATTATTTGAAACCATGAGAGTAGAGGAAGGATAAAAATGGTAATCTCAGGAGGGGAGTTGGATTATGGTTACTCCTACAGGGATTTGCATGTGCATAAAGCATCTGCATCCAGAGTCAACAGCCCAGGCAGCAGGACCTTCCTTCCCACTGTGATACAAACACATAAACATTGTTCTTATCAGACTAGGTGCTTCTGTTTCAGCCCCTCTCTCTTGCACCACATCACTCCCACATTCTCTCTTACACTTCTGCTCACTGTCAGTGATGCTGCCATCGCACTGTCCCCTCCCCGTGGTTACATCCCCTGCCACACATTCCCCCCAAGCTCTCACTCTGAGGGCATTGGGAAGTGCACATCAGTTCTCACGTGTAATTTCAAACTATTGCTCATGGATGTGTCTAAGTAGGAGCCCAGGATTGGGAAAGATGTTTTCTAAGGCACAAAGAAGATCCTGGGAGTAGATTGAGCAGAGCCTCAGAGCGTTGTGCAGATCCAGGCAGGACAAGCTTGAGGAGTAAGGGGAAGGTCTGTGTATTTTCCATGGATGTGTTGAGAACACTGGAGAGATGAGAAATGTGTAAAGGGTCCCAGTGCTGACCTGTCCTTCAGGATGTCATCCCCATTTGATTGAAAGATAAACACTGTATGGAACGGAAACATCCCCTTCCAATGGTGTCCCCAAAGAGCACATCCTCCTCCATGAGTCAGCCAGGGCCTGGGGACACCCAGCCATGATCTATTTTGGAGGCAATGACTTCAGCAAGTGGCAGGGGAAGCTGTTGTGGAAATATGAATGTGTTTTCCATTTGGGAGTCCTCCGGGGAAGGACAAAAAGATCTTGGTGCTGAGCCAGCTCCCCCATTTTTTCTTCACCCTTCTGGGAGCAAAAGCCTTGCAAAGTATGCAGGGAACCCTTCTCAGAGCTTGTGGGGGTTGTGGTTTGGGAGAGCTGTGTGAGCCTTACACACATCCATGCACACTCACAAAGGGGGACTCCAGGAAGCAGGAATCAACCTGCTCAAGGCCATGGTGGTGTCTGTTCCTTACAGCCTCTGAACTGTGCTCAGCTCAGTGTGGCTCCTCTCCCTGGGGTCTCCACCTGTCAAGTGAAGATACTACAACATATCCCCCTTCTAGCTTTTCCCTTATCACAACACTTCATATCAAAACCAGCGTGAGCTCTTTGGAAACAGAGAACCAATGAGTTTAATCTTACATTTTGTTTTCTCCAGCTTTACTGGAGTTGGAGCAGTGCAAGCAGAGTGGCACCATGGTATGTGCACTGGCAAGTAGCTCCTGTATCCCAGTATTAGAAAATCTGCTCCTTTAAAACAGCAAAAAGTACCTTCAAGTGCCATCAAGCTGAAAGGATTGTCTTAGCTTGCCTGCAAACAGATTGGTCTGTGATTTCCAGGCACCCCAAAAGCTAAGGAGAAATGCTGCTCATCCTGGGAGGACCTGAGGAGCCTTAGGAATTTATTATGGTATGTTACCACTCCTGGGGAGAGAGCTCATGCAAGGAAACCTCTTGGCACAACTTTGCCTGTTGGAAACAGCAATTCCCACCCAGCTGTGGGATGTCAGGGTAGGCCAACTGGGTTTTAGCACAAGTGTCTGCCACTGGTGCTAAAGGAGTGACTCTGGGAGCTGGTGTTAGCTGTGGTGCCAGCCTGAGGATGTGAAACTTGTTATTGTGAAGGAAAATTATAGGTAACAACAACCAATGGCTCAGAGGAAAGGCTCAAGATAACTGCTGGTGTAAAAAGATTTACTGACCATAATACTTGGTTAATTGCATTCCTAATAAATAGATTCCTATACTTATCTTGAGAATGTGGACAGCTTTATGTATTTACCCTGGATTTTGTGGCCTTAGTTAATCAATGGCCTGAAGTTTTAGATGAGATTGACTACATGAATGCAAAGTAATCAAAGTTTGGGAGTGGGTTATTAAAACATTTTAGGTGATTGATATGCAGTGTATTATAAGACCTTTGTCTGGATTGCAGCACTTCTTAAGTGTTTTGTTGCTTTTGTGTCACCTTTAGGAAAAAAAAAATGCTTTTTTAAATTTTTCTACAGGGCATACTTGGATGTCAATGAACTTAAGAACATACTCAAGCTGGATGGATCCACACACCTCAACATCTTTTTTGCCAATTCTTCTGAGGAAGAGCTGGCTGGAGTGGCAACTTGGCCCTGGGACAAAGAAGCCTTGATGCATCTAGGTGAGTGATAAAGATGTTTCTTCTTTGCAAAGCATTCTTTTGAGGCACTAAGAAGGAAAGACAAATATGCGTTAAGCTCTGTTCTGATTTCTTATCATTCCTCTAATATATAGTCAGGGGAAAAAAAGTATTTCACGATTCCCAGATACTGGCTCACAACCAGGAAAATATTAGGTTATAAACCCAAAGCATATTATGGTATTTGTAGATGATGTCAAGCTGAAAGTATTTCACCTTTTCAGTGAAGCTACTTTACAGGGCATTTACTCCATGGGAGCAGTTTGCAGAAGATTGGGGGAGAGGTGTGGGGATGAGACAGAGGTGAATCTTTAACCTTAGCCTGTTAAATTCTGATCCTTAGTTCATTAGCAAGGATTCAATTAGCTCACAAACTGTAGCTAAAATCTGCTGCTATTTTTCTCTACCAATGTGCAAAAGAGCAAACAGCGGAGGGATTGTATTTCTAATGTTCACTTGAGTGGAACTGGAAGGAGTTCACTCCCCTGCAGATTGCCTGGTGTGTTTCATAACCAGGTTGCTGCTGGAATCCGGGGATCCAGACAAAGCTCTGCAGCCTCCCAAATGACTCACTGCCACCTGCAGTGCCACTGGACCTGTGCTCCCTGCAAAATGTCAGAGGAGCTTTCAAAGGTTCAGAAGGCACTGACTGAGTCAGTATGAGCTTCTCCTAACTTTACAAACCTCCTTCAAGCTGCAAACCTGGTCTGGTCATCTCCTCTAAGCAGGAGTTCTCGTAGGTTTTCCAGGTGCTTCTTTCTCCAGCTCCTCCAGACCTTCCTAGGCTGGAAGTGAAGTCCAGTTTCAGCCAAGTTAAATCTTTGTGACAGACTGTTTCAGCCAATTTTTATGTTACCCAACTCCATGTTGAGCTAAATAAAAAAGATATGGTGACTATAAACCTAAATGAGGAGAACAAGCAGTGTTTATTATCCTAAAACATACAATGGAAGTTGAGCTGTATGGAATAGCCATCAAGGGGGCTTTTCCAAGATCAAAAATACCCCAAAAATGAGATGTTACTATTTCTTTATGGTCACCTGTGTCCACAGCAGAGAGAGGCTGCATGGTCAGACCAAGCAGTTGGAACTGGCTACCCTCCTTCAGTTTATTAAATGTTTTATTACAACATCCAGCTTTGCAGCTGCTCTGGAAGAAGTGTGAGCAAACCTCCTTTCTCAAGGACCAGCACTTACACACTGACACTCCTGCTGAGCTCAGCTGGAACTGAAACCACTTCCACTCTGCCTGCAGCCTCATCTCTGCAGGCTCCTGTTGGGAGCACCCAAACCAGAAGGTTCTGTAAATGCCCACCAGTGACCATTCCCCAAGACAGCAGCTGGCAGAAACAAAGATAAAATTTAACCCCGGCCTTGACCAGCACCCAGAGTGATGGGATTTCTGTCACTTTGGGATGACAACTGTTGGAACCCAAAATGCAGAGAATATCCATCTGCATATTTTAAGGGATCCAAACTCTCTGACAAACACTGCTTTTAATCCTCATCCATGGAAAGGGCTTCCTATGCTCTGGGATGTAGCAGAACCTTCAAGAGCATAAATTAGTAGCACAATATGTAATTTATCACAGGGTGAGAAATTTAGATTTTTTGTTTGTTGGCATGGTAAGGAGATGAAGACAAGCTGGAGGATCCTTGTGGGTTTCAGGCTTCTTCCTCCTTCTTCATCTCCTCCACATTCTGCAGTGTTGGGGACACAGGAACATTGGGCACAATTTGCCACAGTGTAGTGTTATGTGAATGGAAATTTAGTTAGTTATGGGTAGAAAAAGAGAAATAATATCCGTTCTTGGTGATAATTGGGTGAATTATCTTTAAGATAATCTTGATTCTGGGTGTTGGAGGCTTTTTGGTGCCTTTTCTCCCTCACGCCAGGCTGGTGTAAAGCTTGAGGTGCAGAAATTGCTGATCAGAAAATAAAAAAAAAACCTGGAAAGCGAGAACAACCAAGGGTCCAGTTTGCCTTTTAACTTAACAAGGACTTGGAAAAAGGTCTCCCCTATCAGGGGAGACACCTGTGGGAGTGAAGAACTCCAACAACAGCCAGCTTGGATTGCTGGCTGTGGGTCTGAACCCTTTGGGCCATTTGCTGAAGAATTGTTCTCGATGATTCTTGTGTGTCCCTTCCCAGCCTGGAAGGTTCTGTGATTCTGTGAAGCATTAGCCTCAGGGTCACTGCCCAAGTGGGATATGGCTGCAATATAGCTGCTCCTTCCCTAAAAGAGGATTTTCACAGCTTCCCTTGGTGTTGCCATGGGAGGGAGCAGAGAACAAGGGGAGAGCTCCAGAGCGCCAAGAAGAACCTTCTGCAAGAGGGCTGGGGCTCGCCCAAAGCTCTGATGAGTTCTTCTGTCACTTCGTTAAGCTAATTGTCAGCGTCCTGTCTGAGCAAAACAGTTTAAATTCAGCTCCTACAGAGCACTGACAGAGTTCATTGACCAAAAAAAAAAAAAAAAAAAAAAAAAAAAAAAAAAAAAAAAAAAAAAATCAAAATCTCACAAGAAAAAAATAGACATGGGACAACAGATTAAATTTAACTCGCCAGGAGGAAAGAAAAGTAAAAAAATAAATAAATAATGCTCATAATTTCCTGTCATAATAGCCCTCCCAGACCTGTGCTTGGTTTGTAAGAATTCATCTTTAATCTTTTTTACTCTCTTCTATAAATCCAATATGTACTTAATAAAAAATATGAAATATGTCCTGTGGTGCAGATCTAAAGGCTGGGATAGAGATTGTCTGGGTGAGGGAGTTTATCTTTTCTGTAAAACTGCAATTGATTTAGATTCTTGACAGCTATAAAAAATATAAATTTTCAACAAAGGCAGAAATAAATTCTCCCTCTCCAGCTGCCTCAGGGTTCTCCAATGCCAGAACAATTTAACCAGCCTTTACTGAAGGCATATTCTGCTGAGGAATTCCACCAATATTCCTGCCACTGGGAAACAAACTCTGGAATTCTTTTTGGGATAGAGAACCCGAGAAGTATGTCAGGGTATTCTCTGGGTATAAATGGCTCCACCTGGGTAGAGACAAAGAACCAGAAGAATCAGAGATTGTGTTTTATAGAGGGGAGAGAGAAGAATCCTGGGTTTACTGTGGAGCTGCGTGCTGGTGGGTCTGTATATAATTAATTGGGAATGTGGAGAACTGGTGTGAGGAACAGTTCAGTTCTGTGAGAAGGAGGTGCAGATGTTACGTGTGGCATTGTAGACAAGATGCTGCAGTGAGGCAGATTTTATTCACTCTTTTGTGTACATATTTAAATTTTCTCTTCTTTCTATAAATAGTTTTAATGTATTTGTACATACCCATGGGACTCCTCACCACCCTGTTCACATTGATACATGTGCCACTGCTCAGAGGGAAGATCTTTTCTCTCCTGCTATCTTGTGCACGTGTCCCTTCAGGACATCCAAAGGGCTCCTTCTTCTCCCCCCAGCATTGTCACAGTTTCAACTGAAGTGCTGCACATTGTGTTTTGGACATTGTTCTTAGAGGAAAACGTGAGGTAATGGGGAAAATCAAAGCAGAACCACAGTCAGGGAGGTCTAGGAAAAGGGTTGAGCTCCAAGGAAAGGCTGAAGGGATTACAGTGATTCAGAGTGAAGGGAAAGAGCCTGAAGTGGGGATGATGACAATCTCATAAAAGCTGATGAAAGGGGAGGAGAATCTTCTGTTCTTCATATCCGTGTGAGGAAGGACTTGAAGTCATGAACTTAAATTGCCAAAAAATCAATTTAGATTAGATGTGAGTTAAATCCTTGCAGCTGTAGGGATGCTGAGTGTTGACATTGATTGCTGGGGCAGTCATGTCATCAGGGGTGGTGAAGAGGCAACAGGCCAGAGTATGTGAGGGATGGTATAGACCTAATTAGTCCTGTGTTGTTTGAGAGTGGAATTTAGAGGACTTCCTAAGAACTTCACGGTCTCATTTTCCTCTAATTTCATGGTTTTTGCAACCAAGTCTCCAGACAGATGAGGATGAAGGGCCTATGGTGCATCAGAACCCGGTGATCTCATCTTCCCTGTGCTACAGCCACTGATAAAGTTCCTCCTGCCAAAACCTTTTCTCTCCTCATTGTCACTAAATTATTAGAGTACCATGTCCAAGATTTATATTCCCACTTTAACTTTTACAATGCAGTCTCCTTGTGATAGGCAGGACACAAAAAGAGTTTTAAATAAAAAGCTTGGAAAAGTTGTGATCAACAAGCTAAAAAATGAAAATATCAAGCATATTTTAAATACAAAGGTGTATCTAACTGAGCTAAAAATATAGTTCATATGATTAATTCAATGTACTGCAAATACTCACTAATTTGCCTTTTGCTTATTTATACATCCCTTAATTTGTACAACAGAAAACACTGTCAGTTTTCTTTGCAAAAATTTAATAACCACATAGTTCTTTTAGGGTCATCACATTCCAGGATTTCATATTTTTTGACACTTTAGACTTAATGCATATTCATTAGTGGACTGTGCAGTTCAGATCATGCCAAGCTTGTCTGAGTAGATGAACAGTGTGTTTCTGACAGATACTCCAAAGCTGCCTCCACGACACCCTGAAAAAACTGCTCCAGCCTTGGGTGCGCTCACTTTGCTCTGCCCAGCTCTTAATTTGCAAGTATTGGAGTCTTTTGCAATAGTCAGGGTGTTTCAGAAGTTAATAGGCTTTTCTCACATCTTTATCCTGTGGAATATTTTACACAGAGTGTTCCAGGTGTTTTGTTTGACTCTTGGTGTCAAATACTTTGCTTACACCTAACTGGGCAGAGCCACACTCTTTAAGCACATGAAATTATCTAAAATTGCATAGTTGGAAGTAATTTCATGCAGGATTTCCCTCCGAGTTAACAAAAAACCTAAACTGGGTTTATCCAGTTGAAAGACTGACTGTTGCAGAGCTTTTGGTTGGGTATGTTGAGCTTTGTCCCACAGTTCCTCCTCCTTAGAGTCACAAATTAAGGGTGAGATGAAACTTCTCTGGGCAGGAAATGTGTCTGCAAAGAACTGTGCTATAGAGGATCCTACAGAGCCCTACTCTTAGGAAGGTGTTCTTTTCCCTTTCTCCTGCTGCCCTGAGGGACACAAGGCAAACCCAGAACTCTTTCCTCTTGCAGGTGGCATCGTGCTGAATCCTTCCTTCTATGGAATCCCTGGCCACACTCACACCATGATTCACGAAATCGGGCACAGCCTGGGGCTCTACCACGTCTTCCGGGGCATCTCCGAGATCCTCTCCTGCAGTGACCCCTGCATGGAAACAGAGCCCTCCTTTGAGACTGGGGACCTCTGCAGTGACACCAACCCTGCTCCAAAGCACAAGCTGTGTGGGGACCCTGGGCCTGGCAATGACACCTGTGGATTCCACAGTTTCCTGAACACTCCCTTCAGTAACTTCATGAGCTACGCAGGTACTGGGCTTTGCTTGGGTTGCCTGTGGCTGGGCAGGAACAAAGAATTGCAGTATTACCCCTGATTTCTCAGTCTGTTTCTTGTGGGGCTTTATGCTGATAAATGTCTAGGATCAAGCTTGATGAGGGATCAGACTTCATAGCCTCGGGAATCCCTTCTGGTACTCCTTTTCTTTTATCCCAGTTTTCCCCAAATTTGCAGTTTGATGTGAAGACCAGGCAGAAGGTTTGGGGGATGGAAAAAAAAAAAGAGATAAACATTAAGAAAACAGCTTCTAAAAGCTCTACAACAAACATGACACCCTATTTCTCTGAGATCTGGATGCCTGATCTATGAGGTCTTTGAAAAACTCAAATCCAGAGATTGTTTATTCTCTCCCAAGGAGATATAGAATGTCAGATGAATATTGATACCATCAGGGCTGTTGGATTACCCTGTGACAAGTGGACAACTAATGAGGCACTGCTCGTGCCTCCATGTGTCTGTTGAAATGCCATGTTTAGGTTTGATTTGCAATCACTCACATCCCAGTTCCATCCTTAGAACGGAATAGTGGGATTCTGCCTGGTGAAAGTCTGCCAGTGTGCTGTGCTGGTTTGTACTGAGACTTCAGCAGCAGAGGCTCCATATCAGTGTGGTAAAACCACCTCTCAAAACAAAAGCTAATGTGGTTACATCACAGCTCTGCTGCCCAGATGTGCCAGGTTCTGGCATTTCTCCCAACAGAGCATATCCCAAAGAGGATATTTGTTCCTGTGACCCTGACCCATTGGATGAGGCTGGAGAGAGGCCCTTGATGTACCTCTGGAAGCTCAAGGGGAGCTGAAAGCTCCTCTGTTATTTCTCTGAAGGAACAGGAGATACCTTGGATTGTATTTCCCCTTATTTTGAGCCACAGGGTCTCTCTGCGGTGACAATCTATGACAGTGAGCTGACAGCATCAACAACATTTTAAAAGCAACCAACAGACTTACAGACACTGAAGGGCACCTTTATACTCCGGGCAAAAACACAGATTTCCCACTCAAAAGGTCACAGGAGTGCTTATTCTGTAATAAAACTGTAGAGAAGCAAAGTGTTTAATGTCATCTGGGGCATGGATTGAAATGATTTATAACCAAAATGCTTTTATGCCCTTTGTGGCACTAGCTAAAAGCAATGCCGAGTTTTCTCTCTATTTTTTTATTTGTTTAGAGGGTGTTTTCAGGGGCAAACACACCGAATCAGCTCCTCAGTGTGCTCTGTGCTGTGATGCCTGTGGTTGGGCAGGGAGCCTAAGCACCAGTCCAGCCTCGTGGTAACATCCTTCAGATAAGACAGGGCCACTCCAGGTGACAAAATCCGCCCCCCCCCCCCCCCCCCGCCCCCCCGAAATCTGCTCGCATGGCTGTGGCGAGGGGTGGAGTGTGCCTGTTTCAAAACTCTGAACTCTTTTCTTCCAAAGAGAACTTGACTTGCCAGCTGACTCGGGAGCTGAGGCAGAGGCAGACCACAGAGATACCCATCTGCTCCTGGGAGCTACATGTGTGCTGGAGTTCTGAGCTCAAACCTCTTTTTTTTTTTTTTCCTTGAAAAATTAAGCGAAGCAACATGATAGATATCTCTAGAGCTCAAGCATGAATCTGTTTGCTTTTCTGTTGTTGCCAGTGGAGTAAAATATATCAGGATATCAAATTGCTGTCAAAATACCTTTGAAACGTGTAGGTTGAGGTCATGCAGTTCTAGGAATTGCCTTTCTTTCATTTCTGTTTTGCTGCTCATGTACAGCTTGTTCATGTTGTATTTGTCTGCCTGTTCCTGTCCCATCCATCTGTCCAGTTACCCCCAGCCCTGAGCAAAGCACTGACTTTGACTGATAATTTTTATTTTTCCTGGAATAACAAGTTGCATTGGCCAAAAGATTAGGTAGTGTGAGAAATAGGACTTGTAAATTATTTTTACAAGTCCAAATAGCTGTGGTGTTCCCAAATAAAAGATAAGTTAGTCTTTTCGATGGCTTTTCATGAAATCTTTATGAATTCTTCCTCTGAATTCTGTTGGAGTAATCATCCCAGCAAACTATACAATTTCTCTAATTATTGCTTTATCTGGGGATCTTGAATCTTTCTTGATATTGAGTGGAACACCTTTCTCCCTTGCCTCTCCTCCCTTCCCCTCCCCCGGACACAGCCTGTGCTGATATTTAAACAGATTGAGAATGCAGGTCATCTTTCTCCGGTGCCATTGTCCCACTGCTTTGTCCCATATATATTTTATTGTTCTTTTATGATGGCTATTAAGGGCCTTTGTCTCCTTCTGTGCTTCCGTGAAGAATATTTATGGCTTTTACAGCGTGCTCAGGGGTAGACCATCGATAATTATTGAGGAAATCCAGAGATGTCACATTAAAGCAGCTTTTTGCATACCCACAGGGATTTGTAGATATTATCAAGCGGGTGGTGTCTATCTGCTGTGCATGTTTGATCAGAGGAGGGTCACTGCTCAGTGGAACAGAGAGAGACACAGGAAAACACGTGAGCTGCTGTGTCCCTAATGTGGGAGGGCTGGAGTCTCCTGACCAGAGCTGTCTCCTTTTGCCTGCATCTAGGAAGATGTGGCCAGGTTTTAAATCAGCCAGCAAATACTCATTTGTCCTTAGAAGAAATTCATGTTTTCTTGTTCCTCTGGAGTACCACAGGGCACAGGCTTGCAAACATCAGACACCTCCTAGTGTTGTCACAATACTGAACTTAGATGTGGCTCCACGAGCAGCCTCTGGTGCCCTGCATCTTCCCAGAGAAGTGCAGCACTTGACCTGTGCAGAACTGTCATTGTTGTTTGGATCCCAGCTGGGACTGAGCTCTGCTGGGCTGGGAACTCTGCAGGCACATGTGAAGAAACACTCTGTTTTCAAGAGCTTTTCATCTGATGGGAAGAACACCAGAAAAATGGTTGAAGTGCTTAGCATCGAGTTCCTCAGCACAGCTTTGCTGGGTGACTTTGCACAACATATTTATTCCCTCTGGGATCTGCACAATAGAGGAACAGCAATTTTCTGCTTCTCTGGGGCATTGTAGTTGTAAAGCTGTATGGTGTTCAGAGGGCACTGGATGTGTTCTTGTTGCCAAATCATGTTTGAGGAAAACAAGATGAAATGAGAAATGGATATTTATGGGAAATCATCCAGCATAGTTATTTCTCCATTTTGAATGAAAAATAAATATGAATTATCAAGAAATGTTTGTGAAAAGTTCAGAAAGGGGTTAGAATCATAGTGGTAATGGGGGAGATTTTTTGTAGAACTAAAGTTATTTTTTGCACCAAAAAATTGCATTTTTTCTAGTGTTTGGAATGATATTTTGAATTGATCTTTCTGAACATTTTTATTTGCTCATTAGAAAATTTAAGAAATTTAAAAGTTTTGTATTTTAAAATTCTGTGGTGTTTTAATCTATGAGATCTGACAGTCTGTTGCCCACAGCTGGCATGAATCGAAGTCAGTGCTTTTTCCTTACACTATCATCCTTCACCTTTCCATCCCTTCTAAGAGATATTCTTTTAAATATGAAATTCTTTAAAACACAGAGCTCCACTGGTGGCTCAAATCCTGACCAGAAGATGCTGCACTGAAGCTTTTCTGTTTCTTCCCCTCCGTGTCTCTGCCTCATTTAGGGAAGATCTCTGGGTGCTTCAGGTGTATCCCAAGTCAGGGGGAGGGGACATTTATTGATTTATTTCCTTCCTTTCTGAGCATTGTTTCCTTTCACCTGCCTCCACAAGTGATGGCTGTGCTAATTCCTTCACAGACCATTAACTCTGGAGTGCTGTGGGACCTCAGCCTGGCCCTTCCAAGGAGCTGCCATTCACCAGGCATTCCTCCCCTCGCTCCCTCCTCCTCTCCCACATGGCTGATGTGGTTTCTGTTTGAATTCCAGATGATGACTGCACCGACTCCTTTACACCCAACCAGGTGGCCAGGATGCACTGCTACCTGGACCTCGTCTACCAGAGCTGGCAGCCCACCAAGAAACCGGCTCCCGTCCCAATCGCCCCCCAAATTGTGGCTCGGACTTCCACCTCTGTCACCCTGGAGTGGTTTCCACCCATTGATGGGCACTTCTTTGAAAGGTGATCATGCTCTGCTCTGTACTCTCGTGCTGGAAAAATGGGAAGGGGAGAACCAGAGGCTCCAGGAGCGCAGCTTGGTCATGTGCTGTGCTCAGCCTGGGTTAAGGCTCTTTCCTAAATTGGTTCATACAGAGGAGGTTATTGATCTGTTGTCTGCTCTTCCTTTCTCAGCCTGTAGCACTCAGTTGAAGGCCATTGATTTGCCATGTAAAGGGCAAATCTTTCTCCATATGTTATAGGAGGAATTTTCAATCAAAGATTCCAGCCCTGAGATTCCTGCTGTTGTTGCTGCTCATGAATACCTGTGGGCTTTGGCTGTGCCAGCACGTTCTCCCCTCCTCCCCTTGCACGTTCCCCTTGCAAGGACAAAGTGGATTTTTTTTTTTGCAATGCAGAGCTCATGGGCAAGGAGGTGGCTGGACTGGGGACAGGGACAAATGCTCCCTCCTCTGCTGAGCTGTAGATGTGAGATGGGAATTGAGCAAGGCAGAGTCAAAGTCCCAGACCTCTGGCTGTGATGTGAATGTCATCCTGAGGTCAGCATAGGGGTCTGTACCCTGACTGGCAGGCATGCAACTTTGTGACATCTTTAATGTAGGGCTCTGGGCAGAAGTTGCACCTCATTGCAGCCCATATCCAGAACAATTCCGCCCCAGTATGACCTGAGTAACTGGGTAGTACATCTAAATGCTCTCATGCAACTCTTGGATGAGCTGCAGGAGCTATGGGAGTCCTGGCAGAGAACGTCCCAAATCACTGACCTTCTCGCATTACCATTAACTCACATCCCCGGCTGCATTTCTTCTCCACCTCTTGCTTTGTTGTTTTATAGAGAGCAAACTTGGAGTGTCCTTCAGGACCGCAGCAATTCAGAGCACAGGAGGCCAAATTTACAAGCGTATTAGCACCCAAAAAGCTGCCTCAGCACTGCTGCTTTGTGCTGGGAGAGCACCTTGAAACCACTGCCTCCATCAGGGATGAAACTCCTTCCAGCACTGCTAGGACACCATGGCCATTTCAGTGGCCAGCTTGCACTTTATCCCACTAGGCAGAGAGCTGTTATTTTCTGCTCAGATGAGATTTTCCACCCTTATTGCAGATTAATATGGAAAGGGAAATCAAATCCTATTAGGAATTGATAAAGAGAGGTTCTTGTGCTCTGAACAGTGTTTTCTTTAATTACAGTTTTGTAACCAAATCCTTTTATTTCCTACCTGTGAAAAGGACTCACGTAGTTCTGAAAATTAATGCAGAATTTTTCAGCCCATAATCATTTTTTAGGTAAATTAAGTTTCTCCAATTTAATTTAGATTTCAGAAGATGCTCATTGTGTGTTAAATAAATGCCATCTGCCTCTAAAAAACGCATTGATGCAGAGTTAATTGTTATGTAACCAAATATGACTTTATTACATATTTCTTATAACTCAATCAATATGTTCTTAATAACCTCTAGTTACTTGCTTCTTAAATAACACACAGTGGATAGCCTGCTAAATCTAAAATTTCATAACAGAGTTATCATATGTTAAATAAAGAGTGATTTTCCAGGAAAAAAAAGCCCTTTGGGTTTTCAAATCTGTGTGCTCAGTATTACTGAACAGATTTAAAGAGACAGCCTCAAATACTTTGAGTCCAATTCCTTGTTAAAATGAGATTCCCACTGCTAATGGATACAGAAATGTTGCCGTGACCATTTAAAAATGTCACTGAAACATATAAATGATCCTGTCTAAAACATGCCCAAATTTTTGATCTGCTAATCAAAACAAGGATGCTAGTATTATTCTAGTGACTAATCCTGGAAAAGCCCACGTGCTGAACTTCCAGAACCGCCGTGTCCGGCGCTGCTCAGTCAGAGACTCATGCCTGTATCAATTTGTGAAATTGGGTCACTGTGCAAGACAAGTAGGAGGTAAAATTGGCCAAGTATAATCTTATCTGTGTGTGGGAATACTGTAAATCTTTGCAGATATTTTTTACACAAAGTGCACACCATTGGCCCAAATTTTACTTGCTTCACTTGAATGAATAAACTCATTCACTTCAATGGGACTATTCATGTAAAAAACAGAAGACTGATACTCAGCTGCTGAGTGCCTTGGGCCTGGTTTCTAATGCACAGAGGCCCCTTCCTTGCTGTTTTGACAGTGTAAAAGGGCCTTCAAAGGATGAATGGCTCTGGCTACATTAGCAAGTGTTGTGGCCCAATAGAAGGAGATCTCCAGTGCAAAACAGTTGTTAATGAAGCCCTGACGTCAACACTGTGGGGGCTTGGGGGGCTCAAAGTGCCCCACAGCATCAGGAGCACGTGAGGTGTGGTCCTGCAGCACACCTTCACTCTGGTTCCTGGCAAAACTGGGTCCAGCTTCCCTGCTCCAGGACTGTTCCGAGTGCTGGAAGCGGGGAAGAGGAGGAATTTCTCTCCCAGGGCTCACTCCTGATCCCAATTACAATGCTGCTGTGGGCGTGCTCGGTGTAACTCAAGTTCCTTTTATGTCTCTTTTATTCTCCAGAGCTGTGCACAGGCAGTGACCTCTGCTTAATGAAAGTCAGGGAGGGAAAATTTAGCCTTCTGTTTAAAAACGTAGCGCTGGGCTGGCTGTATCTGTGGTAGGTCCTGACAGGTTGAACGGAGATGAGGCATGGAAGTAAAGACCATGTGTCTGTTCCCTGCTTGGATGCAACTCTGTCATAGGAGCATTAAATGCTTTCCTCAATAGGGTCTTCAAATTGCAATGATTACTTAAGTGGATTTAGGGGCAGAGAGCAGTGTTAACTCCTAGTTCTTGTAAATTCGGGGCGGCTCTCGTGTGTTCTCACAATTTGGCAAAAGTAGACAGGAGAGTTGTGCACAGCAGTAAAATCTTCTTCCTGACACACCCTCCTGGCTTCTTCAGAGTGTTGAATTGATATTTGCTTTCTCACTTTAGAGAGTCACTTACCTGCATGTAAATTTGTCAAGATGCTTTGACCCTAAGTTCCAGCAGCTGGTTGAGCTCCCAGCCATCCCTAATAATCAAATGCATCAAGAACCAGCATTTCTTCTTGTAGCTCCTGCCCACAGGATGGGAATCCATCCTGTTCTCCATCTTCCCTTTCAAAAAAGCATGAAAAAATGCTCACACAATAACATGTAATAATAAAATAACAATAAAGCAAACGAAAAAAGTGAAAACAAGCAAGAAAAAGAGAAGTCTCTTCATTTCCTGACCGCATCCATTGGATGTGTTCATCTGCTGTCTCTGAGCTTCCATTCATGCACCTCCTGTCTGAGATGCGTGAGCAGATGTGAACAGTTATTATCATGGGGCTCTGCAGCAAATTTGGGCAGAAATCTTTGAATACATCTGCTTCTCCAAGTTTTCATTGAGGTGACAACATTAATTTCCATGAATCTGATTCTATCTCATTCTTAGCAAGCAAATATTTTGGTCAGTGTGGTGTCCCAGAGATGGCTGGGCTTGATAATGACTCTGTTAAACCTTGCTGGAAAGTTTCAGTGTCTTAGAGGGGAGAGGACCAACCCTGAATTTCAAGTATAGAAGCTCAAATTTAGTCTGTAAACAGGCACTCTTTATCCAAAGGAATGACAGATTTTTAGTGGTTTTGAGTTGCCTACTGAACTGGTGCTGGCCCTGAAGGAAATGGTCTGTTTTTCACTAGTAATCTTTAGATTTTGAACCCACTTCACTGAAATATCATGCTGTAGGAATGAATTCCTCCTGTGCTCTGAACTTCATAAGCTGGAATTTCCCCAGTACTTGGCTTGTTAGAAAACAGAGAAGTCTAGATTTTCCATTACCCTGCACTTTGGGCAGTCATGTGCCACTGTGTATAAGATGGCAGATATGGCTATCATTCCTAATTAATAGTGGTTTTGAACCAATTTATGCTCGTTCTTTTCTTGTTGACCATGGTTTCATAAGGTATAAGAACCTGGCTTAGGTTTTCATAAGCCTGTAAATGCAATTCCATAATTAGGTTTGACATTCATGGCTCTTTATAGGATTTGTTTGCAAGAGTCTGCAGACCAAAAACTTCAACCCAGGAGTCATCGCCTGTGTAAGTCCTTTCAGCCAGTGGAGTTACATCAGGGTTGAGTTTGGCTCTCAAACTGGAAAAGTAAAAAGAGAAAGTTTGCTCATAGCCTTTCCCACATGATGCTCCTTGTGATTTCTCTCTTACCTCCAAGTCCTCACTGGTAAAAGGAAATGTTTGCCCATAAGCCTACAGTTTTTTTCCACCGTGGCAGCCTGTGATGAAATTGTATAGCTGCTAATTTGAGTAAAAAGGAGTCCTAATTGTGGAAACTTGGCTTCCAGAGCCCCCTCCTCATCCAGAGCCAAGTGCTAATGCAGGAGTCTCTTTGTAGAGAAACTGAAAGATTATTATTGCAAGGACTTCTATCCTGACTGTTCATGGAAGTGTCCGAAGAAAAACTGCACAACAATAATTTTACATTTTGATTTACATTTACATTTCTCAGGACCATTTATTCAGGTTTCTTGTTTTTTTTTGTTTTTTTTTTTTTGTTTTTTGTTTTTAATTTGGTTTTGCATGTATTATTCAGGCAAGCTGAGTCAGACACCTAAAACTGGTAAATAGGCAGCTGAGAAATGTAATGGGGAGGCAGTGTCATGCCAGTGGTGCAGGTGGGTGAAGTGAGACACGGAGAGAAGTTACTCACAACATGCCCACATTTTTTCATTACCAATGTAACAGACCATGAAAGGAAGAGGAGGCCACCTTTGTCTCTCTCTTCTTTATTGCCATGCTGTCTTTTTCAGGTGTTTTCAGCAGGTGCATCCCTTCCTGCACTGCACAAGTTCAGCCAGTTACTGTCTCTGTGAGGGTGGTTCAGCCACTGAGGATCCCAAATATCCTGAGGATCACAGTCCTCTCTTCAAAGCAGTGCTGAAATAAATCATGCAGTGGTGGTTATGATGGTTAAAATTTGCATAGCTGATTATAATAGTTGATATAAATTATTTAATAATTGACTCAAGCTGTTCTTACTAGAGTAGTGTAGAGAGTACACTGTGTTACACACAAATTATTTGCCTAAAACTTCTGTCCTTTCCTAGGTGCATTTGATCATTAGGATAATTAATCTTTAACTTTCCATTTCAGCAGAAAATGTTCCTTATAGCAGAACAATTAATTCTGAATAGTAAGCAGCTTCCTGGGGTAAATAGCCATGCACGCTGGGTCATACAAGGTTCCAAATTTGTGACCCCAAGGAACGTAGGGCTGAACTGTGTGAATTGCATCCTCAGCTGACATAAATCAGCTTAACCTTATGGAGGATGTTAGTTACTCCACTCTACATCAGCTTAAACATTGATATTGTGAGTCTATTAGCAAAACTACTTAAACTGACTGAGGGTAGTTTTGGATTAGATGTTAGGAAGTACTCCCTGGGAGGGTGGGCAGGCCCTGGCACAGAGCAGTGCCCAGAGCAGCTGTGGGTGACCCTGGATTCCTGGCAGTGTCCAAGGCTAGGCTGAACCGGGGCTGGGAGCAGCCTGGGACAGTGAAAAATGTCCCTGCCCATGGTAGGGGGCAGAACCAGATGAGCTTTTAAGTCCTTTCCAACCCAAACCAGTTTGTGATTCATGAATTGGTGTTTAACTGGGTTTCCCTGCTCAGCCAATCTTGCCGGTAGGACAATCCTAAAGATACAACAAGTTCAAGCAATAAATAAATCCATATTGGGAGCAGAAATAGATCTGGAAACTCCTGAGGCAAATTTCTCTGCTCTAACCCCTAAGCAATGTGTGTTTTCTTTTGTCATGGTTTGGTCCAGTGCAGGGGGTAAAAAATATATATAGGTGAACGTGATTTCCCAGGTTGCTGTCATTTTGTGTTGGATAGAGGGCTCAAAAATGCTTTCTACAAAGACTCTTGACTTAAATCTACAGAAGGTCAGCATCAGAAAACACTTTTGTCAGTGCCTTGAGAAAAGAGGGTTAAGTGGACCTGAATTCTAAGTCTTATTGCTTTTAATATAGTTGAATAAGCAGCTCACTCAGCTGTTACTAAGTTGGTGTGTTTTCCTGTTTTCCTGGCCTCCTAGAGAAGTGGGATCAGCATGTGATCTGTGTGCAGAAGGAAGAGTCCTGGTGCAATACGCCTTCAGCGCCTCTTCTCCCATGCCCTGCGATCCCTCGGGGCACTGGAGCCCACGAGAGGCAGAAGGTGAGTCACAGGGATGGGGACAAACACATAGTGGGGGAGAAGGTGGGACACAGCAAAAGGACAGCCACAAACATAGTGGGAAGATCTGGGAGTGATTGATTATACCTGCATGTAATGTGGACTGACCTAGTGGGCAGAGGAATACCATGCCCTGAAGGAATGCCACCAGCTCAAAAATCTGTGTTTTGGGCCCTGAGTCCTACCCCTTGCCCATGAATTAAGTGAATTCCAGGAGCTGAACATGAATTTCACAAAGCAGCAGAGTGCCAAGAAATGATGACCATTCACATCTGCCAGATGAATTCCTCAGGGGAGCTCTTTACTCCCTCTACTCCAACTCCAAAAGTGAGGAGTTGCTGTTTATTTGGGCCTGATTTGTGCTGCCTTCACTCGTGGTGAATAGCAGTGGGCTGCAGCAGCAGCCAGGCTGGAAGGAGGTTGCCCTTTGGGCAAGTGCTCTGCAGCAGAAGTGCAGGTGACCACGTCAAGCCCTCTTGTTCAGGGTGTTTTGCAAGTCATTCTCTTGGGGCCTGTTGGAGGAAGAAGGGTCAGCAGGGCTGGTTGTTCAGTGCCATTAGATCTCCATCATTAACTCTCCTCCACATGTCCCTTCCGTTACGTCCCTGGCTGTTTGTGGTGGAGCATATTTAAGATTGTACCAGGCAAAGGTCAGTCACCCCAAACCACAGTTTGGAAAGGGCAGAGCATTATTTCAGCCTCTCCCTCATGAGCTCTCCTTCCAGAGCAGCACACTCCAGGCCCACACCTCACCCAGGTGAGCTCACTGAGCCCCAGGGACAATCCTGGGTTCTATAAACTCATTATACAAATACTTCCCTATGTTAAGAGTTAATTTGTCCTGCAAATAAAGCACATGGGAGTTATTCTGCAAGGAATATTATGTGGGCTGGTGCCCAGGAGCTCTCCCTTGTCCTAGGGTCAGCAGGTGCAACGAGCTGTGCCCCTGTTGCTTTATGGGACAATGGTCAGTGTCCTCTGCCCCACACACCCATGTCTCAGTGGGTGGGGGCCCAGCAGAGGTTGTGTTTCACACCAACTCACCCTCTCAATTTAGAACAGGGTGCCCAGAACAGCTGTGGCTGCCCCATCCCTGGAAGTGCCCAAGGCCGGGTTGGATGGGGCTTGGAACCACCTGGGATAGTGGAAGGTGTTGCTGCCCATGAGAGCGGTGGAGCTTTAAAGTCCCTTCCAACACAAACCATTCCATGATTTTATGACATCCAAGGCTGCTGGGCACAGCTCAGAGCACACCTGGCCCTTGGGTGGAAGCTCCATCCTGGGAAGCAGCACTCTAGGTATGAGGGTGACTGGACTTTTTGCATTAGCAAAGTTTGGAGCACTTGCAGTAGTAGTTCAGGGTGGAAGGTGGAATTTCGACATAGCCAAGGATTACAAGACTTTAAAACCTGTTTTCATTTGGAACAAAATTTGAAACTTTTGAAATTCTCCATGAAGGAAAATTAAAAACAAAAAGTGTTTGAGGCTGGCCAAAATGTTTTGTTTAGCTCGTGTAATTCCTCATGAGCTTTGGTTAAATTATGACATTTGAAAATACACCCTTTTAATATAGAATCTAGGGCAAAAGCAACTTTGAATATCAAAATAGTAAGTGTTTCAAGGTGCAAAAGTGAAAAGGTTTCTCACAAAAATGTCAAAACACAGTGTTCCAATAATGTTAGAAATTTCTTGCCATTTTCTCTTCCAGGATAAAATTTTGGCCGAATAAACCAATTTTGCAAAGTGTTTTTATTTTGAAAGGACTGCATATTCCATTGAAATATGCAGTTCCATCAAAATTTCTCCACTGAGCTTTGATTTGAAAACTTCTAGATCTCACACACCTTGCCAGAGGCATCATTCCTAGAGAAACTAAGCTACTATAAGATTTATTACTCAGCAGCATTTTGCATTTAATTTCCTCTTCTTGCTGTTTGTGCCTGCATGTTCTTAACTATGAAGGGTGCAATGTGATCCTTATCTGTCTCATTTAGCTGCTCTTGTGCCACTGCTATGGAACAGAAGTTTGGTAATCATGTCCTCAGGATTAATGAGTTGTTGCCACTTTGGGGTAGAAAATATACCAAGTGTATGATGTTTGCTGCTCCGTGATTTTCTGTCTCCACTGCCACACTCCCTGACATTCAGGGCCTCTGCCTGTTTGCTCTTGGTCTGAGTTACAAATAGCAGTTAAATCACTGTCTGGCTTCTTTAATTGTCTACCTGTGAGGACTCAAGCCATCAAGCTTTAAATTCACTTTCTGCAGGGGTTCATGGGTGTAAATCTCCAGTGCTTGAATGTCTGTGGAAAATGTAGACAAAGGAGGCACAAAGCATGGCCAAAATGAACTAGTTTTAAAATCTGAGATGACACTCATGGAAAATGTTCTGTAGGACTCATGCAGCTTCCGAGCAGAAAACCACACTCCTCACGTGTCTCTGAAGCAGCTCTGGTTGGTCTGATCTCATTTTCCTGAGGTCTCCTGCCCCAGGCAGCTGCACCAGCAGTGGTCTGGGCTATGTGGGAGCTGTTGCAAAACTCTGCTGTGGGCAGTGTTCTAATTCCCTGTTTATCCCTGAGCATGGTGGGATCCAAGGCCCAGGCTGAGGCATCTCATGGTTCTTTCTCAGGCAGTTGTGGCCCCTGCATGAGGGGCTGTTTGTTCCTTGGCAGTGGTTGTGGGAAGGCTCATGAGGTCAGGCAGTTCTGATTTACTCTGTATCTTCACCATAGAGCCAGAAAGCTCTAACCTACCTGGATTCTCACCAGCAACACCAGCTAGATCAACAAACCTTACAGCACCTCCATAACTCTGTCAAAGGGGAGTTTTATATAAGAAAGGTGATTTTGGCTCAAGCCCAGTGAGTACCTTTGCTTGCTGTGCAATATATGCATATATCAGTCAGTTCCTCCTGCCTGGCTCACTGCTGCCTGAGAGAAGTATGAGAATATTATAAAAAATATTGCTGCCTTGTGCTGCTCGAGAGCTCAGCCTTTTCCTGGGCCTAATATTTCCCTCAAGAGCAATTCCTTCTGTGTCTTAATTGTCCCAGCTGGACATTGGAATCCCACTGGGTGGATCCTTTATCTTGACCACCTAAGAAATGTGGCAGGTGAGCTGCAGTTGTAGCAGGGGTGATATCCTGAGAGACTCCTGTTGCCAGATGGACCCTGAGGCTCCGTCCCTGTGCTGGGGAATTCACCCCAGGCACTGCACAATGAAGGATTGACACACTAGGCTGTAGCCGTGGACAGCATTTTAGGGAAAGACACACTCCTAACCTGCCGTCCCTGCTCTCCAAACCCAGGCCATGGGTTTGGCTCATCCTCACAAACCTCACATTTCTGCTTTGTGTTAGGCAAGATGTGATGTTGCATGAGATGCTGTTCTGTGTCTAATCTGTCTCACAAAGCAAAGGATTTTCAGAACCTGAGCGCAGAGGGGAAAAGTAACTTCTACACCATTTATTTCATACAAATCTTTGTAATTTTTCAGAGTATTTATCTATCTTTAGTTATCCAATTTATGAATACAGTTTTCCATCCCCTTCCACAATTAAATGAGCCTTTTCTTGCCCAGGGTGTAGAGTGTTGGATAATATTTAAGAAAGATTCTTTAGCTCAACTTTCATTGAAGTTTTTATTTATGAATGACTACAATCTGCACACCTGTTTTGTGTGTGGCTCGAGAGGGCAGTGGTAAAATTCACACATCTTTCCAAAGCCCTCTGAGATACCAGAGTTAAAAAAGACCTTAGGGCTGCAGTCAGGAGTTTGCTGTGGGTCTGAGAAAGTCATCAGAGGGCTCAGCCAAGCACACCCAGTCAGCAATGGGGGTGAGATAGTGAGCTGAATGGGGTATTGCTGCTCACAGTGATTACCCACAGGGCTTGCACACTTGCCAGGGGGGAAACTCGAGCATGTTAAATGGACCTCTGGCTTTCTTCAAACTGTATCACTGCTGTGGTCTCTCCAGATGCCGATCTTAGTGGCAGTCCTGCTGCTCTGTGCCATGTGAGGAGGAGAGAAGGGCTCTGGGATATGGGAGTTGAGGGAGAAGCAAGAGAAGTTGGGCATCTGCAGGACAATAGCACTGAATCGCAGGAAGGCTGCCAGGAAATCTATTCTGCATCTGGGTTCATTTGGTATGAACAGGAGAATTCCCTGAGCTGTTTATCCTTGACAAAAGAGACACATTTCTAACACTTCATTGAATCACAGACAATCAGAATAACCTTCGCACGTTGCCCTTTTCTCTTTAAATTAGTAGTGATGTCCTGTTTGTCCATGTATGCCCAGTAGTTTATCTTGCTTTTTTCCTCAGTTGCTAGCAGCTGTGCTGTTCTTTTTTTTCCTTTTTTCTTTTTTTTTTCCTTCTGCCTTCTGCATTTCGCTCCTCTCATTACCTTTCTTTATCTTCTTTTCTGTACTTTGCCTTCTCCCTGTCATGCTTGCCTCCCTTTTTGTGTGATTATTTGGTAAGGAAAAGGGAATTTATAGCTCTCACTGGATTCTGTTACCAACTGTTCCACCCATCTGACCCCTCTGGATCTTACAGTCCATGACTCCACGCCAAATTGTAATGTTACCATAGTATTTGGGAACCCAACAAGCATTGTGGCTTTCATTATTTTTTAGTACTACCTCCCATGTAGTTGAACACAGCCAACGGTGAGAAAAGTAAAAGCACAAGTGCCTGTTGTTTCATCACAACGAGAGCAAAGAGACAGCTCAGACCTGTGCTCCATATGCCTCCAAAAAAAAAGGGGCCTTGCACAACGTGCTAGATTGACCTGTAAATGCCACAGGAGTTGCCCCTGAACAGCACAACCACTTCTTGGAACAAACAAAAGCTCTTTTCTTTTCGTTGTTAAAGGGAAAAAGATTGTATTTTTGAGTGAGAGGCAAGGGAATAAAGTAGGAGTTTAACTGGAGGCAAAGTAACTCTGTTTATCAGGTAAATTGCCAAGTGGAAGGGGTAGAAAATACCATTGTTTGGCACGGGGAAAAGCACTAGTAATAGGAAATGCAGGCCCAGCTGCACTGGCACAGAATGTATTGTGTGGTGTCCAGTGCAGCTGGGCATTTAAACTGGGTTTGTGTGTCTCACCTGGCCAGGAGACTCTGGTGTTCTGTTCTTCCTCCCCATGCTGGCCATGCCTGTTCTGATGAAGTTAATAATTGCTTTCCTGGACAGATATGTTCTACTGCCACCAGTCTGCCTTTTAAATTGATGCCAATGAAAACCCATGTTTTCTAACTTCTTCTGTGCCCTCTCTTTGCTTCCTTCTTCCTCTCCAGGGCACCCTGATGTTGAGCAGCCCTGTAAATCCAGTGTCAGGACATGGAGTCCCAATTCAGCCGTCAACCAACACACGGTGCCCCCAGCCTGTCCCGAGCCCCAGGGCTGCTACCTGCAGCTGGAATTTCGCTATCCCCTGACTCCAGAGTCCCTCACAGTCTGGGTGACATTTGTTTCCCCAGACTGGGACTCCAGTGGAGCAGTGAATGACATCAAGCTGCTCACCGTCAGTGGGAAGAACATTTCACTCGGGCCACAGAACGTCTTTTGTGACATCCCACTGACCATAAAGCTGGATGTGGGACAAGTGGGAGAGGAGGTGTATGGGATCCAGATCTACACCTTGGATGAGCACCTGGAAATCGATGCTGCCATGCTGAGCTCTGTCCCCCACAGCACCCTGTGCTCAGGCTGCAAACCAATCCAGTACAAAGTGGTCCGGGATCCCCCTTTCCAGTCTGGATCTCCAGTGGTCATCTCAAACCTCAGTAGGAGATTTGTTGACATGTAAGTAGATGTTTCCAGAGAGCTGGATAGATCAAAATAATGCCTTTTTTTTTCTCATCCTTCTAATGTCCAGCACTGTAAGTGATTGTTAAGATGTTGAACTAGACAGACATGCCAAGAATTACCAAGACAGGATGTCTTGATATGAGACACATGTCTATGTATGAGACATAGTTTGTCTCTGAAACAAGGAGCATTAAACCCAAATGAGATAGCCTGAGATTTCATGAATAGTTTTTGAGAAATTTCTGGGCTGGCTGTACAGAGATGTTTCATTCAGGCTTTCTTTAGGTAGAAAGGATCATGCAATCTACCCAAGATATGATAAATTAAATGTTTAACCTAAATGAGGACCTCTGGAACAACATGGTCATCATTTCCTTGGGAATCTTTGGAAAGTAATGTTTAGGTGGAGAAGGCAGAACTTCCAGTGCTGAAGCAACAATTAACTGCTAAAGAAAGTGTGCATATTCGTGTGTATAAATGTGTTTCACCCACTTCCATTTGCTTCTTTCATGGGTCACTAAACCAAGTTGCATTGGTGTGAGATTGTTCTGAAATGGGAAATGTGGCCAATGCTCTAGTTTGTTGTAGAAACTGAGTTTCATCCCAGATAAAGTTACAGTCATCTAGTAAAAGGATGCATTGCTGTTGAGGAAAATCCAACTTCAAAATATTTACTGATTTCAAGGAGATCTGTGGTCTACCCGTAAGCATTTGACAGGAAGAAAAACATCTTTTGCATAACATGATTCCCTGGAAATGATTCACTCATCATGAAGCTTTTTTGAAAAATGAACATCAGATAAAAGGAAACCTGCTAAGAAAACTGCACTCTAATTTAGAAAAGATGATCTAATTAGTACAGCTAATATCAAGGAAGCATACATCATTATGGTCTTCTAAAGCATATTTAAATAGAATAAAAATGATTAATTAACAATTCAGTAATCATGAGCTACCACCCCTTTTCATGGCCCAATTAGGCATCTCAGAAGATGCAAGTTGTCCCTACAGATTTAAAAATTGAAGGTGACTAACAATAATGAGTCTAAAAACAAAACCCAGGACATCACTAAGATTACTCATGTGCTGAAAGTTAAGCATGTGCTTGAGTGCTTTCTTGGGTTGTAGCCTTGTTCAAACAATTGCTGGCACTTAGCATGAGATGGATATTGGCATATTGGAAATGTGGAAAGTGGTGAATTTTCCCAAGATTTTGCTGTGAAAGCATCTTTGCCTGAAACCTAGCCCACTCTCATTGGAAAATGGGACCAGTTTGGTTAGAAATATTTGCATACCTTAGCACAAGTTCCCACAGAAACAGGTCCAGTTTTGACTTCATAACACAATGTGAAAGAAAAAAGAGAAGCCCAAAACACAACTTGCACTCTGAATTCTGTTTCTTTGTCTTTTATTATGATTTTATGGGTCACTTCTAGCTTACTGCTACCTCAAGTGGAGTAGTGCTCTAAGAATTAAATCAGTAGCCAGGAATTAATGGCAGTTTTCCTGAGGGTCATTGATTAAATCACATTGGGTAACAGCACTTTCCCTGTCTGTATGTCTCAGATAATTACACAGCCAGCTAAACATCAGACAGAACATTTAATTTAGTCTTTCTGGGTTCCACCTGTGATCAGTGGACAGAATTGGATGCTCGTGGAAGCTGGCACAGCCAACTTCACAAACAAATCCCATCCAAACCCTCCAGCTAGCTGGGCTCACTTCTTCTGTGTCTTACCAGGGACCACAGGGAAAACCCTGCTAGTGAGCTCTGGCAGGACACTTGGGAAGTGAAGTTTTAGTCACTAGGTGAGGAGATATGCAGATTTTTAAGCACTCATGGCTGGCTTTGAGACTGTTTTGGCTGATTTACAATGAGGGTGGGCAGGCCCTGGCACAGAGTGCCCAGAGCAGCTGTGGCTGCCCCTGGATCCCTGGAAGTGTTCAGGGACAGAGCTTGGAGCAGTCTGGGACAGTGGAAGTTGTCCCTGCTCTTGGCAGGGGGTTTGGAGCAAGTTGGTCTTTAAGGCCCTTTCCGACCCAAACCATTCTCTGACTGTGTGATTCAAGACTTCTGCATGTGTTTGAACTTTTGAGAAGTGAGATGAATTTTTTATCATATTATCTGAGCCCAGCACTGATCTGTGTCCCCTGGTGATGGGGGAGATTCAGAGGCTGCTGCTGGGCTGTACCTTGAGACACAACAAACTCCTTGAAACTCTGCATGGGGTTGTGGTTTTCTGGTAGAGGCAAAAGCAATCTGAATTGTCCATTGGAACCTTGTGCAAAGACTAGTCAGTGTCTCTTAAGCAGGAGGAAAAGGACAAGGGAATTCAGGGACAGAGGCACTGCTCCTACTTATGGATGTGTGTAGAGGTAAATGCTGTGTCTCTCCCCTGTTCATATCTGTCTCTTTACCTCATTCTGCCCCACTGGAATTCAGCACATTTGTGCGGCCAGACTTTGCAGCCCCTTTATCTGCCTGTGAGCCCCAAGCCAGTTGCCACTCCTTGGTGCCCTTGCATGTTTTCCATATTAAATAAAACAACACCCCCACATGTTCTGTGGAAGGCTATTTTGAAGGCAGTCACATATCTTTACTCTTGCCTCCTCTGACCTTGATCTTCACTTTCTCTTTTTCTCCCAAAGAAAGTATTTGCTTGCACTGTTATCTGTGAGCAAGATCCTTTCCCCAGGTGTGGCAATGCTGAAAGAAAAATTAATTTCTCCTACCTTCCTTCCGTCAAAGAGAAGGAACTTCCTTTTAAGCTGAGAGGAAAGACAGCCTTTAATGGATAGCCCTTGCCTAGTCAGCATTGGGTGCTCCACAGAGGAGAGTAAATAACTAGAACAGTGGAAACATTTTATTAAGAAATGCAAAATAATGCCAGACCTCCTGTTCTCAAGCTGAATTTTAATCTCAGCTCTTGGCTCAAGTTGAGGCATAAACATTCATTTCTGAGGGACAGGACTTTATCCAGGACCTTATCCTTGGACCTTACAGAAACCAGGCAAGATACACTCAATTCCACTGAGTGTGATCAGCCAGAATTGCTGGTATCTGGGATACAAAATGAGAGTCAGAGCCTAGGAGGAGAGCAGAAAGCTAAATAAATCAGGGGGGGGGGGGAAAAGAGGTCAGGCCAGGTGCAGTATAGAACTGCTGAGTCTTCACACCACAGCAACTGATAACGAAGGAGCCTCATCTGCAAATTTCAAAGTCTCAGCTCACAATTTAGTCCAAGGTGTGGGTTGTGCACATGCTCAGAGTCTGTTCTCTAGAAATACTGGGTGACATGGTCACAATGGCAATTGAGGTAGTGGCTTTTTGCTGTTACTGGAGCTTTTTTATGCTCACATTGTTGTGTTGGAGAGTAAATATTGATGGTTTTTTTTAAGAACTTAGTGAGCAGTCAGTGCCCAGAGCTCTCTGGATAGTGTCAGAGGCACAGTTAAGTGCCAGTCCCACCAGGGCAGTCTGGGGTGAGCAGCCCATGCTCCCCATGGCACTCCCAGTATCCCAGTTTGTGAGGAGCTGAGTGCTCTCCTCTGGCAGGCTGAGCCAAGAGACACTGAGGTTGGTTTTGGAAAGTTGTCAGATTAACTGAAAAAGTTTCAAAGAGTTGGAAATTTTCCCAAGTTTTCTGCCACAGACTTTGTAAGAAGCCTCAAAGTGTGGTGGACAGCACTGGATCAGGTTGTCTTTGTGGTGTTAACCAGTAGGGCTTTTTCAAGACAAAGGCCTTGACTGAAATAACCTGAGAAACTCAGCACGAAGCCCTGGTACAAGGTTTGAGTTTGCAGAGTTGAACTTCTCTGAGAAGCAAGTTTGTAGTCCTGTGATATGTTATTCTGAGCCATTCATACCAGAGCTTTGGTGCCGAGCTGACACATAAAGATCCTGCATTCAGACTTCACAAAAGAAACACTGAGAGAGAAGCTTGCTTTTTCTTGTACAAGGATTAGGTTTTTCTTCTCAATTTTGGCTATTTTGCGCTGACATTCTATGGCTAAACCTTTTCTGTTGCTTGATAATAGTTGAAGGGGACTGATCATCATCTGTGTAAACAACAGCTCTTGTTCAAGTAAGTGCAATATTTTAAAAAATGTTGTTAAAATCAGGACTTCCATTCAGTGCTGAACTTGTAAACTCCACGTCATTTCTTGGGTTTTAACTCTGTTTTAACACCTCAAGGTGGTGGACTAAGATCTCACTCTGGCTTTCTGGAGTGCTTGCAGAATGACAGAGAAATTGCCACCCTCAGGATGGCAGGTGGTTGGCAGGCTGCTGTGGTGCTGTTTGTGGGTCCTTTGTGTTTCATTGCTCAAGAAGTTCATATGCTTTAGCCATCTACTTTATCCAACACAATCATTTGTTTCCAAATTTGCCTTATTGATGCATATACCATTTCTTACCAGTTGGAGGTTCACTGACTTGTCAGAAATCCCAGATGAAGAGAAGTTGATTCAGTGGAAAGTGACTCTTTAATCTGAAGGCTCCTACAAATACCAGCAAGCAGAGAGACTGGAGAATTAGCAGTAGCTGTTAATAATGAGTAAAAACTCCTTACTTATTGCTGTGCCTTTTAGCCCCTGAAGAGAGCATTTACCTGACCCCAGCCCAGCTGAATGGACTGGGAAATTATGAATATCATACTGCTGATATCTAAACCCAAGTCCCCGCAGAATGCAGTACTAAAATCTCACAGTGACATCTGTCTTTATTATGGCATTCCTTCCTTCACCTCAAAGATCTATTTCTCTGTTTTCTGGAGGCCTACCAGCCAGAGGAATGTATTATCTAAAGCAGCTGAAATGAATTGCCAAATCTATGTGTCATGAAGATAATTAACACCATATTTCCACCCAAACAAGATACAGATCACTGGGTGGTTTTTCTCCCAACACCAAAAGCTGAAGCCCATATTATCACCCATCTTCCGCTCATCCCTCCTCCACAGTAACTATGCCAGGTAATACTGGGGAGTATCTAAGATAGGACTGAAATATTAAGGAAGCACTTTGCATGCCCAGATTTATCTTCAAGGTTGTCCATGAAATGTGCTAAACATCTGGATTCCCAGATGGCTTTAGAACTGTAGATGGCATTCCAGCTGTCTTTGTGCATGAACACTTACCCAGCTACCCTGGAAGGGCCTTGCCCTGATGTGTGCAAGGACTTCCTATGATTTTTCATCATGGTTCATAGTTACCTTGCAAGTGAATAAACCATGCAATCATAGAAACATGGAATGGTTTGTGTTGAAAGGGACCTTGAAGATCATCTCATTCCAAGCCCCTGCCATGGGCAGGGACACGTTTCACTAGACCAGGTTGCTTAGAGCTCCATCCATCTTGGCTTTACAATTAACTGCTGTCTTCTCCTCTCACTTGCAATAAAGAGTTCCCAATTTGTTTAGACTTTCCTGGTCCAAACATATGTAATATTTTCTTATAACAACATATGGACCATTTCAAGACATCCAAACCTGTAAGTTATTCATTTCTGCATTATAACTCCATCTTTCTCTTCATTGACAGCCTATTTACCAATTCTGTATGTCTCTGGACACTTGAACATTTGGATTTCTGGGTTTTTTTGTTTGTTTGGGTTTTTTTGTTTTTGTTTTGTTTTGTTTTGTTTGTTTTTTGTTTGTTTTTTTTTCCCCAGGAAATATTTGAGTCAGCCTCAAAGTGATAACTGAATGAAAAAAATTCCATTTTCATTCAAATTTCTATTTCTATCTAACCTATTACTGCTACTAGGTGTAAATGCAAGTGTGTCTGGTTTTGAGTCACTGAGTATTTAATGCCCACTCTCACATAATGCACTACCAGGGAACTGCCATTATTAATAGCATTTTTCACTAGTCTCCAATGAGGAGGTTTCTTTCCCATAACTGCACAATTCTTCACTTTTTTTTTTTTTTCTTTAGTAATAGGTTAGAGATCCTTGGCTATATCCATATGACATTTTACAGCTCTTCTCCAGTAGAAACACTTTTACCAAATTTCAGCAGGAACACATTTATTCATACTTTTGCTCATTTCTAGGAGCTTCCCTATCATTAGCTTGCGACATTAGCTTTTCATGGACAAAGCTATTTTGAGCTTCCCCAAGAAGCAAACACCTTTCTGTCTCACCAAGTTTCTCTCATCCCTATAATTTCCAATTTCAGGTTCAAGAACTTGCCTAGTTCTTCATGTGGAGTGCTTTTGTTAAGTAGTAAATGTTTCATTTCTCCCTTGCAGATCCTACTTTCCCAGCAGGAATAGTGGCCATGATGTCACTGTACGAAAGTCTTGTCAGTGAAGAGTTTTGAGTGTGTTGGAGCTGTTTGTGGTCGCTTGTGGCAAAGTTGTGATATGCAGCTGGTGTAAGGCAGTGTAGAAGTCCTGGTGCTTGGTAAGGGGCTGGCATTGTCCCTGTGCTGCTCTGAGGCCATACCTGGCCTTGGCTGTGTCATCAGCTCCTTCCTCATGCAGCCAGTGTATATTGCCCTGTTCCTGCTTAATGAACCTGGAAATCCCCCATGATGAAACATCAGAACAATACGGGACCATTGCCCATCCCACACCTTCCCTCCCAGCAGTGGGAATCCGGTCATGGGTTCACCTGACCCTAACAGAGGTGACGTGATGTGGGAAGGAGATTCCTCCACCCAGTAGCAACTCCACTGCCAACACCCCCTGGGGAAATTCTTTCTTTTCCCAGCAGTGGAGCCTCACCTGTGGCTTGCACAGGTCTGGGCAGGGAGGCACAGGGGTGACTGACACTGCTCCCTGTGCCAGGTAGGAGCACACAGCCCTGCTCTGCACTGAGGGCTCAGTGAGCCAGGAAGATGAAAAAGATGAAAACTGCTTCTATTCCATCTCCTGTTCCTGCCTCTCTCCTTCACATGCCGTGCTGTTAAATCCCGAGGCAGTGGTTGTTATTATTTATAGCTGCCAGTAGCGTGCTGGGTGTTTCACAGAGGAAATACACAGAGTGCCTTCATCCAAAGAGCTCCCAGTGAAGTGTTGGGGGCCAGTGGTGCTGCTGCTCTCAGGGGTGATGCATCTCCACTTGGCTGATGTGATTTGACAGCTGGAAGCCACATTCTGATGGCTTTCCTTCTTCCCTGCTTTCTTCATTAAAGGTGCCAGGTTATCTTTGCAAAAGCAGAAAACCTGCTTCCTGACCTCACACGCAGAGCAATTTTTTCCTTCACCACCCTCTGCCAAAATGCCTTAACCCTGCCCTGGAGAGGAGAAAGAACAATTTGACACTCTTTGCCCATTCAGGAGGCAGCTTTTCTGCTAAGCCTGTGCAGAGAGGCCTCTTGGTGCCAGCTGTAGTGATAGATTTGTGGTTCCTCACTGTTGCGGTTTCTTATGTAACGCTGTAACTAAAGCTGGCACTTGACAGAATCCGTAGCTCCTGTTCTGGCTCGGCTGCACATGATGCAAGAATAAAGGTAGTAAGGGCGGGTTGATATCTTTATGGGTTTTTGATCCCAAGACAAGGCAGCCCAGGGGAATTTTTCAGCCTGGGTCTGTCTTTGAAGGATGGGATTGCACTGAATGCCCCACAGCTGCCACTCCTAAATAAATTATTTCAGGAAAGAGGGACTGCCCCATCTGGGGAGTGACACTTGGCTTTGGGATCAGCCCTGCTCCAGCCAGGGACTCCCCAAGGACTGCTGCCACATGGGATTCCCATCTCCAAAGTACCTCTTGGGCAATACACAGAGGCTGTAGAGAGATCAACCTGTAGACTACAACTAAGCCATGTGCAAGTGTCCCTAAAAAAGTGAACATGAACAGCTGTCCCATTATTATTATCCAAATAGATACTATTAGAAATTGATATATTTAATCACTCCCAGCCAGGGTGGAATTTGAACTCATGACCTAGAAGTAGTAGCAGAATTTTCAGCTGCAGGAGAAAAAAATAAAAATTAGAAGGTCAAACAGGACTTTTCCTGCTGGGCAAAATAATTTATTGCAGGTGAAACAGTCTTAGATATGTGGTAAATTAGGCTGTGCATTATCTCATGGATAATAACTTCTCTCTGATGTTTGCCTTCTTGTGTGCATCTTTATTTTGGGCTCTAAATAAGATAAGAAGCACCAGAAATCTCCCAGGAATAACAAATGCATTTTCTTTGCTTGATTGAGGAAAGAAATATTGGACAGACATGTGTTATGCAACAATATAAAAATAACTCTCTTGTAAAACTTGGAGTGAGCCTCAAATACCGCAGAAGTAGCAGAAATGTGTTACCTACCTTTTTATCAGTCAGCCAATACAGCTTTTCTCAGCTACTTTTGCTGAACTATTGGCCAGATCATTTCCTGGGCATTTAATTTTAATATATTTTCCTAGGAAATGCATTCCAAGTCTCTGTTAAATTTGAATCTACACTCAAGCAGGCAAGGATTTGAAAAGAACACTGCAATCAGATTGAAATACCTGTGCTGTCCTTTATATCTTGTGGGATCCAGTGACAGACAAGACACAAGTGTGTCCAGGCTGTGTTAGACAGGGCCCTGAGAAATCTGGTCTGGAGGAAGGGTTGAAATGAGATGAGTTTTAAGGTCCTTTCCAACCCAAACCATTCTGGAATTCCATGATTTCAGCTGTATCACTGTATGGGCTGATCCTGCTGCAGGCCCAAGGCACCCTTCTTGTGATTGTTTCACACAAACTTCTCTCAGTCTTTTTGGTCAGGATCTCCTTAAATGAATGGAGACATTGGGCATCTCTGTGCTGATGTCCCAGTTCCAGCACTTTCCTGGAGCTTTTGTGATAGGAAGAGCAAAGTGGGAGGAAAGCTCCTTCATCTTTTCAAATTGTACCTCAGAGACAGTGCCTGGAATTTGATACCCCAAATTATGAGTCCCTGAAAGCCCAGTGCAGTAAACCAGATCATTTATTCACAGTGGTACAGGAGTTTTTTTAAATTGTAAGGCCAGTTGCAGATGTAATGACAATAGAGGAAATTAGCTCCTGATGGGATTTTAGGAAGAGGCTAGTGGAAGTATGTTCAGTAATGTTCAGTTATTAAACCATTAGAGATCCCACTGGAGACCAGCCAGTAGGATTTCTCATAATCTGCATCAGCTTATGGCAAAACACAGAACCTCTGAGGAGGGAGATGACGAAATGTTCCTCTGGAAGAGTCGCCTCATCTCCTCACCCATGTCTGTGCTCTGCTCTGCTCTTGGTGTGACAGCACATCCCTGTCTGTTATCCCTCCCTCCTCCTGCGTGGACCCCCCAAAATAGGCCTTGGTGAGGTGGGATGGTGGATGTGAAACCAGAGAATGCTGCAAACATCTGTGTTCACTTGGGGCCCAGTCTAAGCTCCACTGAAAATGCACAAAATAATTTCCACTGGCTCCAGGAGCCTTCAGATCAGACACTGCAAGTGTTTCGTCCCATGGCTCTGTTCCCCATTTTGGTGGGATTACAGGGAAACAGGAGGGTATTGAGTCTGAAAACCAGGTCTTGGCTCAGGCCTGCTGAAAAGCAATCCAAGAAGTCAGGTCTGGATTCGGAGAAGGTGAAGAATATTATTCTGCCAAGCTGACCATCCTGAACTGGGAAAAGACTTCTGCCCAAACTTGATGGACTGGCACAGGGCTGAGGGCAGCAGCTGAAGCACTCCCAGTTCCAGTGATGATCCAAAAGTTGAGGGGTGTCTGTTGGCTCCCAGGGTGTGGTGGGCAGGGTATGCATCAGACACTTCTCCCACACCGTGGTGTAACCAGGTGGATGCTGGCAGCCATGCATGGAGACACAGCTGGGACATGGCTGATGGTGTCAGTGAGCAGGAAGTGCTCACAGAGAGGCACGATGCAACAGGTAGAGCTGTGTCAGTGATACCTGGACAGCAGTTATCCTGTCCCAGCCTACCTGCTGGCTGTGTTTCTGGTTTCTCCCTGCTGCACCAGGGCACTGGAGCGCTGTCCTCAGGTGGAGGATACTGGCATCATTCCCTCGAAATCAATGGAGAACTGCTGGCTTCCTCCAATGGGAAATAGGGTTTTCTGCATTTCATATCCCAAATCTTTCCTTCCTCAGCTAAACCACACCAGCCTCCCCTTCTGTGGTGGCCACATCTGAGCCTCACGCTGAGAAGTGCTCCCATCTCACTCAGGGTTTGAGTGTGCAGCAGTGAAGAAGAAAACACAACAGATTTTTTTCCTTCCTTCCCTGCTTCTAATAGCAACCAGGTGCTCTGACACTTAACCTGTGTGCTGCTGTGAAATTGCCTGTCTATTGCAAACACCCATGTGAGGCCCAGGGCCTCGAGGATTTACTTTATCCCAGGATTTGTAACCTAATCTCAGTGAGATTGTCCATTTATATCAGCCATCTTAAAAATTAATATTTTTGTTCTTGTTAAACATGAGAGGAGACAATCATCTCTTGACATTGTTTTTGTTTTGTTCTGTTTTGTTTTTTTAAAAAAGAACTTTATTTAAGGCCTTGGCTTACTTGGCAAACTTTGTTTTTTATCAAATATGCTACTGTGTTTAAAACTGGTAGCAGGGCAAATGCTTGGAGGATTACATCAAAGTCTGCAGGAGTTAATCACTTGCATATAAATCTATAGGTTTGCTACTTACAATATTTAATAGTCCTTGCATGAAAGACAGAGGAGAGCAGTATGTGTTAAAAAAAAATGTTCAGAAAATGTGTAAAAAATGTCAAATATGTTTATGGTCCTAAACAGGACCTGGGTTTCAGAGCAGAGGTGCTACAGGCAGACTTGTAATCCTGCCCCAGGCCATCTTGTGCAGGTATGGAGCTGCTCTGAGCAGCAAATACACCTCAGAGGGACAGATGAGAACTGAATTGCAGTGGTTTAAACCTGCAGTGTTTTGCTGAGTTACTTGAGATTTACACCAATGGAAGCGAGAGTAGAGCTGCAGACTAATTGCCTGGCTTGATTTATGGTGATTATGAGAGTTGGTGGTGGCTTTGATTCCTAGAAATATTCCAAGGATCAAAGGATATTTTCCTTTTCTAATACATTGGATGTTTTAACCTCTGACTTCAGTCCCAAACTCATGGCTTATTGCATAAGTGGGTAAGGTGGCTGGTTTAGATGTTCATTAAATTTTCTGACACAGACAGAAGCAAAAATTGAGTCTGGGCTTCAGAAAGCACAGAGTCCTGGTGGTACAGAATATACCCACCAAGTGTTCAGCTGAGATTATCTGTTGAGGCCATTGGCTGCTCCATCATTCTTCCTTGGAAACACCCAGTCCAGGTTTAGGTTGAATTTGGGAGCAGAGAAATTTACCATACAGTCCCCAGTCTCCCATCCAGCCCCTGACTGTTCATTTAGTACTCCAACTACCCTGTTTTCCTGTGCTTGTAAACAAATCATAAAAAAGCTGGAGAGCACAGAGCAAACCTGTGGCCCCTGTTGGCACCTCTCTCCTCATCGAGAGAGAGAAAAGCCTCTCCAAGTCTGTTTCCTTGGCATTTGTGTCTTCTGAGTCAGCTCAGTATCTGAGAGAGAGGCAGGAGAGTTGTTTTGAGGCCTTTGCACCTGCCATGTTGCTGGGCTTATCCAAACAGGGAGAGCTCAGACCACAGCTGAAATAACAGCCCGGCACAAGAGCTTGGGATTTTTGACGTCCTTCTTGTGTTTACAGCATCCCGCCCCTCCTCTCTCCTGACTGCAGAGCCAGGCAGGAATTCTCTTCATTATCTTCTGCCGTGCTTCTCATGCCATTTTTTATTAAAAAAAGGCAGAGCAAGGGGGAGCGAGTGTGAGAGAAGGAGAAGAAAACAGTTGTGTTTGTGCAGTCAATGGCAATGAAGGGAAAAGAATGGAAGATGGGGAGCAGATCTGTCTGGGTAGGCCCCCTGGCTTACTCTCTGTCAGTTACTTTTGGAGCACCTGAGGATAACAAAACCTGTAAACACTGTGGTGTTAGTGGATATTTGGGGTAATTCAGGAGCTCTGGAACTTTTGGAGGCTGTGAGCAGCATGTGGGGACAGACTGGACAGCTCCAGGCTGCGTCTGACAGGACAAGGGATGGTTTAGACCTTCAGCTCTTCTGTTTGTGGTTGTAATTCAGTCCACCCTGGCAGCTGATCTAAAGCATTGCAACAAGGGAAGATGAGGGGTTGATGGTGCTTGCTGCCAGCAGATTTCCTGTTTTGCTCGGCATGGCTTCCTTGCTAGAGAAGAAGAGCAAAGGTGACAGTGTTAGAGGGAAACAGGGGGGTGACCAGCACACCAGGGCTCATTCTGAGCTGCAGAGAGATGGCAAAGAAATGTCATCTTTTGTCTCAAGTGCTTGGTGACTACTTTAGGTCAAAGAGAGATGGGTCCTACATGAGCACACTTCAGGTGTAGAATTTGCCCGTTTCACACAACACTGACAGCCATAATCTAATTGGGGATGCTTAAGCCTGTGTCATCTTGTTCTTAAATAAGAGGAACACTGTTTTATTGCTGTCTGACCATTTGTCTTTTCATAAGGCAGAAGCTGGGCTCAGCCTTAAGGATACTTTCAGTTCTGTTGGGAACAAGTCTTTGCTATATAAGAAACTCTCCTGCTGTTATTTCTAGCAGGAAAAACACATATGCCATGGTAGTAGGAAAAGAGGCATGGGACGTTTGCTTTCCCTCAATGCTTTCACTACAACTCGAGTGTGTCCTCAGATGCTGAAACCCTACAGCATGAAGAGAGCAGATGTGGTTGGGGCAGTGTCAGCCCTTGCAGGTCTGCTGGAACTCAAGGGCATGAGTGTTTCTTCTGTAAATTCAATGATCCTTTAAACCCACTTTGGTCTGAGTGAAAAACAACTTCCCACAGGTATAACTTCTCCTGTTTTCCAGGAACACCCAAACTGAGAGCAGAGGTCCTTCGCCTGGGGGAGAGAGAGAACAAGATTAACTCAACTGCCCAGCCTCCCCAGTAAAAAGAGGAAAAGAATTAGAGGGCTCTATATTCCTGACCCTGGATCCCTCACTTGCCACAACAGACAGGAAAGTTCCCCCTGTGGTATATCACACAGCATGTCCTAATTCCCCCTTTAAGCAGAGGGCTTGAGTCATTGCTTTTTAATAAGGCTGCCTCCCCACAGGCGGAAGCTGCAGCGATCAATGAAGCTTACTCAGTTCTAGAAAAGGTCATTAAAAGACCATAGATATACATTTGAAGAGTGTTTGTTCACATCCTTGATGTTAAAGATGTTCTTCTCCCTCACTTCCTTAAGTAGCATCTTACGGAGCCGCTGCGCGCCAGGTCCTGCCCGACAGCAGAGTGGAAAGTGCCCCTCGTTGCTGTCACTGTGCCATGTGCTGTGCTGTCACAGCTTCCATGAAGGTGGGAGAGGAAATAAATGGTCAGAAATCACACTTCTATCACCACTTGGAGCACAGCTTGTCTTGCTGACATCTCCACATACAGTCTGTACTATCAACCTTGGTATCCTCAAACTATAGAGAGGGAATAATCTCTTCTCCTCCCTGTTCTTGCATTCCTTCCTCCCTTCCCTCACTGTGGGACTGGATTACTGCCTGGAGTATTGCACATATCATCCCTTTAGCAGCTATATTTCTCCAAAATGTGGGCACTGTGAAGGACTGCTAAAACTCTCAGTTGCTGCCAATATGACACATTTAACAGTTCAGGAGGATATAAGTATCTCACGTTCCAGTTGTTGAATCGTGAAATGCCACATCCAGTTCTGTCAGCTTTTTGTCACTCATTGTGTCAGGCCAGGGTTACTTGAAAGCATGATGGCTTCAGGTTTGAGTTTCTAAGGTGTTTTTTGATGTTCCAATCCAGCCACATCTCCACTTCTCCCTGCGAGATGCTGAAGAGCCCCACTGGAGCTCCTCTGGGCACAGCTGGCTTGTTGGTGCTGCCCTGGATGGCACAACCTGGGGCTCTCCTGCTGGCCCCCAGTGCAGGGAAGGCTGTGAAGCTTCAGATTCTGATTCAGATTCAGATTCTGAAGCTCAGAAGGGGATTTGAGATCAGGCTCAGGAGGATTTGTCTCTCTGGAGACCTGGTCTCAGTCCTGCCATTGCTCTACAGGGACCACATGTCTCCAGGCATTTGTCTTCCCTTTCTTTGTGTTTAACCTAAGACAAGGATATTGGGGTATCATGAGCATAAATAATTTAATTGCTCTTATTTTCTACTCAAAGTGCAGAGAAATAAGGGGAACCCGACTGTGCAAATAGTGTGTAAGGAGGCAGAGATTTTGTTCACCTTTTATTTGGAAAATAAGTGGCGCTTTTTTTTTTTTTTTTTTTTTTTTTTTTTTTGTGTGTGTGTGTGTGTGTGTCATTGACTTTGAAGGATCATGCGCCTACCACAACACAAAGCTCCAAGAGCTTTCCATCTTTGAGCAGGTTGCAGGTGGATATTTCCCCTCCCTGGTGTGCAGCAGGGTTAGAGCACAGCACAGTGCCACAAAGCCAGTAGCCACATCCACAAGGGCCCTCTCCTCATCCAAAGCTTTTCATTCTTAATCCATACAATTAAATAGGTGAGAGTTCTCCCCACCTAATAACTTTCATTTCCAATTTTCTATCTTATTCACCCACATACACATTCATCTCCAGCCACCTCATAATTCATATTCTCTCTAGTGCTTGATTTGGTTCTAGGTATTCCTCCATTACATTCTGCAAGCTTCCAAACAAATGTGAGCTTTCCCTGTTGCCCCTTTGCTTACCTGTTCATGCCAATACTTCCCTCCAGTAAAATCCACGTTCAAGGCACACCCACTGCTCTTATCCTGCCCCATCACCTGGAGGTATTGGTGGAAATCACACCACAAATCGGAATCTGAAAACTCCTATTTTGGATTCAGGACCACGATCTCAGTGCATCAGAAAGCAGCGTGGCTTTATTTATTTTGCAGCTGCCCCAACTGTCCCTTTGTTACCATTTAAAAAAAAAATTAATCTTTTTTTGTGGTTAGCAGATCCCCAGTGGCAAAGTCCATATTTCTGCAAGTGTACTTGTTAATCTTAAATATTTTACAAATGGTTTTGAGATGGTTTTGAGACAGAACTTGAGAAATAACTGCTTTTTAATAATCAAAGCTTGGCTTTAATTTCATCAGTATATATGAGAAACCTCCCATCTTAGTAAGTGGATTTATCTGAGAGTGAAATCTAGAGGAAAACCCTCATTATTTTACTACAGTGTGTGTTTGGCCACTTTAGTTACTTCCTATATTTTTATTTTTTTCCCCAGAAAAACAGTTGCTTTAAACAAGTCCCAAGGGGCAGAAGTTTGAAAATTTTTGTTTTGATTGAACAAACAGTCTTTCCAATATCTGGATAGACATCTCCCCAGCCTGTAGGTGAATTAAGATGCTGTTTGTGCAACATGAAGTCTTAAATTTAGCTAATAGGTGCCACGGACTGTTGCTGACAGGAATCAGGTGCAGAAGGAATGAGAAAGACACTGAGTTTCATTCCCATTCCACTGCCATGTGCAGTAACAAAGAGTCAGATCCCAGTGCTGTTGGTGTGTAATTCATTCAATGCCAATCATTTTGCAGGCACAGTATCCAGGAAAAACAGCTTTGTTGTAAAATATAATGTGGAATATTGGAGTTTAAGTCATGCTTGTTAATTTAATGAATGTTGTAAGGAGATACTTATTTCACAAACCTGAAGATTTCAGTAACTCATTGATATCCACTTGAATGGCTTTGCTGCTCTGAGTAGTAGATTTATCTCCTCGTAGTACACACTTCATTAGTAGATGCTTTCTGACCAAGTTCCTGTGACAAAAAGCCATGTATATTGCTGTCAGTAATTGGGGTAATGTGAGCACTGTGAGCAGAGGACTGGCGGGTTAGGGAAGAGCTGGGTTGCCTTTCCTGCTCTGAAATTAACCTGATTGATGATTTTGAGCAAATCATTTTGCCTTGGCCACTCCGTGGCTTTACGAATCAGCACAATGTGGACAACTGTAATGAGTTTCTTTGAGGAAGGTTTTGAGTCCTGATAGAGTAAAAGACATTGTGAAAGAGCTAAACATTTGTGTTAGGCTCATATTATTCCCGTATTGAATATGAAAAATATTATTCCTCATTTACACATGCACAGGTTTTAGGTAATTATGGCTTTGCATAAATATGTAACAGATTGCTAATTCCTTCTATGAATATTTCAATGCTAATACCCTGATCCAGTGCTGTGGTGTGGATCCTGTTTTTTGCTCTGGAAGAAACCACCTTTTTAACTCTGCCGTTTTAATGCCCATATGTGAAGTGGATAACTTATTTGTCCATCACTGAAATATCTTCAGCTTACACTAATCATCACATTCCCACTGGCTCTGGGTGCACTTGGATTGAGTACAGGCCTGCTCAGGAAATAATGAGTAATAATAATAATAATAATAGTAATAATAATAATAACAGGGTATTTTAAATTCCTTAAATGAGCTGTGGCACAGACTTGCTGGTAGCACTGTCCCTGACATGGAGCAGAAGTGTCCAAGGCTGAAGACAGTGAGGCACAGGACTGGTTCCTCAGGTGTTGAAGTACTGCTGGCTGTTGGTGATGCTCTCAGTGTTTCCCACTGCTCCTGGTGAGGGTCGGCACTGCCACAGTGTCAGAGCAATGCCATCTGTGCAGAGGGTGGAGATGTGAGCAGCAACTCACCAAAATGCATGGTTTTCACCAGGAAGTGGTTTAGCTGTCAGGTAGTCAAGAGCTGTACATTATGTCAGAATTGTGCATAAATCAAGCATGGACAAAGATAGCACTGATTGCACTCACAAAAAAAAATGCCCAACCAAAAATTAATCCCATCAAAACAAGGTAGGAACGCTGGGAGGGGCTGATTGAGCTGCCTTGCTTTTTTGGCAGCCAAACCCCACTCCAGTCCCTCTTCCTCTGCCCTTTGCTGCTGCTGCTGCCTTTGTTGTATGAATCACTGACTTTCCTTTTGTCTGGCAGGGAGCTGAGCGACAGGACCACGTACAGATACCAGGTGGTCATTGTGTCTGGGATGGAGGAGAGCGAGCCTTCCCCCACACTCGTTTATATCTCTGGGAGCGGATACTGTGGAGACGGGATTATCCAAATGTAAGTCTGGAGAGAGCAAACAGATAAATCTGGGCACATCTCCTCAGCCAGAATCTGAGACTAGGAAGGAATTGATGACCTCTGATGTCTCCTTAGGTTAGGCTGGCTCTCATCTGTAGATAATGACTCACGTGCTTGATGATTACCGGGCTGATGACATTTAATTGTGACGTAGGCCCTTTTCTCCTGGCACCAGGAGATACAGACAGAGATACAGATAATGGAGTCCAGACAGCAGGATCGATAGGCAAGGATGCTTGGTGCTGTTTATGCTGTTTGCCCATGTATCAGTATCTTTGTACATGTATATGACATTTCCTGCACAGACCTGGAAACATTCACACAGCCTTCGATGCTGCCCCATGTGTGTGGCAGCTGGCTAAAACCCTGCCATGAACATGGGGCCACGTTCTTGGTGCAACCCCTTGTCTGACTGACCACCAGAGCTGGGATGCATTTGGTGGTGATAGATTTGGCCTCTGAGGGAGAGTGCTGGGAATTGCATGTTCTCAATCAGCTCCCCTCTCTCACCAGTCCCCAGGCCACTGAAAATGTAAAACAATCCTTCACAACTATGTTAGAGTTTATTCTTTTACTATGTTGGCCCTTAAGGCTCTTGCTTCAAAGCTTCCTGGCATTAGGTAATTTAATTATTTAGACTATGGAAGTAACAACAAGCAAGTGCTTAATCCAGCCAGTATTATTTGCTTGAAATAATGCTGATCAGCAATCACACAGCACAGCTCTGTCAGATGATATACCTGGCAGCAAATATTTGCAGGAAGAGGCCCAACAGGCAAAGAAAGCAAAGAAAACAATCAAACAACATATGAATGCAGGACAATCCTGGAAAGAGAGGTGGGGAAAGATTAATTTTGCTTCACATAACTTTTCTGCTACTGTTATGTTTGCACATTCCTCAAACATCACTTGTGGCTTTGCAGCAAGTGTCAAACAATAGCTGAGCTGCCTCAGGAGCGAGCAGGAGCCAGACTGTGTCACAGCTTGGTTGGTTGTGGCCCCACTTGCAGCTGTGGCAGCCCCTTTCTCATCTGGCTCCCACTCCTCTCCCCACATGCTGCCACAGCCGTGCGGGTTGGCACAAGGCAGGACCCCATCCCCAACACCCCCTACTCCCTGTTGGCTGCTCTCCTCCAAGTGCTGCCACCTGGAATTGCCCAGCTCCAGGCTTTATGCCTTGTTATTCCCATGCAGGGGTCATAGTCTGGCCCTTCCAGATTTAATACAAAGTGTTGCAGAGATTCCTGTTCTCTTTTTCCCCACCTGCTGAGCTACAGCCGCACCAGCTATGAAGGAAGTTGCTCATATCCTCATCAGAGAACAGCAAGTGGTATCCACATGTGCAGGAGGGAACTGGCCAGGCGAGTCTGTGAACCAAGAATGATGAAAGTCCTCCCTTAAGGAGGAAGGGAGAAGTATTTTAGGGGTGGGCACACAAATCCGCTGCACCAGATATCAGGGATTTGGGGTTCTTCAGAGGGGTTGCACAGACCATCAGGTTGATGCTACTCTGCCAGTTGACTGCTTTTTGCATGTGTGTGCCCTGCCTGCAGAGAACTGGGGGAAGAATGTGATGACATGAACAAGATAAACGGCGATGGCTGTTCCCTGTTCTGCCTGCAGGAGTTGTCCTTTAATTGCATCGGTAAGTCAGAGCCCTTCAACCCACGGTGGGCAACAACTCTGTGTGCAGAGTGCAAGGGAAAAAACATCAGTACTTTCAGCATTTCCAGCTGAAGAGTTGTCATGGGAGAGAGAAAAAAGGTGGAATTTGTAGGTTTGAAAGGTGAACATATCTTCCCAGCTTCTGGTCATTTTGATGGGAAATTGGTTCTGCTGGCTTTGAAACAGCCCAGGACTTAGGGCTAAGTCAGCCATTGTGGGACTGATCCAAAGCCCATTGAAGTCAGTGGGTGGTTTTCCACTGCCTTCAATAGGCTTTAGATCTGACTACGTGAGAAGACATGAACCGATTTTTTCTGGTAAACAGGAGAAGGAGTGAAAGGGGAAGGGACTGAGACCAGAAGCAAGTCCAGCTGAGGTCACACCTCCTTTGAGTTGCAAATCAATATCTGAGGATCAAAGGTCTGGCTAATCCCCTTTTTCAGAGGTGAAAACTACTTAATCAGATTTCATTTGCAAGCCTGGTTTGCTCTGATTAGCAAAACCTGTAAGCACAATGGCCGGAAGATGCTCGAGCTATTGGGGCTGCAGTTTCGAGCTTTACATATTTATTAAACTCTCTAGGAATGCTGGGGACAGAGAAGGGAAATGGAGACCAATTTACACTGCACCTTCTGCGGTGTAGCCCCGCATTGTGGGGTTTCTTTTTCCACCCAGGGGTCTTAGAGGTCTGGGAAAGAACAAAACATACAGAGTTTCAGGAACCAAAGTTAATGTTTATAAAGGGTCAGATTTTTCTCAAGGCATTTTATGAGATTCCTTATCCAGACTGCCCAAGCAGATGCTCTGTCCCATGTAGTGATCCCACACCTTCAGCTCAGGGCATCAGTCCTCAGCAGATAATGTTGGCAAGTCTGAAATTTGCTCTTTTTGGCAATTTGACCATCATCTCTTGTGCCTGGAGCAATATGGAATGGATTTCACAGGCACCATGTTTCCCCCTCGGTGGTAAACTGGGGATTGCTTGGCTCATCAGAACAGCTACATTTTTACTTCAGCATCCCACACTGTGAGACTTGAGGCCTGATTTGGTGATGTACTTATTTACATATGTAAATAGTTCCATTGAAATCAGGCATATTTATGGTCAAGACTAATTGTGACAATTGGTGGTCTTGAAGTTACATTTGTGCTTCAAGTAAGTTGTTGCCTTAGAGCCTCAAGCACTGAAAGATTTTAGTCATAATATTTTGAAAGAGGGATAAACACTTACGCAAATGTTTTGGGTTCCCCAGACTTCAGGCATGGTGTGAGGCCGGTTCCAGCATGGGTTTGGGCTGGTGCTGGATGGTTGTGTCTGTACCACCCTGCTGAACAGCAGGGCTGAATTCCTTGGTCCAGGTCTGTGCTTTGACCACATCCCAGCATTACAGTCGGACATGACCCAGGTCCTCCCCTGGGTCCATCAGTTTTCCAGGAAACCAAGTGATGTGGGCTGGGTGGGAGCTGCAAAATGCTCCAAATAAGTCCAAGGGTAAGAGTGGGGTGTCCCAAGCCTTGTACCACACAGTGGTGTCCTTCCAGGGGTATGCAAGAGTCTGCTTTATGCCTTTGTACATGAAATTGTGGAGTTGGTTATGTTGGGAAAACCTTTAAGATCATGGAGAGCAGTTGTATCATCCACCCACCACATCCAACCATTCATCCCCCTTCCAACTCCAGGAGCAGCAACAGGGCTTCCTGAGAGGGTGGACAAAGCTGTCTGGCAGCAGCCTGACTAGAAAATGAAGCAACTAAAACATACAGATTTTTCTACTCCATGATAGAGGAAGTGGGTTTTCAGATTTGCTTGTGTTGGAAGGGAGAGGGGAATTCCAGGGGCAAAAAAGTTGTTTGTTTGTCACGGGCTTTGAAAGGTTGTGGTTTGCACAGATCCTGGATTACAAAACAAATTATATCAAATTCCTTGTGAAATATTGAATATAGGGACTCAGATGAATCAAATTAGCTGAATCAAAGGGAAGGTGAAGGAACAAAGACCTTAAAAGTGTTTGGTTGTGTGACTTTACAGTTGTGCTGGTGTGACTGCTGTGGTGGTGATGGGCTCAGTGTTTGTGCAGGGTCTGTGAGGGCAGCCCCACTGCTGTTTTCAGCAAACACTGCCTTCAGGTCTCTAGGACAGGTTCAGGGGAGCTAATACCTGTGAAACACATTCTGTTGGCTCTTGTGGTAGCTGGACCACTGTGAATTATGACCCCAAGAGCTAAGGAGACACTGCCAGTTTGTCTTTTAGACAAACAAACTGTGCTGATTTATATTCTGCTTGGTGTATCAAGCATTAAAATCTCACCAGAAAATATAAAGATGTTGGGGAAGTGAGTAGCTGTACATATTACATAATAAATAATAGTAAGAAAGAGCAGAAATTCAGCATTCTCCACAATCTAACAATATCTAATCCTCTGCCTTAAGCAGAACAAAAGTCTTCTTTGATATTGGTGGGGTGTTTTCCTGGAAAATACAGAATTTTTGTGTCCCCGTTTGAACAGCACAGAAAAATAAGTGTAATTTATTTCCATGTTTACAAGGCTAACACATGTTATAATCCTGTAGAACAACAAGCAGTTATTTCAGAGAGTGTTATTTTTTCAGTGATGTTCTTGTTGTATTATGTAGCTCTTTAGAGCCCCGGGAATCACTCCCCTTCACCAAAGAATTCAGTGAGCCTCAAACACATGTTCAGAGGCTTTGCTGAATCGGGGGCCTCAGGGTTTGATCTTGCAAATGCTTTCTTCCAGGCATGTTTCTGAACTACCACAAGGCATTCTTTAGACTTCAGCAAATCTAACCACAACAGTGAATGCAATGCTTGTCACAAATTGTCTGCAGGATTGGGTCCCACGTGGCTGGAAAGAACCGCTAAACATTTTGTTTGCTGAAGGAGGGGCTGAAGGGGCGTCGTGGGCGGGTTCCAGAAGAGGAGGTTTGATAGCAAAGCCCAAGTGGGCTTCTGCCTCCTAAAGCAGAGACCACGCAAGTCACCTCGCTTGGTAGGAGAGAAATACAAGAGAGCCCGCAAGCACCACCAGGCTTTAGATTCAGAGCCATGAATCACAGAATAATTTAGGCTCAGAGCAGTCTCTGGAGGTCTCTGGCCCAAGGAGGGCCAACTTCAAAGTTAGAGCCAGCTTCAAAGTTGGAGCATGTTGCTCAGGGTCATGTTCAGCTGCGTTCTGGATATTTCCAGGGATGGAGGCAGCCTGTTTGCAGGTGTCCCTTTGCCTCTCTCACTCCCTTTGCCTTTTAGGATCATGGGGTTTATGGGCTTTTTTAATTGGTCCAACTTTCCTTTGACTAAATGGCACAAGGCTCTCATGACACTTCGCACTAATGCCTGTAATAAAATTAAACTTCTTTTTATTTTTTTTTTTCTTGCTTTTGTTTTTCCTCTTTCTTTCCTCTCTAATCAGATAACAGTGGATCAATCTGCTCTGCCAGGGAGGAGGGGTGTGGGGGAAGGAAGGAGGGAGGCAGGGAAGAAAACTGTGTGGTCTCACTGTCAGGCTGTCCTGGCCTTCTCCAAGCACAAAGCCGAGTAACAGAAAACAGAGAAGATTAATAGCATTTTCTTCCTGCAACATGCTGAAGAGTGACAGTGAGATTAATTAATTAATTAATGGAAGCATCTGGCAGTGCTCTGTTTTTTAAGTTCTGCAGCACTCTCGCCCTTCCCCATCGTGAAATTTATCATCTCTACCTTTTCTCTCCACCACCACCCCCCATCCCCAGCCATTTCACGTAGTGGATTTTGCATATTTTTTTATCTTTTCCACACAGAATTTGGTCCCACAGGGAAAGTTTCACTTTGCCTTTTGATTTGCAGAAGACAGGTGATTCAAAGCCATGTCCGTGTGACTGATGCATCCCTCTCCTACCTCTGGGCTGCTTTCCTTTCACCTTGCTCCTGATTACTCCCGGGATAACTGATTTTTGTGGTTACCGTGGATCTCAGCCAAGTTCAACCCGACGTGTCCTGTGTAAAACAGACCCCATTTGTAAGAGTTATGATTCGCAGTAATGGGAACCCGGGGCTTAGCACTTGATCCATTCCCAGTGGAGTGTTGAGAAATGGGTGTCTGAGGCACAGCTGAGCACCTTGTCCTTGGCGTGCACTCTCCCACACACCAACACTGCACACCCAGATATATGTGGGACATTGAAAAAGAGCCTGGCTTTCATTTGCATTCCTTTTGTGGAGTGGGATGTGCATTATGCATTGATTTAGCTCACCAGTGCTGAAGAAAGAGAAGGATATAATAAAAAAGATGCAGAGATCAATAAAAAGGGAGGGAGGGAGGGAGGGAGGGAGAGAGAAAGTAATATGAAAAGAGATGAGTAAAGACTGATAGACACATTGAAACACAGCTGGGAAGTAGCTCCAGAACTTCTATCTCCCCTTAACTTTGCCAGGTTATTTATGGGGTTTTCAGTCACGTCTTATTGGTGTTATTATTGCTATACTTTATCTCCTTTGCTTATAACGGACTCTTGGCTAAAGTCTTGTTACAGCAAAACAGGGCAGCGCTTCCACTGACTTCCAGATGGGAGTGGTCACCCTGAAGAATGGGAATGTTTCAGGTTAGACACACATCTCAGTGGTGTGTGGGATCAGGGCCTCAGGGGTATAAAATACAAAGAATAGACACAGAGCAGAGGCAAAGAGAAAATAAATATATCTAGCTCTTGAATTTACCACCAATTTCTGGCATGCTTGAAACATTAGTCATCAGTGGCTGTTCAGGGAGAGGTACGATTTTAATTTGACAATGATCCTTAAACACCTTTTCTTCTGCTCCTGCTTGGCCCCAAATGTTTTTCTGCTACCTTACAAATCTGGATCTGTCTTCCTCCTCCTCAGAGGCCTCTCCCTCCAGCTGTGAGCCTTACCTTTGTGGGAGCTCTATCCTTTACCTCTCCCATTATCCATAAATTAAGCATAGCACTTTCCCCTAATCTTATTGTTTGGCGGGCTGCATTGCATTCAGGGAAATGATTAATATTCATGAGCTTGCTATCTCTGTTTGGTGCATAATCCTCTGGGGAAATTGCAGTGTTAAATGAGTGACACAAACCTAATTTTATATGTCTTTTCTTTCCTTTCTTTCTTTTTCCTTTTTTCCCTTTCTGACAGAGAAGTAATGTGCTTAAAATAAATTGATGGATGACCATCCATATTCATTGTGGGCATGCTTTGAGAGCGCTCCCATCCTCTCCCCCTCCATTCCTCGTACTCCTGCACAGGAACACAGCTTTGGCTGCCCAAACCGTGGCCCCATGCAGCAGCTAATGGTGATTTTGCCTTCTTTCACCAGCATTAAATAGGCCTTGGCTGACCCTGCCGAGGGCTTTCAGTAGAACAACAGCATGGGAGAAACAGAGCCACCTTGCAAGAGAAACTAAACATCTCCCAGGGCATCAATAAGGTGAAAGCATTGACCAAGGAGCTTGGGAAAGAGTCTTGCTGTTGTTAAAGCAGCTGAGGTTCTATAGCAGAATTTCATGGCAAATAGTCATGAATTTACTGGCCGGGGTTATTCAGATGATATTTGTGTGACTCCTTCAGCTTAAGGCAAATACTTTGAAGCTGACTGTTTCCTGCAGCTCACAGGAGTGTGGCTGCATGTTCTGAAATGTCTAAGCACTCATTTGGCAAGTTAGTAATCACAGCATCCTCGTAAAGTCTCTTAAAGTGATTTTCAGACTGTCATCATTAATAGTGCAATCTTAGGAAGGCCAGCTGAGCCACAGAGCAGAGAGAGCAGACATCTCGGGAAGCAAAATACAAAGGACAGATGCTTTTTTGTGGGGGAGAATGTGGGCTGGAGTGGTATTTGCCTGCATTTTTCCCTAGGCCAATGACTCCAACCCAGTTCAATCCAGCTTTAGTTTTTAGGACACAGCTACAATGAGAGTCCAGCAGGAGAATTACTCCTCTGCTTTCTGCATGCCTCACACATTACTCTCTGTGGATCTGAGAGGCTTCCACAGCTGGCCATACTGCCATCCTTAGAGCATCCTCTGTGACTCAACAGCAACTGTGCTCAGAGGATGAGGCTGAGCACAAGACCTTCCTTTGCAGTAACATCCAACCACATGCACAAACAAGCACTTTGTTTTCCCTGGGGAATGGCACCTCTGGGTTTGTACTCTTGTGTTCCTCCTCCCAAACAAGCGTGCCAGGTGTCTCAAAGGGCCATGCTGGCCGCCTTTCTCATGGTCATAATGGTTCCTCCCTTGTGTGACAGAACCCTCAAGACTTTCAGTTGAACAGCTTCCAAGTTAAGCAGATAAGTCTGTGTAGTATCAAAATGCTTCTTGGCACTGCTTTATCCAGCCATCCAGGGAGGGAAACAAGGTGAGGTGGGAAAAGAACATATGTGTTAGTGCTCTTACAACAGTACCTGGTTGCCAGAATTGGGGATGGCTGTGTGGGGTCCTGTTGGCCATCCCTGATTGCCAGGGGTTGGGGCTGGCTGTGTTGGGTCCTGTTGGCCATGCTTGTTTGCCAGAATTGGGGATGGCCACTTTGGCAGAGAGAGCTGAGACAAGTTCTTGCTACCACCACCAGCCACGGGAAATATCCTTTCTCTTAAGCTACAAAGACTCATGTTCTTGGAGGTGAAATATCAAATTTCAGTGCCGGGCTCTGTGAGGGAATTGTAATTGTATCTGTCTGCAGTAGGCAGATCAATTGCACAATTCTGGTGCTCTGACTGCTATATCATAGTGAGGAGCCGAGTCCCGCCACACAAAGAAAGCCGGTCACACCCAGGAATGCATTTCCACCAAGCAGCTGAATTCCCAGGGAGCCACGCTCTGCAAAGGCATTAGCCCTGCCTGCTCTGCTCAGGAGATGCTCAGACATGATTGTCATATTCCATGGAAAAAAAGCCTCCTGCGAGGCCCCTGGAGGTTCTGCAGTAGATTGCGACACCCACACCGCCTTCATTTCCAAGGTGTCTGTTTTATTTCATTGAAGGAAGACGTCACCAGTTATTGATATGCGACTTTCTTCAGAAAGGTCTGCCCAAGCTCCGTGTAATGGTTTTCCTCCTTTCAATCAGAACATCCAGGAAGGAAAGTAACTCTTGAATATTTTACTGTAGCAGGAAATATCTCTATCTCTGCCTTCTTCAATATTAAAGAAGAGATTAGCAGATATCCTGGAAGCAGGCCATGTTATTCACTCTCTTCCCACTGAAGCCAAAGGTGAAACTCCCATAGAAATAAATGGAGCAGGTTCTGTGGTCACTCAGCCACCAAGTTCATGTGATCTGCAGTGGAATTATTTCCCTTTTTGTGATTGAAACTTCTGGATACATTTCTGCTCCTCTGCATGAACATAAACACCAATGCTGGAGATGCCAATTAAGTGACGTGCTGGTGGTAAAACCCTGCTTCTGCAGAAACTGCTGACTTTGGTGAGCCTGGGCTTGGGCCTTTGCTGTGTCTGAAGGCCTGCACACCTCTGGACAGACCTTTCAGAGGTTAAAATGCAAATCTTGTTCTGTTCCAAGAATTTGTTACTCTGAGACAATGCTTCTGCATTTTTCATTTTTGTCTCCCTTTTTTTTTTTTTTTTTTTTTGGACAAATACTTATGTGGTATGAGGCTTGTTACAGTTGGAAACATCCCTAAGTAAACAGCTGAGCTTAAAAATACGCTTTTTTTTTGTCTGGCCTTTTAAAAAATGGTAGTTATTGCACAAAAGAAGACTATGCCGATGCCAATCACTGCGTCCTGTCTGAAAACAGGAAGCTGCCCCCAGTGTCTGTCCCCAGCACTTTGATGACCCTGCTCGGCCATTCAAAGCCTCATTTGAGGATGTGCCCTGTGCTATGAATTGGATCACTTTATCTCTCTTCTTTCTTTATTTCATGAGGTGGAAGGCTGCCTATCACAGATAAGTGTATATCCTGCATGTCTGCTGGCTGGACTCTATCAGGCTTCACTCGTTTGGTGGCCTCTACCAGACTTCACTTCACTGATGATTTTCCAGCTTCTCCTCAAATTGGTAAAGGTCATGGGGAGTTATCTGCTTATCCAGATCTTCTCTGGAAGGTGCTTCCCAGTGCTCACAAACCATCTGTGTTATCTCGGGCATCCTTTCATTTCTGAACCCTAGAGGAGTGATCTGTATTTCAGTACAAAAAGCTGCCTCTTGCACTGTGCTCAAGCAGCTTAGGAAGCAAGAAGAGATGGAGTTTGCAAAATTTTCTGGTGCAACACATAAGACCCCCCAAAACTATTTTGGAGCTTAATGTCTGACTTCAATAGTTAGCAAAACAGGTGTTGCCAATTTGTTTCCTCAAGTTACACTTCTCCAGGTTGATGCTGCCATGGAACCTCCTTTGGGGTTTCCCAGATGTCACAGAAATCTTTGCTGAACTGGACACTTCCTTTTCTCAAAACAAGGGCAAGACAGGAACTTTGGTTTGGCCCTAATGTTTTGCTGCCTTCAGTAAGAACTTTCTAAGGGAAAAGAAGCTGCTGCCTGAATGAAAATGCGTTCCCCAAATTCAGTTTAGCATCTTCCAGCATCTGTTGTCAATCTCCCAGAGATGGTCTCTCCTGCTGCCAGGTGCTATGCCTACAGACATTTTACTCTTCTAGATTTATGCTGGACTGCCAGACAACTGCTTTTTAATTTTTTTAAGCAAATTTTTTCCTTGAGGACAAAACAGATATCCTTCCTCCATATCTCCCTCAAATTGGATGAATCTTTGGAGTGCAAAGTGCATGGCACTGATGAACAGAGTCTGTGGTGCAGGTCATGCCTGACCAATCGCTGTGACCATCAACAGGTCTTGAGAGCCCCTGGACCTTTGTGGTGACAAAAAATAGCTCATGTTGCCAAGGCCACGGGTGCATTTAGAAGAGAAGAGAAAAATCATTTTGCATCATTACAGGAATAAAGCCATTGGCTACTTATTCCTAGAAATGCACCACTCCTGACACTGTCCTCTCTGTCTCTGAGCCTGTAGGAGTCTATTAATACAACTGAGCTCTGTTCCCATCACTGAAGAAAGGGGAAAAGGCTGCTAGTTTTCATTCTGTAAGGGCAATTGTAGGAAGAAACAACCTGGTTGTTGTTTGCTTTGCTCATGAAAATGTGAAGCTCAACATGTAACTTGGCAATCATCCAAAACCACTGGAAGAATCCAGAGTCAGAGCTGAAGGAAGAACCTCTGCTGATTTTTGGCATCCCACACAGTGATGCATCGCATTTGGCTGCTGAAGGTTGGTGCCCTCATCTGTATCTGGGAAAGGTTTAATGACAATCCCCATCATTGGGATTCTCCAATGCCATCCCTCAGAACTGGGAAGCTCATGGGCAGGAAAGGTCTTCCCCTCTTCTCACCAGCACTCCCCTCAATGCAGAGCACTGCACACTGTGTGATGAGTCAATAGTGAAACCAACAGATCTTTCTTAAAAGTAATCAGGGTTGTAAAGCCTGTTTCTCTCATCATTTTTCAAAGCACACAAAGGCCTCATCTCTCAGCTTCCATGCACGACGTTGTCCCATGGATGCAGTGGCTCTCCGGGGCCAGCACAGCTCCAGGGCTTCATGACAGTGTAGGTCAGCAGGACTTGGTTGATCATTCAGGCAGCCCCCATTTAATTCCGACATCTCAGGCTCTCCAGTTCAGTTCCTCCCTCGGGTTTTGCAGACTCTGAGCAGACAGATTTATTGGGGTCTTAGGCATAATCAGGAACAAATTAGCCTCTGTTAGGATCACACACTGTCCTGGATCACAGCTATTCAAAGGCTGCCTTCCCCTCCATCTGAGTATGAATTAAGTCATCGGGCTGAAGTAGGCCTTGAGTATTCTTTTATCCCAAACACATGATCTTATCAGAAGCCCATTACGTTTATCATCGCATTAGGAGGCAACATTTGGAGCCAGTGCAGGAGTATGTTGCTCTATAAATGTTGTGCTTACTTCAGTGCCTGCCGTGAAAAGAAGTCAGTGCTTCGGGGAGGCTGGGAAACACTGTCTAAATGCATGTGCCTAAAATTAGGCTGTGAGTTTGTGGGTGTGTGTTTGCATGGGGGTTGGCTGAGTCGGGGACGTGTAAAGGGAGCGCCCGTGCGTTTGTGTGTCAGTGTTCCTGTCAGTGTGGGTGTGCAGCAGGGCGGTGATGTCTCACTGTACGTGTGCATATCTGACTGTGCATATGTTTATAGGCTGAAGGTCAGGTCTTTTTGACATGGTAGGTATTTTCCTTTCTTTCTTTCCTCCCTCCCCTTTTCACAGAAATAAGCCTCTTTTCACGAAATAACAAAGAAATGCTTTTTTTTCCCCCCCAAAAAAAGCATCTTTTCATCTGTTTGGCCTTTGTTTTTGAGGATTTTTGATTGCTGACTTCAGTCTTTAGGGATGAATATTTCTCAGAGATTTCTGTTGGGCCTCTCACTCAAACTGGGACATAGTGGATAAGCCAATTAATTTTTATCCGACTGTCCTGAGACCTATGTCTTGACATGGGAGAGGAGCAGAACAGGAGATGCAGAAGGATGAGGTGAGGGAACCAAGAGTTTGTCTCCATGGCCATCACAGTGACATTCTCATTCTACCCATTCCTTGATCTGGCCAGACACAGGGCATGGCTCTCCCAGGGATGAATGAGCCCCATGGGGGTAGCTCTGCTGGGTTGCCTTAGGGCCCTTCAGCACATCCATCCAGACACCCCAGGAGCAATTGTCATCTCTTGTCTGGGAAACACTCCCCCAAGCCCTCCTCCGAGCTCCTTGAGGGGTGGAGTATATGTTTGGTGGCTCCCAGACAAATGAAGATGTTAAGATGTGACATGTAAGGGCAAGAAATTTGGCCACCCTGGGAATATTCATTCAGAGCTGCACTCATACATCTCAAACACTTCCAGACTTGTGCTCCTTTTCACCAGCCTGAAAAATACACAGTTCCCTGCATTTATCCATGTACACAGAGGTTGTGATGAAATCAAACCATAATGACATTTTCCCCTGATAGACTTCTCCATTCTTTCAAAGCCACCCTCTCTCACAGACCTGGAATATTGCACAGGATGAAAATGAGTGAAAGTCATTAAATAATTGAATAGCAATAAACTGATTTTTTTCTGGCTCATGATGGTATTTCACTGTGTAAACCAGGAGAAAAAATAAATAGGGAATTTAATAGATTAGAAGTAGCTCAAAATTGAGCAGCCCTTGGATTTTCTGACACCTAGCTCATGATAGTCCAATGCTACCAACAGGATTCTCCTTAGGGATCCTTTCCATCAGTCTAGCTAGCAGCTCTGGCTAATTTCCTACTGTTTTTTCAGCAGGCTTATTTGCCAGACAAAAATACAACAGGCTGTCAGAACTGGATACCTCTGGGGACTGGCAATGATAATACAATACAAAGTAGGATACCAACAGGTCAAAGGTTTCCATTTCACAGAGTACTCTAATGACTGAAAGTCATTATTGCTATGCAGTCTGTTTGAAAAGAGTAGATGTATCTCAGTTCAGTTTTTAATGGGCCAGTGTTACAGAAACAACCTCAAAAATTTGGCATCTTTGTTGGCAGTCTCATTAGAGAAGCCACAGAATAAATGGGCAAGGATAATAAAGTCTCCTGCTGCTTTTGATCCTTTCAGGTCAAATCTGAGTCATGTTGGTTGAAGCCGTGTGTTTATGTGGCAAACTCACCCTCACACTGTGTGTACTGTATCTGCCTTGGATAAACAGATCTCTTTGGCCCTTTGGTCACTACAACTGTGAACTTGGCAGTTTTCACCATCTCTACACCACAGTTGCTGTTGTTGTTGTTGATTTGCAGATATCTTTTAAAAACAAAAAGGGAAACATTTTAGACCAAACCCTCCACTGGCATTTTTCCATCCCAGCTGGTGGAATTATTCCAACACCCACATTCACCTCTCTATTTATTTTCTATCACTGCTTTCTTCTATCTCCTTTTAAAAGGAGATAGGTGAAAATAGGCAGAAACCCCCTAACATTAGAAAATGTCTTCAGGGAGTTGCCCAATACAACAGTTGGCTATTGTTGCTTGGTTTCATTTAAATCACCTTGGTATGACCTGGAAGTGACCAATGCTTCCACCTCCCAGTGACCTGACACAGCAGATACATGGCCACTGATGGTATCAGCTCCTAAACTACCCTGCAGACACGTGTGGTTTCTTTTCTCTGTTTCCCCTGGCAGATGAACCCAGCAGATGCTATTTCCATGATGGCGATGGAGTCTGTGAGGAATTTGAGCAAATGACCAGCATCAAAGATTGTGGAGTTTACACTCCCAAAGGTTTCCTGGATCAGTGGGCTTCCAACGTCTCTGTCTCACACCACAGTGACCAGCAGTGTCCAGGGTGGGTGGTCATCGGTCAGCCAGCAGCAACCCAGGTAAGGACAGCATGTTCCTTGTCCTCTCCTGGAAGTCCAGCAAGGAGCAATGTTCTCAGGTGGGGCTCAATGATCAGCGTTCAGGGGTGCTGTTACCCCTGCCTGGTCATTTGTTGCTTCACCAATGATGGCCCCTGGCAGCAGTTCCTCTCTTTTTTTGAGCCTGATTAGTAGTAATGGGTTGAAATTCAGTCCCAGTCACCCAACTAGAACTAGCTGAAGTTGTGGCTGGATGGATTCAATAAGCTGTGCAGGAGTCACCTCTCCCAACCATCATCACCTCAGAGATAGACGGGATCTTCACAGCAAGCACAGAGAATGAGCTTGTGGCAATGAGTTCTGAAGGCTAATGCTGAATAATACAAAAGAGTGTTCTTTCTTTTTTAAGAGTTTTGTGTTTTCTGCCTCCCAGTTCCATAAAAGCACCCTATTGTTCTATTCTGAGAAAGGTCCTGTCCATTCCCAAAGCCATTCATTAGCTTTAACCCCTTTCTCCTATGTTTCCTTTGTAAAATAAATAGCTCCAGTTACCATAACTTTACCTTTTGTCTTTTTGAGAGAATGAGATCCAAATGAGCTCAAAGAAAACCATTAGATAAATGTCTGGAAAACAGAGCTGTACATGATGCAGATGCAGTGGCTCAGATACAACCTGATTGGGGAAAGCCCACATTGCTTGTTGATGATTTTTTTTTAGAGGGAAAGGATCTTCATATATAAGAGCTGCTTTGTATATTCCTCCTTCTGACCCTACTGTTCTCCCTTACTTGAGACAGAGAACTTATCACGCTAATCAACTTTGGCTGACTTCTGGTTGGATGCAGAAAAGTTTTTCTAAGAATCTAATTATCCAGGAGGTGTCTTGAGTGGGCAGTGCAGAGAGGAGTGCCGTGTCACGGATATGACAAGCAGATCTCTCTGTGAATAGTAAATTTTAAGCATTTCCAGTTGGCTTGCAAGAGAAAACATCTTTATGCAAGAGACTTGGCCTTGCTCACATTGTGCAAGTCTGTAACAAATTAATGACCAGGTCAGTTCTAAATGCACAAAGCGTGGTTAGCTGGCAGAGTATCAAGACAGAATCCGAGCCCAGTATTGACTTTTCGTCATGCTCTCATTTATTATTTCACACTGTAAAAGGAACTTTCCTCTGGACCCTTGCTTGTCCCTTCACAACTTCTTTCTCATTCAAGCTCTCTGTGCAGACCAAAGGCCAGTGGTTTCAGTTCAGGTGCTGTTTTTTGGGTAGGTCCCCAGGCACTCTGTCCCCCTGCAGCTGCTGCAGAGTTGCCCTGATTTTCTCTGAGGCACGGGCAGGAGCTCAGCCACACCACGCAGTAGGTAACATATGGTACTGTGGTGGAAAAACCGCCACCACTCACACACACAACAGAAAGCCCTGCTGTGTAGCCACAACTCAGGCGTGTTTGTTGTACCCAGATGAGATGAAGTTGTCACAGCCTTGTTGAAAAAAAAAAAGAAAAAAAAAAAAAGAAATAAAAAAAGAAGCTGTTGTATTTATAGGCAGAGCAGTGGCATATAACACACTGGCAGAGTGAATGGGAACATGCCTCCTGTTATTGCCTGGCCCCTGGGGAGATAACAGTGTGCTATTTACTTCCAGCAAAAAGAATTTTTGCTTTAGCTCAGCTGGTTCTATTACACCAGTTTGAGTGCATGGGGTTCATTGACCTCTTTAATCATATAGATGTTAGGAAAGTTTTTGTTTCCCGCAGGAACAAGAGAGTTTGCTTGGGAAAGCACCTGACTCGTCGCTCTGGAGAGTTTAGGTGGGGCAGCAGGTCATCAGTCTGTTAGCTTGTGGAGATGAAAATTAACCTAAGATCTCCTCTAATCACTGCATGTAATGATCACTGGTGTGTAAACATGTTTGGCTTCATTATCTGCACAAGCACTGAGCCTTAGGGGTTTTCTGTATTGATGCAAAGAGCACCTTTCCTCACCCAGATACCTTTCAGAGTAGGTTGTGTGCTTGTTGGTCTTGTGCAAACTTTTCGTGTTGTTGCTGGGTAGCTTCCTGATTAATCAGAGTGGTATTTGTGTTGGCTTCTCATCAGGAATGCCATGAAAGATATGTTTGAGTGCAGTGCCCAGCAATATACAGAATACATAAGCTGCCTGTTTGTCAGCCATCCCCGCCTCTCATCGTTGCCCCAGCATTCTCAAGGTGCTTTAAAACATTTTAAGTATGTCCTGATTTAAAATGTTTCTCATCCTTAGGTATCTCAACACCAGGTTCTCTGCATGACTGTCATAGTTCTGCCAAGGCTTTTTCTGAGGAGTCTGCATCCCAAGCTGGTTGGTCATTGTGGTATCTCAGCAATATCTGCCCATGTGCCTTGTTTACTGCTGGGGGGTTGTTGATAAGCACAAGCTGGAGAGCACTTTCTTGTTATTGTAGGGCTGTTTCTGTGACCTCTGTGCTCAGTTCACTGCAGACATTGCCCATCTCTGCATCTGGCTTTTCCTCAGATACCCACACTTAGTTATTAGTTTGAGATGGCTCTTACATCACTTGTTAGTGTGAGGCTGCCGAATGGCAACATAGTAAGGGAGATAAAAAAGAAAGTTTGCAGTATAAGATTTGTTTTGAACAATAAAATGCTTACAAAGAATGACACAGTCTTGGCGAAGAGATACAGATTTGAAAAATGGAAAGGTCAAACAGCCCCCCCCTTTAAACAATTGCCCTTTCTGCAGAAGCAAGACTGAGAGACAGCCACTTCTACTTTCCTGGCAACCACCCTTCAGTGCTGATTAAGAAATATTCTCAGTACTGACAGCATCATATTCAGAGCCAAAGAGGGCCAGTCAGCAACATTGCACCAGCACAGAAATGCAAACACCAGTGCAGGGTAGTTTTGCAGTTTGATTTCTAATCTTGTACCCCCCACAGACCTGGAAGCAGATGCTGCTCAGTACCTGTTGTCAGCTGCAGAAATTCAGCAATAAGGGCTTTGCTCACTCTTGAGCTGTTTTTTATCCCCCTCCTGCTTCTGCCGTGAGTTTTCAAACAGCCTGTCTTTGCACATCAGTTTTCTTTTGCCACAGTTTATGGTGGGTGAGTGCATTAGCTCATGTTAGTTTCTCTTGCTGGAGTCAGTTGTACTGAGCAGGGAGGATTTGGATCTTTTGCTCAGGCCTCTGAAGGAAGTCTCTGACATGCCTATTCCAGGAGGGATGCTGCAGCTGGGGTGAGCAGAGCACAGGCAGCTGAGTACAGGCTGATCACAGGACACTGGAGATGCCATTTCTCCTTCCCTTTGCTGGTGCCACTCCTGCTTTTGGAGGAATGATTCACCTGCAGCTTCCCTTTGGGTCTTTACAACAGAGAATTACAGGAAGGGACAAATGGGTCTTTAGGTGGCTGATTCCTGACCTTGTTATTCCTTTCACAGAACTGTGTGCTCAACACTTGGCTGTTGGTGTGGTTGGTGATTTAGAGGGACAGTCTCCCAGGAACTGTCTTGTTGCATTTCTTCCCAGCTGTGCAGAAGTTGTTTAGACCAAGTAACCATATACATATTTTAATATATATATATATATATATTACTTATATATATATATATAAGTAATGGGTTTTCTCCCTATGCCATTGTTTGAGCTTGGTTTTCCAGTGTATGGAAAAAGCCACACAGCTCAGGCGCAGTTAACAGAAAAGGGGACTCTTTCCCAAGGCTGCTGGGCACAGACAGATCCTGGGATTCGTTTTCATTCCCGGACTAAAGAACACACCCTGTTCTCCTCTGGGTACCCCACAGGGGCTTCTATGGAGTAAGAAGTTGTGGAAGAGGATTCTTATTACATCTTTCCCATAAACAGAGGCCCCCTCCTGCCCCATTACCATTCCCACAATTGCACTCCTTCAGACTTGCTGCAGCAAACCTTCCACCAGCAGCAAAGATGTCTAGAATTGCAGTATGTCTGGAATAGCCCACAAAAGAAGAAGACAGGAACACAAAAATATCCTGACTACTAAAAGAAATAACATGGTAGAGCAAGGGCTCCAAGAGTGGTAAGAAAATACCATAAGAAAATTGAAGAGAAAGATGATGAAGTTCTCTGCCGTGCAGTTTTATACTGTCTAATAAATATAACGCTGAAGATAATTCCCCAAAGATCCAGCAGAGCCAGCAAACAGAGTAAATTTGAACAGGAGTGGAAAGAGAGGAAACCTGCAACTTTTAATGGAGAAGCCATTCCTTTCCTTTGGGGTGATCTTGCTAAAAAGAGGGAGGGTGTCTGTCTGTCGGCTCTGCAAGTGGCCCTTTTTGAACTTCCCAATTCACAGCCAAGTCCTGTTGCTCTTCAACGGTAAGAGTTTTGTTGTGGTTGGAGGGATTAAAAAAAACCCCATTTTTAATAAGATGATTTGCTTTGCAAATGTCTTTGTTATTTATAGCCGAGCCAGACTTTGAACCACTAAGCTCTGGAGGATGAGGGCAGAATCCCACTAAGAAAAACCATTAATAGAGGAACCATGAGTGATCAGAGACCAGTTCTGGAAAAAGATGAACTGGACACTGTGCACAGGCTGTCACAGGAGGAATGTAGGTTTGCTGTACGCAGCTGAGCTCATTTCCAGTACTGGCTGATCCACCAAAGGGCTTCAGCTTAGGTTACACAGTCTCCAAGTCTAAAGTTAGTTCCAGGGGTGCAAAATTTTGTCTTAATTTCCCCTGGAAACTACAGACCAGCCAATTTGGTCTTTTGCCTGAGGCTGGAGAGCTTCGTCACAAGCCTGGCCCTGACAGGAAAATTCAGGCTGGAATGCTCCTTCCTTGGATTAAGTGATGATTTTTTTTTTTTTTAATTTTTTCCCAATGTGCAGTGATTAATTAAGCCTTATCACAGACACATTGCTTGGTTTCTGTTCCATTTAATAGAGGTGGAAATGGGAGCACGGAAAGGTAAAGCTACTGTTTGAGGATTATGCCTCAAAATCCTTCAGAGACATTGCAGGCACTGGGCATTACTGAGCCTAAACCTCCCAAGGACTAGGAAGTTCAGGATGTCTTGAAAGGGAAATGTTCCTAACTTGGATAAAAAGAAAACTGTTCAGGGCTTGCTGAGAGTTGCTGCCTGGGAGCAGAGCCCTGGAGGGGCTTGAGGTCATTAAATCTGCATTTTAGCTCTGTCAGCCCCCTCACATCATCCTGTTTGTGAATTAATCAGTCTTGATCCTAGCACAGTTTGCCTGTTCATTCACAGTACAAAAGGACAGGAAAACTGTCCCACCATCTCCTTGCTTTAAGGGCTGGAAATATTGCTTCCCACCTACCTTGCTGAGAAAGCTGTATTCTGCAGCCTTTCTGCCAAAGGAACTCCACTGGTCCCTATTTGCACGTTTACTTTGCTGCTCTGCCTCTCTGGAGGAGGTGGTCCATGTGAAGGGTCCCGAGGTGAGGGATGCTACAAGGATGTGTTATATGCCATTAGTGCCATGACTCAGGAATGATCTCAGTGTTCTGAGGAGCTAAATGAGATGAGAAATGGGATTTCTAGGTAGGCTGGCTTGGAAAAGGCTCATTTGCAGAGAGTTGGCTGAGGAAGAGTGTTCCCTTTAAAGTCAGTTCAGAGCTGGCTGGAGGATGCTGCCCCTCACCTGGCTGCCTTCTCCCAGCCAGGACAGACAGGGATCCCCTCCATCCCCGTGGCTTCCAGTGCTCCTCTGCTCCTGGCTGGAGTAAAGCTCAGACCCCATGGCTGATGTCGTAGCCTCTGGCTGATTTGTGTAAGGGGAGGACGGAGAGAACACAATGAGATGTCAGAGGAGATTCCAAGCAATTTTGACAAACACTCAAGGGATATTTTTTTTTTTTTCTTTCCACTCCCTTCCCCCCCTTGGTTTTTAGAATAATTTTTCAAGAGCACATATGCAAGTCATCTAAGGGAAACAGAACAGTGAGTACCAGGGGCTGGTACACTGTGTTCCCTTTGTGTACTGTAGAGAAAATAGATAAAAGAAACAAAGAATGATGCAGAGAGCAAAGCATCCAACCGTACTCTCAGAGAGGTTTAATCCGACTTTTTCAGAGATGAAGGTCAAACCAAAAATCCTCAGGTGCAGGAAATTGGTCCCATCTTCCTAGGACCAAGAGGCATTTACCACTAATGAAATGAGAGCAGAATTCCATGTCATTTGTTGTTTCTAGAAGCAAGGAGAAAGGCAAGAAAGGAATATTGTCTTGGGCAGTAATAGGGATTATGTGCTTCTTTAGGAAGTAAATTACCATTTTATGATCATATCTGCTGTACACCCAGCCACCCACCCAGATTAGAGGCATCAGTAGAGAACAGCTTGGACCCCCCTGGCATTGGCGAGCCGGGCAGCCAGACCCCCTGACAGAGGCACTGCTCATTAACATGCACTCCTCTGAAAGGAGACCCCCCTCCTCGGCCCTTGCCCCTCAACCTGCCACTCTCCTTGTCTGCTGCTGCTGCTCACAAGCCTTGGGATGCAGAGCATGTCCAGCCGTGAGCGTGGGATAGCTCCCCTGCATCCCATCCGGGCTGTTTGTCTTGGGTCCCTCTCCATTCAGAGCAGAATGATTTTGCATAAATGCATCGACACGTCTGCTTTGTTCATGCGTGAAGGGATCTCAGCATTTCTCATCCCACCCCCGCCCAGCCGTCTTCTCCCTGCTCCCTGCCATGTGCCTTCACCAGTTTTTCCATGATTTCCCTGTGCAACAGCAAATCAACCTACCTGAAGCAGTACCAGGCGACCCTGCACAGTTAAAAACGCCCAGATAGATCTAAACCAAGCAGTAGGAGAAGGGGATGGAAAAGGGTACAAGAGCAAAGCCATAATGGCTTCTCCTCTGTAATTTGGCTTCATGTTCTGCACAAGGAAACATGTCAAATATGTAAACAGAGCTCTCCAGGGTTGTAATGTAGCTACAAAACCACAGATGTACAGGCAGGCAGGGTGCTGCTCTCCAACAGAACGGAATGCCATCCCCAAAACCACACGGTCATTTCTTTAAGCTGAAAGTAAACTTTCTCATGCCAGGAGCAAAGAATCTATTTTTTTTTTCTTGTAAATGAAGGATTGTCTGCACCACTTGTTTGGAGTACCATAGGCATTTTAGCCCACATTGTCATAAGACACCTCGTATTTTGAATGCCAATGAATTTCAGGGTGTTCATCTTCAGATGTCTCTAAAAGGCATCATTTTGGAGGATGGTGTTTACCCAGTACTGTCCTGAAGGTGTCTTGAGTCAATCCCTCTGTCCCAACCTGAAAATAGGAATCAGCTTTAATAATAATAATAGTAATAGTAGAAATAATAATAATAGTAATAATAATACCAATGTATGAGAATAAAAAACAAAACCAACAAAACGAAACAAACAAAACTAAAACAAACAACAAAGTGGGGACCATTTGGATGCACTGTTGAGTTGCTCTCCTGAACTGTGCTGACTTAGTTGGAGCTGTAACTGTGGAGGAACCCCACATCTGTGCTCACTTTTGGAAGTGCTGCCTGCAAAGCTGGAGGACCTCTCTTTCCTCTGTCGTCATTTCAGTGGGGAATCTGATAAGAAGATATGATTCACCCTGGTAATTCAAATTCACATCTGGTAAGTGGCCTAGCTCCCCCCGTGCTATCAGCAGGAGTCTCCTGGGGACTGGGTTTCCACCGTCGCTCAGGGTCTGGCTCCAAAACTCTCACACGTGCCAGGAAATGGTTACTTGCAGGATCAGTGCTATTATCTGTCCCCACATGTACGTCCTCTCTGGGAGAAGCCCTCAGTTCAGGAGAACATCAAGTTCTGCTTAGCCATTTTGGTCACTGGGCCAAAATCCCTACAGTTAGCACTGCTGGCAGTGAATATAATTTTCCCGTTTTTTTGGTAATTAACCCTTGCATCAAAACATTCAGAGGAGACAAGTCACTCTTCAGAGAGGGGAAGGTGAAGCAGGGGGTAGAGATGACCTTCTTCCCACCTTTCTCCATCCAAATCCCTTTGAAACATTTGCCTTCCAGCAGAGCTGCTCTGTCACTGTGTGTACACTGTGAGCTGGAGCAGCTGGAGAGGGAAACCCTCACTCTGTGGAAATTTACCTGTCTCCCAGTGGTTGTTCCTGGTGAGAAAGGCCTGAGCCTTGGCAGCTGAGTGTTCTGCCACCCGCTCTGCTCCCAGTCCATCTTCTCAGAGCCTGATCCTGGATGGCAGAAAGGCTGAAGGAGCTGTGAGCTTCCTCTTTCACACAACACTTTAGTTTCACCAGTAACTTCTTCTGGGAGCAGCTGGGGGTTCTGTGAACTCCCCTACGAATCTGGGACATCAAGGATTAAATGCTCCAGGTATTTTGGCTTAATTTGTTGGAATTTGAGGTTTATCAGAGCAACCAGGTTGTTCCAAGGTGAGAGGGGAGTGACAGGCTTCCCCAGACAACCTTTTTAGATGTGCAGGGGCTGGAGGCAGCAGCTGCTCTGTGCACTCTGCTGGGCAGTCCAGCTCATTCAGAGGAATTTGTTTGCAGGATAGGGGTTTCCTTTCTGCAGTTTCGGTGGGAAAAGCCCAGTGAACCAAGGGGGAACTTTTTGATTTGCATAGCACAAGCCATGTCTTCAGGTATTGAAAAACAAGCCAGAGGGTTTAATCTCAATTAATACCCATTGATGTAGGGCTGATAGTTGGATGGGATAGTTGCCAGCTGAGGTGTGACTGCTCCCTAGAGCACAGGGCAGCACCTCCGAGCCCTGCTCCACATTCCCCTGGTGCCTCTCTGCAGCCTTCCTTTTTCCTATTAAATTCAGGGCCTCTTCCCAATGTATCATCTCCCTGGATGTATCCAATTAAGGCCTGTTGACAGCCCAGAGCAGACTTACACCCTCAGGATTAGAGGCATGTGTACATCTTCATATAGGGAAGGACAACAACAGGGTGTCTGGCTGGCTCACTGGGAGCACAGTGGGGAAAGCTGAGCAGCCTGGGGAGGGAAAAGGAGCCAAGAAGAGAGAGATTTGCACCCCCAATTATCCCTGCCTGTGGAAAGGCAGTGTGCTGAGTGTTGTGTGTGGTTTGCACAGCCTGGTTACACGGGCCATAACCCTAAACAAAGCTGAAAAGCACGGCTTTAACTCTGGAAATAAAAGTACTGGGAACCCCTGGTTTTCTGCACATGAGAAAGTTTTGTTCTTTAAACACACAGATGTTTTTAAATGAAAAATCACTCTTTTGACCTTTTCTGAGTGTGATCATGTGGTCGGGGCTGACATTAACCACTGCAAGGCTGTTTGCCTCAGGCACAGGCGAAGTTTAGCAAGGGGTCTGCAGGGCTCAGGGTGGCACCTGCCTTGGCTCACATCTCTGGGAAGTGGCTCCTGTGCCCCTTGAAAGCTCAGGGTGGTGCAGGGAGTTGGACTGAGGTATGGCAATATTTAGTGTTTGCTCCTACTGTACTGGAAACAAAAGCAATATTGTTTTTTTCCCCTGTTTAAGAGCTGAAAAATTTGTGGCTTAATTTTTTTCTTATGTATCTCTCTTTTTATCAGTGTCATTATCCATGTGCTTCTAAGCACCTCAGCCAGTGTGTTATCCTGATGGAGAACTCAAGTTCTTAAGGGATTTATTTTTGCTGCTTTTGTGTTTTCTTCCTCCAAACAAATGTATGGGACCAGCTTTGGGAAGGGAGGAGGGGATGTTACCAAGTGGATTGTACCAACCCCTCTTTGCCTTACAGGAGCTGCAAAAGAACAATGGATCTAGTGAGCCAGAACCATGAATACAATGACAAAAAAGAAAATATTTAAGATCCTCCTAAAGTGTGGCACACATTCTGCCTTTGACAGTTTGATTTTCTGGTGCCAGCTGCTCCCGAATGAAACGCTCCAGTCAAAGGAAAAACAAAAAAATGTGCTTTTTCTCTGCTCCTCTGTGATGAAAGCTGATGGGATGGGATTGTTTTGCTTTGCTGCAGCACCCCACAGCCAGCCTTGGCCCGTAGCTCCACGAAGCTGTGCTGCAGTGGACCTGGCCGGTTCAAGTTAGAGACGGGCAGCTCGGGAACCTGAGCGCTCAGCCAACAATAATGTTCTGGCTCCTGTATTTGTTTAACCTCACTCTCCAGTGGATGGATATACAGTCTGCTAAAGCACTTATCAGTCTATAATGCCTTCACACTTCTGTGAGCAGTAATGTGGAAGTTGTAGACAGGAGCTTGTGCTGCAGCTTGAAAATGTCTTTTAGCTTTAATGAGGCTGATACTTGCAGAACTGAAGGCATAAGTTCTTGTTTGGGTGCTGCTGCTTGATCCTGTCTGTCTAGCCCACTTCATGGGGTGCTGTTGCTGCTAGTAGGTGTATTTGTGAATTTGAGCATAATAGCAGAATGCAATTCAGGGTTAACTCTAGGAATTATTACTCTGAGGTGAGATCCCAGCAGTGCTTGTGTGGAAGATGCTGCTGTTTGAGAGCAGCATCTTTACGTCCTACTGCTGAGTTGAAGAAATAGCAGAGGTCTGACAGGAATAAACATTCAAATTGTTGGATTGCACTTTCATGTGTTGCACAGGAAACTGTGCTTGCACTCAGAGCTATCTCCCGATTCTGCATCCCTTCAGTTTTCATCTCTGAATGGCAAAAGAAGTAGGGGCAAGTGCAAATTGTACCCAGGAGCTCCAGATGTTGGGGTTTGCTTGTGGGCTGCCGTAACAGATGAGTTGATTTTTAAATCCCATTAGTGCAATTATTTTTTCTGTTTCTCAATATATTTTTCTGTAGTTTCTGGGCTTGGCTTAACCGACATCCTCATGGTGATCCTTTGAACCGTGCAAAAATCATCTGGTTAGGGTTTTGTTGGAAAATCAAAATTCCATATTGTTTTTTTCCATGAGTCCAGCAAGCATCCTAGATATTTGATTACACCTGGCTGGCTGTCAAAGCCCATGTGAGTTTGGGATAAGGCCAGTCAGAACTGATTTACAGTTTTTTCAGGTATGCCATGTGAAGTTTATGGTTTGATGTGATTTTGATTTGAACTCACTGGTTTTAAATGAAGTTTGCTTTGAATCTGGAGATAACAGAAATTCAAAGGGAAGCTCAAAGAATGCAGGTCTGCATGATTTAAAAATGGAAATATATTGTTCATACCAGCTCTTTGGAAATGAAATAACTGCATTTTGAGAAAGCTGAAGTTAATAACACACCTTGAATACACATGCAATCTGGGCCATCATCTAATGGAAATCCCTGTAGCTCCTTTTTGCTTGCCTTGAACTAAACCAACCTACATGGCAAAATGAAATAGCCCTTGTATCTCCCACTCCTTTTGGAATAGGAGCCCTGTGTTACATCCAAAACTCTGAGGAAATTTCCCTTTGGAAATGAACACTATTGTTGTAAAGTAGAGGAATTTATCATCATGTCACATTGCAGGCAAACTATTGGTGCCCTGTCCGTGGTGTTTTCACAGAAAGGTCATTTTCCAATTACTCAAAAATCCAGACAAATCTTCAGCTGAAAATTGTGTCTCTGTGTTAAGGAAGCTGTAATATCATGCTAATGGAATACTGAGTCTGCAAGGTCCAGACACATCAGCTGCTCCAGGTTCAAAGTGGGCATGGCTGTGCTGAGACTGGACACAAGGACTGGCAGCAGGGTTTTATTTCATCCTGCAGGAGATGTAAGCTGCTTCCCAATCCCACAGCCAAATCCTGTTCTTCATTACACGGGGAAAACTGACAGATGAGATTTCCTCTGACTTCTGAGCCAACTGAATCTGGGAGTAATATAGCATCAGTGTGCTACCCCAGGAGTTTCATCAGCTTCTAGTTGATAAAGCTTTTCTGTGCATCACCTCCCCACATGCCTCTGTCCTGCATCAGGACAAGCTGTAGATTTTTCATCTTTTGCCATCAGACCTTTAGGCACCCCAATGAAAACTGGCAAAAGCAGACAAAGAGCATGAAACAGTAAAACTGTGTTATCAGACACAGAGGACGTGGAGAGTTTTGGGGGAGAAGCTGCAGTTGATGAGCATCAGAGATGAGGAGAAGTTGCTGAAGTAGCAGTAGACTGTAAGGTAAGGTGGCTGTTGAAACAGAAACTCAGGTTTCTTCCCTCATTTTATGTTTAGACTCTCTGCTGCTTAATCTCACATTTGGTTTTAGTTTTTTAATTTTGTTTTTTGCAACAGAAGCCCATTGTTAGTGCACATAAAATTAAATATGTGCACCAGTTTTGGAAAAGTAGCTTTGAATGTTTTCCTTAAGTTTTAGAGGCCAACCTGGAATGACCCAAGACTGATATTCACAGTTGGGCCGGCAATTCTGGACTCAGATTTCTGATAGGATAAGTCCACTGACAAAGACATCTGATAAAGACTCTTGTCTGAAAGAACTTCTGATTGGAATCTAGAAGAAAACCTGGAGCAAAATTCCTTGTGCTGCTGTGTGTACAATTCCCATTTGAGGTCTGTGGGCTCCTGAGGTTTGAAATAGTCAGGGAAATTGTCTGGGGTTTGAGGTGTTTGTTGGAGTCCAAATGGTAGCCTTTCTAATGGGTCGGTACTCACTGATGTGGGCAACTTCATTTTTTCCCTAACTCCAACCCAATTCCCAGCCTAAATGAGAAAAGCAGTGCAGCAGCTTTGAGAACAGATTGGAGGTCTGTGCTGCAGTCGGCGAACTGGGTGGTGTCCATGTGGCAGTCAAGCTGCCTTACAATATTGGTCAATAAACAAGCAGGAACCTTTCTGATATTTAGCAACGGCACGATAGTTTCTTATCCTTGGGTAAGATTAACCTTAGGTCAGCAAGAACAATAACATATTTAAGAATAAAAGGGCTGGGTGACCTGGTCTGGCAAGGGAGGGAGAAAGTTTTCAGCGGTCAGGGATGTGCTAAAATGCTGCTTATGACATGGTTGGGAGCCTCTGGCATGTGTTGGGTTAAATGCAAATAGCATTCTGCAGCACAAACAGATAAATATTGTAGATTAATTAGGTTTGAGTATTATGGCTGAAATCTGTTCTTTAGCTGGACCTTCAAACAAGAGAAGACGTTCTGTTTGTGCCTCCAAGGGTTTTGTATCAGTCTGTGAGTTTTCCTGTGCACTTCTGCAGCCTCACTGAGGATGTTTTGTGCTCGATAAATACCTGGTACTGTGGGTTTTACCAAGAGATCTTGTTCCTGCCTGCTCCATGGTTGTAGTTGTGCTAACAGGACAGGATACAGCCCATTTGATCCCAGAAACACTCTGAGTTGTCTGTCTGGGTGCAGAAGTGTCAGCAGCACAGTCCCCTATAGACAGGAGTGGGGAGGGGAAGCTCTTGGAGCACAATCTCCACTTCCACCCTCCTCTCCAGGAGGAGGATGCTTGCCACTGCCTGACCAAGTGCCCAGGGTGCCCCTCCCAGCCAGACGGAGCTCGAGGACACGGTCTGGAGGAAGCCCTGCCATGGTTCACCAGATGGGATTTTGGGAGCAGACAGATCTGGAGGTTTGCTCTGTTTCCAGCCGCCCCTGGGCATGCAGACAGGCACGTCCGCTCCAACCACAGTGCCAGAGCTGAGTAGGGCAGCATCCGAGCTTAAATAGCAGCTTTTCTGTCTGCATTTAGAATATTTTGATGTTACAGTGCTGAAAACTACCAGTGTGTGCAAAGCCTGTGGTGTCTGACTGTGCTTGCTCAGTGGGAAGGTCAGAGTGGGTTGGGATCTGTGTTTAGCCCACTCCTGTGGGGAGCTGGATCTGCACATCTGTCTGTGCTCTCAGTGACATCTGAGCATTTTTTTGTGGCTCATAACTTTTATCTTCAGCACACCTGTGTGGTGTGGGGGAACATCATCCTCATATTCCAGACAGGGAGCTCAGGCCTGGAGAAGCCAAGTGGTGTCCAGAAGGTTGTACTGGGGCTGTGCACTTCCACAGCTGGGCTGGGATCTAGTCCAGCACCCAGTCCAGGGGATCTGTGATCCTTAACCTGTAATTCAGCTGCAACAGGAACCTATCAATGCAAATTCACATTGCCTGCAGTCACAGAATGGCTGGGAATCATTCACAAGAGCGCCTTCCAAAATTTGCTCTTCAGCAAAATTTCCCATATTACTTTGAAGGAAATGGAGTTGATTGCAATAGTAAATGTGTTTTTGATGTGGCAAAAAAGCTAAGTGCTCCCAATATATCACTTTTCCCTTTCTGCTGACACATTCCTCGGTCCCCCTGAGTCAGAGAAGGAAAACAGGAGAGGCAGTTTGAAGAACATGTTGTGCCTTTGATTGACAAGAGGTTGTATAAATCAGTCAAAGGGAATCCTCCAGGCATTCCCTCTTGTGGGAAGATCCCACAGTGCTCCCCAGCCTTGATCGTTCTGTCTGCCGATGTTTGTGTACAAAATGTGTGGGTGGGAGACGAGCTGGATTTGAACCTCTGAGAGGAACAGACATCAGCTCTTCTAATTGAAAGCAGCTTCCTCGGGAGGGGATTGACATGGGCTTCCAGTAACTAGACACAAATAGTCGCCGCATACTTTGGAGCACATACTAAGCTCCTGTGGATATCCCAGTTACTGAGTGAGTCTGAGAATCTTGTTAAACCCCAGTGAGAGAAGTTTGGAGAGCTGTGTGATGCTGTCATTCTTCAAAGCAAATACCTCAGTGTTTGGTAACACCCTGAAATGAGAAGTCTATCTATGCCTTCTTCCCTCTGCAGCTGTCAGGTGCTTGAGCTGCTGGTTTGCATCACTGTAGCAAACTGGAGGATGTCAGGATATTGTCTGTTTCTCATAAGTGTGAATTCCTGTGAATAGCAATGATGAGAGATGATATTCTGTCTTCCAGGTCATTGGAACTTATAAATGTTAAAGAACTTATAAATGTTAACTTATAAACAACTAAAAATGTTGGTACTGCAGTAATCACAGAATTATTTATCTTAGAAAAGCTCTCTAAGAACATTGAGTCCAGCAATTAACCTAATTAACAGGGGCCTTGGGCTGCTGCCACATTCTAGGGATGCCTTAAAAGCAGAGGTGTGAAAGACTCTTCCAGCAGGAGATTCTCAGGCTTGGCAGGTGTGATGCCAGGGCAGAATTGAAGCTGGGATGAATTTACCACATGTGTTGGAGCCTGTTGAGATGGGGAAGTCTGTAGGGGACAGGAGCTGTTTATCCAATCCAATTGTTTTCCGAGAAACTTAAAGAACTTTTTTTTGCCATTAGCTAAGTTAACTGTCTAGCAGAGAGAGGAGAAGAGGCTCTTGTAGCCATTCATCTCTGTTGGACTTTTCCCACACTTCTCAATTAAACTGTTTTATAAGAACCTTTTACCCCAGGACCACTTTGAAACACTTGTCTGGGTAGCGATGGCTCAGCCTCAGCAGGGGGAAGCTTATCTAACCTGCTCAAACCAGGCCAGCCCACGTGGCCTCAACACAGGCCCTTTATGCAATGCTCAGATTTTTGCTAATATTCTCCAGCAGAAGCAGAAAGTTCTGGGGTTCACACATGCACACAAATCAAACAAAGCATTTAAAAGTTATCAGAGATTTGCAGCCCACCTCAGCAGGGGTTTATTTTGGGTTAGAATCAAACTTTTGGTATAGGTCTGGCTGATTTCTTAATACAGTCTTTACTCATCCATTAAGTGGCACTTAAAAAGCACTGAAAGTCAGTGCTTGCATTCCTTTCAGTCACCTTTTGGACCAATAGAGCAGGAGGAGAAGTAAGAATAAGAACAAAATCATATAAAAGTAATGAGAATTTTATTCATGTCAAAGAGCTCTCTGACCATATATATTGCAGATGTGGGTAAGATACATTCCCTAGCTGGAGAGGTATTAAAATAAAAACTATGCTCCCAACAAGGGACAGGCTGCTGAAAACGCAAGAAGGGAGGGTTGCGAAATGGTACATGTCGAATTACTGGCCTGGATTTCAGATGCCAAAGATAGTTTATGTAAAGCCTTGCTCCGCTGTAAAATGTAACACTATCCACTGGCTAGCCTCAATGAAGCTTGGTCCCAGTTGTTTCAAAAAATAAATAAACTAAAAATCTTCTTCCAGCCCATTAAAGCTGATTTATGTTTTGCCCGTAAGATTCCCTCTGTGCTGGATCTTGAGGGAGTCAGATTTTAAAGGGAATTACCTCACTTTTAGCCAATCTGTTTTCTCATTCCTAGGTATCCCAGGCCTGCTTTGCAGTGCCTAGAATTTGCCTTCTGGAACTAGAGGGCATTTCCATGTGGAATTATGAAGTGGGCATAGGCTTTTGGATAGCTGTTAATTCTCTTGTTTCACTTCAGGGTTCTCTTTTTGGTTGAATAATCAAATTGCTGATGGGAACAGCTTTACTGATAGTACATCAGCACAAGGAATTCCATCTATTCCCATGGCAATGATAGTCAGTGAGTTCACCAACAGGTACCTTTCAGATGCTCCAGGAGCCTCAGCTATAAGTATTCCTCTAATCCAATAGTAGCTTTTTCTATGGTGGACATTCCCATTTCTCTGTTTCCTGTGGAGGTGAGGGCTGTGATCATTCATGCTTCTTTTTTGAAGCAGCTTCACTGAGCAGTGTGTTTTCAGGGTAAATCTGACCATTTCTTGCAGCTTAATTTTCACATCTGACATACTGATGACACCACAAGGCTCTCCGGTACTTCGATTCTGGGCTGGTTTTTTTTGTTTTTTTTTTTTTTTTTTTTTTTTTAGCTTTTCATCCATAACAGGACTTGGGAATCATGTACTTTGCTGAAAAGAGTAGTTTGCCTCCAATCTCACTGCTGCCTGCCATGGAAAGGCTGCAGGTATAGGAAGAAGGTGATTCCATTTGCAGAGCTGGTTGGCAAAAGAGGAAACCAGCTTGCTTAAAAAATTGGTTTCTAGAGGCAGGAGTTTCCTAATTACACCTGGTTTCATGTGTACAGGGCCATGGTTGGCTACTCTGGGATTACAGAAATATCAGGTTTAAATAGGGCAGTGCTGGAGCATCATGAGGCACCTCCACACGGTCTGTGCTGGGAGCTGGGGTGATCAGAAGTGATCCTCACTTGGACTCCAGTGGGAAGAGTCCTGGCCCATTTGGGATGTTCTAAATGCTGTCAAAGACCTGGTACCAAATTCAGAGGAGACTGTTGGCTGCCATCCAGCTGCTGTGAGTCTTTAGCTCCTGTTCACGTTTCAGTTTTTCTTACTGGGGTGGAAGACCTGGAAACTTAATTTTGAATAATCTCACGGTACTTAGACATGCAGGTATTGTGCATTACTTTATCCTAGGAGTGCACCTGGACTTTGTTTCCCCATTTCAAGCAGTCAGAATCGTTCCTCACTGTCCTCTGTCAGTGTCACTGACAGTTTTGGTGTTTCTTATTTTCCTGCTGCAGATGTGTCGAACCAAGGTGATCGACTTGAATGATGGTGTCTCCCAGTACGCCTGGTATCCCTGCACAGCCAACTTCCAGTACTCCCACATGACACAGACCACTTTCTGGCTGAAGGTAGGAAGTGCACACATCATTCAGAAGTTTTCTCTTTGCCTGCCTCTACAAAGATTCTCCAACAGGCTAAATATCATGGGCCAGCCATCCCAGGGCCAAGCTGCTCCTTTCTGTTTAAAGCATGTTTAGAGCAAAAGAGCAGAAGAATGTCTTTGAGCACTGTCTAGAGAGTCAGTAGTGAAGTCCCCTTGTGTATGAAAAGGCTATTGAATTTCTGAGAGGGTTCAGCTTTAGGGCTGTTTGACTTGAGTTTATCTAGTTTGTGTAGGAGAGATTGGATGAGATTTCTGTGACCTGGGATGGGAATTCTTCTTTTAAAAGTTCTGGGCTGACTCCTGGGGATTTTTTAAAGCCCACCACAATTTTCCACCTCAGGCTTTGTGGGATTTGTGTTTTCCCAGGCTTATTTTTCCCAGCCTATGGTGGCTGCAGCAGTCCTTGTTCACTTGGTCACTGATGGGACCTACTACCTGGACCAGAAGCAGGAGACCATTGGTGTGCAGCTGTTTGACACCAAAGAGCAAAGCCATGATCTTGGTAAGACTGTGTTGTATTAAGCTCCCTCTTTACTGCTTGCTTAATCTGGTGATGCCCGTTCACCCGTACTCCTGCTCAGTTTTTCAGAATTAGATAAAAAATGTGCTTGTTCAATGCTCCAAACCTGAGTCTCTCCAGAGTTTGTTGAAAATGATGTGTTATTTTATGCAGACATTTCTCCAGAGCTGTTCCCTACCTGTTGAGAAGTGATTAGCTCCTCTTCAGTCACTAAAACCAGCAGTATCTCAATGCTTCACACCCAGCACTGCCCTGGAGAGACACTGATGATGTTAGAGATGAACCCCTGGGAGCAGGGACCTGCAGCAGCTGCTGCAGCAAAGGCTTCTGTTCCACAGGGAGTGCTGGGTAATCTCTAGTCCTGCTTGCAGGGAAGTCTCCAGAGCCATTTAATGGTCAGCATTCCCCAGGTGAAGCATTTCAGGTAGTGAAGGTCCAACCCCAGGGCCCTGCCAGGCTCCTGGCGTGGCCTCAGGCAGATGTGCCTGACAGAGGCAGAACCTGTGCTTGTGCTGGAGTGTCAGCATAGACAGGTTTGGTCTCTACCCTTGGCACAGGGCCCTAAACTGGGGAAGTTGTGTCTGGTGAATTGATCCAGGCTTCGTTTAAGCTCCAGAACCCTGAAGCTCTCCCTAGCTCCCAGCTCTGTGTCAGGGTAGGACTTGCATAATCCTTTTCCAGATGTTCTCTGCCTTTTTTCACTGAGGAGAAAGCTGGCCAGGTGACCCCGAGGGCAGTTTTTAAGGAAACATAACTCCCATCCCCCAGCTTTCTGTTTTATCATAGCATTTCAATTTTAATGATCTTCCCACTAGATGAGAAGGGACACAGAGTGACAGGTGTTGGGTGAGCACCCAGGAAAATACAGAATTTGGTGGGGTATGGAGGAAAACAAAGGAAATACGTGTGGTGTCTATTGTCCAAGAACAAACTGAAATTTTTAGTAAGTTGTGCAGGTTGAGTCAGGGTGGCTTCCAGTCTGCCAGAGCCCTTGGATTAATCTTACCCTCCTTTTGCAAAACAGTGGCACATAGCTGTATCCCTCTGAGAAATAAATGATGGAGACACGAGCATGCCAGCAGTACTTAATGTGACATTTTATAGGGACAGACAGACAGACTGGGAAAGAAAGAGAACAAGAAAGAGGAGCAAAGAGGAAACTGAGGGTTAGGTTTTGAAATCTTCAATGAAGTTGCAACATGAGTTTGGCATGGCTCAGCCTGATGTCTGGATGTCCTCCCAGCTGAAATGCTGCTTTCATCATGAAAAAGCCCCTTTGACCTTTCAGAAGAGGCTGCCTGGAGCAGAGGAGAGGTGTAGGTGGGCTACCCAGCAGTTCTCACTCAGGCAGAGCTCCCCATTGCTGCTCTGTCTGAGTTCTGACAGTGACATGAAGTCCTTTCCCTGGATATTGTATTTCATGTGTTTGAATTATCATCATGGCAAGCTGGAAACTGCAGCTGAGATGCAAATGTTGGCATGCACTGGGGGCAGGACCGGCTGAGACACTCAATGAGCCTTAAGCTGGAGTTTGTGGCAAACTAAAAGTATGTCCAAAAGGAAGTAGCAATAATTTAAATCTCCATCAGTCCTCAGTGTGCTAACGACACTGCCATGAGCAAAGCACAGCCTATCCAGACATGCAGTTTGCTGCCTTGATCAGAACAAGTGGACTCCCAGAAAATAACGTGAAGCTTCTTCTAAGTCCTGGTAGGAGATGCAGAGGTTGGGATGCCCAAACAGCTCAGCACTGTTGGTTCAGAGCCATTGTAGACAACAGGGTTCAGCTGCTGAGCTGAATAGATGGGTGCAGAGACACACAAAGAGGGGTGATCCTGAGACAGCTCTGCCTGCCCCCATGGGCACCTGTACCATCTTGAGTTACAGCAGGGGAATTAAAACACCCTGACCTGTCCAGCCACTGTTTTCCTGGTCAGGGTCAGAAATAATCAGCAGTGCAGCACAGCTCTGAAGGTCTGTTCTGTTGTAGACACCACCTGAGTGCAAGGAATGAAATAGAAGTGAATAAACAGCCTCATGCCATAAGATCTTTCTTGGCTTTCCATCAGAGAAGGCAGAAACTTCCAAGGAATTTGGGAACCCGGGATTTTGAGTATTAACTGCACCTGTTTGTAAGTGAGAAACGTGCACCGTTCCACAAGGAGCTGATATCAAAAGACCTGTGGGAGGCAAGTAGACAGGGAGGTTATTTCAGGGTCAGGTGAAGACCAAAACAAAATAGGCTTGCTTTTTTATTTTATTTTATTTTATTTTATTTTTTATTTCAGGAAGATTTTTTTTTAAGTAGAGGGTGGGAGATAGATGTTTAGAGAGTGTGTCTTAATTCACAGGAATTCAGTTCTTAAGGAGAAAAAATGAAAGCCTTTTTATTCCTTTCTTTTTGAGTCAAGAAATCCGAACTGGGGGAAAAAAAAAATAATAACAGAAATCCCTGAGCCAGTTAAACATGCAAATAGAATTTATTTTATTTTCAAATTTGTAAGTGTATCAGGGTAGCCAAGGGCCTGGGCCAAAGCCGTTGCTGGGGGAGCTTCAGTGAAGCAAATGGATCTGGAGCCAAGCTGATCCTCGGAGTGATGCCATGGAGCTGTGGAGGCAGAGCCTTGCAGGCAGCCAGCAGGCCATGAATCTCAATTAATGAATTTTGAGGGCAGCCGACAGCTGTCTGTCCTCTGCCTTCCCCCTGAGATGGGTTTGGCCCATTTCAATTCAGGTTGCTTCTACCTGAAGGTGGGAGTTTCTTCCCAGCTGTCACTGAGTGCCTTCTCCATGGGACAAAAAGGATTCAGAAGTCTCCTTGCCACCTGTCTGGTTTTCTGTGCCCTGCAACCTTGACATGCGTTTATTTCCCCAAGACACAATTCTTTTCTTCTCGAGTGAGATCACCTGTAAAATCTTCAGTGGCTCCATCACCCTCATTTCTATTTCCAGGACCAAATCTGCCTTTTCTTGCAAAGAACAAGATACCCTAAGGCTCAAAACTATTGAAGAACAAATCAAATCTGGGCAAATTTAGTGTAAAACTCATGCAAAAGAAGTTTTACACTGAGTGCTAATGACATGCAGAGCTCCAAACGAGCTGCTGGTACCCCAGCCCTGGTGCACAAAGCCCCCCAGCCTGCCGGTGCTGTTTGATCCTATATAAAAAGGCTCCAAGTGTCCTCCAGGACCCGTTTTACAATAGTGTGACTCTGCTTCCCCTGTGCTGGTTGCTCCTGATTTAGCAGAGCACAATAGAAACGTATCTGTGGTCTAAAGGAGCAGCTCCCAGGGCCCAGAAAGAATGGCAGCCTTTCTTCAGCTGTCTGGAGGGATCTGCTTCTCTGCTAAGCTCTCCAGAGCCATTTGGGAAGCCCCTCCAGGCAGCTTACCATAACTTTTCAGCTCTATAGGGCCATTCCTCTGGGTGAAATGCCTCTGAAGTGCCCACGGCTTCAGGAAGCAATTGTGTTAAGCCTGACCCTTCCTCTGATCTTGTCTCTCCTCTGGCAGGTGTCCACGTCCTGAGCTGCAGGAACAATCCCCTGATTATCCCCGTCATCCATGACCTCAGTCACCCTTTTTATCACACCCAGGCTGTCCTCATTAGCTTCAGCTCACAGCTTGTGGCCATCTCCGGGGTGGCCCTGCGTTCCTTCCACAACTTCGACCCCATCACCATCAGCAGCTGCCAGCAAGGACAGACCTACAGCCCTGCGGAGCAGAGGTGAGCGTGTCAGCCCTGCTTCCCTCTGCCTCACACCCACCACCCCCAGCACCAGCAGGGGCTGGGGAGGAGGCAGGAGGGGCACAGCAGCTGAACCCTGCTGACCCCTTTGTGTCACGGGTAAAAAACCGGCAGTGTTCTCATTGATCAGGATGGATGGGACATTTAACCCGCATGGGATGCTGTTAGTGAATTATTTCCTCTTCCTTTCTCCTCCCTCCTTTATGCCAAGCCTGGAATTGAGGCCAGTTCACTCCACACACATTCCCCAGTCGGGTGTCGCGTTGGCCACTCACACACCAGTTCTATCTGAGCCCCTTTGTGCTGCCAGAGTGCCACGGGGACCTCCCGCAGCAGGGACTGTGCGGACACAGAGTGATGCCTGTCCCTGGAGGGGTCGGATCCTGTCAGAGGCACAGCCCTGGGCTGCAGGGCCATGGCCATCAGCATCTGCTGTGCTTTTATGGCTGGGTGAGGCCCCCAGCACCTCTCTGGATCCGGCCCCCATTCTGAAAAGCTCAGTGGGACCCCCCAGGATGAAAGGTTTATGGCTACCGTTTTATTCTTGTTGTTATTACAGACACATCAATAGATCACCACCAACCCCTCTCAGTCTCTGCTTTACAGCATCCCACAGAGATTGTGACCTTTCATGGCCTCTGGTGCAGCAGCTTCATGGATCCTTTCAAAAAAGCAGTGAAAAGAAGAGGAGACAATTTAGCAAAACCCCTGAAAGAATAATTTTTTTTCTTCCTTTGTGAATTCGAAGTTGTGAGCAGTTGTCATACCATAGCAGCAGCAATAGTAAAACAAGTTGCATAGCCCAGCAAACCTCTGCTCAGCCTCCTAAGCAAGCTGTCAGGTTTTTTGATAATGTTCTGGCTTGTTTTTAGGACCTGCTTTTATTCCAGGAAAGGAGGGAGGGTGAGAAGGGGGAGAGGGAAGGGAAAATAAAATTTAAAAAAAAAGAAAGAAAGAGTATATCTATAGCTAAATCAATCCAGTCAGTGTGTTCTGACCTATATTCAAAGCGTCTGATCATTCTGTGCAATAGGTTGTATAAATTCAGAGGCCCAAAGACAGCAGGATCAAGTTTCAGATGAGAAGTCTGGTGGTGGAAGTGTGGCCAAATCCCAGCGCTGAAGCAGGACAGGAAAAGGGCAAGAAAGCCCACTGGAAGGAGATGGTGAGAAGCAGCAGGGAGCTCAGGAGGACTGAGACACAGGGCCACATTCCCCTGCCCTCTCAAGTTTTCAGTAGGAATTAAACCATTTGTTCACTTATGGAACTAGAAGTGCTCTGTGTTTCGAAAGTTATTTCCTGAATAGAAAATGCACCCTCCTTAGGCAAAGCTTCAGTGAGCCTCTGCAGCCCATAACCCAACCTTTAGAAATCCCCTGAGGAAGAATCACCCACCTTTTGCCTCTTACTTTTCTTCTTGATTTTTTGACATGGTTTTGTTTTTGGATGCCCTGAACCCTCTCAGTCCTCTACTCTCACAAACTCCCACCCGAGCCTCACTTGTTCAAAGTAATGTTTTAGGTCTTGCAGGTTCCAGCACTGGATTGTTCATAAAATTTCCCATGTCTGTCAGGGAACTAGAAACTCAGAAGTAATGATGTGACCCAAAGGCAATTGAAATCAGTGGAATTATTTCCACTGATGGTAGTGCTTCAGTGAAGAATCAGTGCCCAGTTTGCTTTGTGGTGGGATCATTTGTGGTTACCAGATCTGTTTTTTTCTGCACAAAAAACTCTGGGCAGTTCAGGTACCCAAGATGTAGGGAAAGTTGTGCATTAAGCTGTGCAGCCAGGAAATAAGTGACACCTTTGCTGTCACCTGTTGTCTTTTTCCTTGATCATTTTACCCAATCCAGGAAGAACAGAGAAAGGTTTTAAAAATGATTTCTTAACCAGCTCAGAGTCTGGATGTGGGTTTTCTGCCTCCCCTGCTTACAGTCTGCCCATCAGATTCCCTTTGAGTGCCAGTTCCACAATGCCCATTTTTCTCTTCTCCCCTTTCCCCACTGGTTGCACTTGCCTATATGATTTTTAAGATATTTTTTGAATTTTTAAAGGAATTTGCCTTCCTTTGTGTGATCATCAATTTTACCACTTTCATTTTCCTTAGATCAACATGGATATTTTTGCCTGCTTTTTGGCTTCTCTCTACAAGAGGTATTATTTCTCTCTTTCAAGGAGAATTATTTTGCTTGGAGAGGATTTATAGCCAGATACAGATATTTCTAGGCAAGGGTGTAGATTTTAAAATTGTGAGGGAAAAGAAATATATTGTCCGTTAAAAGTTAATACAGTTTTTATTTTGAGGGTGAATGGATCCCTCCCATGGGCTAGTGACAACTTAATAACTGAAAATAAAATATGAACTAACTCTTCTTTTGTAAAATATGCATTATAGTTAGTATTTTAGAGAAAAATTGGCTTAAATCTGAAAGTCTGGCTGAACTTTATAGGTAGTTTTCCTCAGTCACCATTAGTTTCAAAAATCCATTCCATCCTCCTGGAGACATTTATAGTTTGAAAGTTCCTGCTTTGTCCTTTCCAGTTTTATTCTTCCAGTTGTTTTTTCCTGCTGCCAGTGACTACAGGCTCTTTTTTTTTTTTTTTTTTTTTGTTTGTTTTCAGCAGAAGTTTACCTCACTGCTGGAGCTGTGCTGTAAAAATTGCACTCTTTATTTTCACATTGCATCTTTAGACCAGATATAATGGCCTGGATAGTTCTTCTCTTGTGCTTTATAGCTCCAATTATTATACTTTTTCTATTTCCTGTGTAGCCTCATGCAGTGGACAGTGAAATTGGGTGTGCAGGAGCAGAGGTGTAATTTCCCACCCCACAGTCACTCGAGCAGCATGAAGGCCTGGTGTGCTGTGGTTGCCTTTGACAGTGGTTCCTCAAAAGTCAGGTTTTTGACTTTTTCACTGGGTAGGAAACATTAGCTGTGGGTCACCCATCCCTGACAAAGCAGTTTGTGGGAAGTGCTGCTTTTCCTTGGTGGCACTTCCCTGCCATGGTCACCAGACCTGTCCTCTCCACCACCCATCCTGGTGCCAGGAGGAGGAAAGCCCAATTCACCCAATTCAGCTGTCAGAACTGTGCATTTCAGGAGTTTCCATCTTCCTAATCTACCATTAACCCTGTGTTCATGCTGAAGGCAAATCCCTTCTGTCTGCCCACAGCTCTGCATCTTCTTGCCTCACACTGTCACCACCTCATGCTTTCTAATGAGTGTAGCAAAAAGATTTTCCATTGCTTTCTTTGGTTAAACCTTGGCACAGCCTTACTGCTACGGCTTCAAAATTGCTTCTGCAGTGGAGATTCTGGGGTTTCCTCCCTCTGTCAGTGTGTATATCTGGGTGTTAGACACTGTAGACCAAGACCCACCCCTGACCACCACACCATCACCTGCTCTGGCCTCTATGGATAGTTTCCCTTTGAGCTGCACCCTTTCCTGCCCCAAACAAACCCCAGGGATTTGTAGCCCACTCCAGCTCTTCTATTTGTCTAGTTCTTGCCTGCTGTCAGCTTCCCCATCAAGAAATGATGAAGATAAATCTTCAGCAGCAGAACAAATGCAACTGCTCTTTACAACTCTACTTGCTTTTTTTTGTTTTGGTTTGTTTGGGGTTTTTTTTGGTTTTGTTTTTGTTTTTTTTTTTTCCTTTTCATAAGGGGGAAAAAAGGGTTTCCTCGTCTCTTTTTGTTGTGAATTAATGCAGCTTTCTCTTTCCTGGATTGGCCGCCTTTCCCCTGCCCTGCATTCTGTCATTAAGCACAATCTCTGTCAGCTTGCTTCGGGTGAAATTAATGAATTTCTCACAGAACTGTTAATCATAGAAGCTTTGGTCTGTGACATGTGTTATAATTCAATGGGTTTTTAACCTTCGCCCCGTTTTGGTAATTGGCAAACGGCATCATTTGGCTTTTATTAAAGTGGAAGGCAATGCATTTTCTTTGTTTGCCTGGACAGACTCTGGCAGGGAGACCTGTGGGGCTGCTGACGCCCAGGGACACGGTCCCACTTCCAAGCTGGCAGGGTGACAGGGCTTTGAGAGCTTTATCAGTTCAATATGGACCCCCCTGGCAGGAACAGCTCACACCACGGGGTGCAGGGAGGCTGGAGGCAGAGCCCATCCCCAAGGAGAATTTGCCCTGCCAGTGATGGGGACAGTGAGGGGGATGCACTGGCTCGTGCATCTCCTTTCCTTGGGGCTTACCTTGGGGTGGAGAAAGGGTTTTCTGTAAATCTCTGAAGTTAGCTTCATTTTGACCCTTTCAGTTTGGAAGAGGGGTTTGCTGGGATCGCTGTCAGAGTCAAACCCAGCAGTACTGAGATGGCATCACTGAGGGGACTGTAGGTGACACCACTCGTGTTGTCGCTCTCATGGATCAGATTTGAAGGCAGCACCTTTTTAAGAAAGTGCTTGATCCTTCTTCCAGTCAGCACCAGTGCCCTCCAGCCCCATAAATTTGGGTAGATATTCAAGATTTTGTGTTAATAATAGGAGGTAATGTGATTTAGTTAAAGACTGAAGAAGACAAAGTCATTGCCATCTTTTCAGTTCTTTTTTTTTCTTTTCTTTCTTTTTTTCTTTTTTTTAATTTCTACAAGAAGAAATATGGCTAGCAACCTCCACATAGATGTTTGGATTAGAGAGAAAGAACCTGCTCTTGCCTTTAGAGTAACCTCTAGAGAGGAGAACACAAACCCATTGTAAGGATAAATATGTTAGAAAAACCGTCAGAAGGCTACACATGTGTGAGTTGTGTGAATGGTGGCATAGGACAAAACCAAATTGCACTTCAGATCTGCAGCCCAGACTGGCCCAGACTGGAAAAGGGAGTTCTTTGCTGTGTCGAAGAGATAATGTTGTGGTCCTTCTTCTAAAAAGTGCCCACCATGATCTTCCAGGCTCACCTGAGCTTAGATATGTGTCAGAGCCATCACAAAGGAAACAAATAATTAAGGCATCATGTTAAGATGAGTTCTTGGAAAAGTGCTTGACCTCAGGGTTAGGAAAAGAAAGTTTGGCTGCTGTAAGCTTTTCAAAAGAGGAAGTCCTGGATTGTTTTTATGTGAGGAATGAAGAGCTCCACTTAATTGTTATAATTTGCTATAAACATGTTAAAATACAAATGTTTCTAGGATTGTGCCACTAAGGCCCTAATTTAGCAAAGCTCTGAGCTATTTGCTTACATCCCCCTGTAGTCAAATCTATCAGTGGGACTTAACTGTGCTTTTGAAGTTAAGCACATATTTAAGTGCCTTGCTGAATTAGGGCCAATATTGACACAGAGAAATGCAGATTTAGAGCCTAATGGCTGAGCTCATTTAGATTTGGGATGGGCAGAATGGATTTGAATAAAGTAGGAACTGGCTCAGAACTTCAGCCTACAAGTGAAGCTAACTCAGTCCAGGGCTTTTTACGTCATTGGAACAGTCTGTCTTGATCTGTTGTGAACATTCAATGGAATGTGTGCAAGAAATCCACTGCTCCTTGCTCTCACCTCCATGTGAAGATGTTGTTTTAGGAAATTGTGCACTGCCAGGGCAAGAAGAGGAACAAGTGAGTCCTGAAGGGGATCTAGTAAAACACTTATCAGGAAATGTCCAAGGCACCGACACTTGTCCAAGCAAATTGTTAGAATGGTCCTTGGGTCCTTTGTGTAGCTTTGCTCCAGACTACTTGGGACTTTGGTAAGGATTTTTGGGAGTTAGGATAGACCAGGGATGATTTCAAATAGGCAGTTTTGATGAAGTCACATGATTTTGACTGCAAGAAAAATGGGATAAACTGTCCTGTGTCAGAAGTCAACATGAGTTCAAGTCAAAGTGATTTCATTCTCAGATGCTCTTATATTGTTTCTTTCCTGAGGAATGCACATTTTCTGGAACATGTGATGATTGACCACTGCTGAATGGCAGTACCCATGCAAGAGCTTCTGTAATCCACAAATGGATGTGATGGGTTCTTTGTCTAAACTTCCTACTTGGAGATATTAATCTCTCCTTCGTGATTCTGCATTTTCAGAGCTCAATTCAGGATCATGACTTCAAAATTCATTGGGATTTATGGCTGACAGTAGCTGATACCAAATTGGAACCAGTAGCTGGAGAACCAGAAATATTTAAATTAGAAACATTTGGTGGCAGTGGTTGTTTTTTTACAAAAAGTGAATGGTTGTATTGTTTGTCACTGAAGTCATTCATATAGAGTTACAGACAGAGAGAGCTGCCCAGATGATCTGCTAACCAAGGCATAATCTGGAGCCTGGAGGGGGTGGCTAAAAATGTTCCCTGGCCATTTCAGAAGACCACAAGGGGACTTGTAAACAGAAAGAAGAACATCACAATAAGTGTTTCTTAATGCCTTTGTCTGTGGCGTTTCAGTTCTGTAGGACTTCTAAGCCCAGGCTTGCTCATCTGGTGTCCTGATCTGAACTCCAGAAACCAGATTCTTTTTCTCCTTTACATTGATGGAAATGAAAAGCGATGCCACTGACTGCGGTGACGTTGCTTCAGATTTCCCTCTGTGCAAATTACAAGGGTTTGCTTGGGTTCATCCTTCCCTCTGAAGCCATTCAAGGCTGAATTCAGTGCTACACTAATTCACATAAGTATTAGATTAAATAAGTCTGCTATTATTTTATTTCTTTCCAACTTTGATGGAAGAAGATTTTCAGATTTTGAGGCAGTTTTGCAACTCGAGTAGTCGAGGTTTGCAGTATGTGCTTCTGAGAATGGCTTGGCAATAGTGCTCTTTTTTTTTTCCCCAGTGAGTCAACTTCCTCAGCACTGCAGCCCTGGCACAAGAGTCACTTGTGCTGCAGCCTTACCAGCTGAGAAATGGAGGGGAGCAAAGTGAGAGTTGGCCCTCATGGACCAGTGTAACTGGGACGTGTAACAGGGAGGGTTCTGCAAAACATCACTCATTATTTACACTCCTCAACATCCAGCTTCAGATATTCTTGCTGATATCAGCTGAGGATTTACTCAAACAGCAGTTCCATGAACTTGGTAGGTTAGGAAGAGGTTGGTAAGGCCCTGCTCTGCCCAGGGACCTGCAGGGTGTGAGGCTCGTGGTGTGTAAAGGAGTGTGTAAAGCCTGTGGTTCACACCCCTGAGTAATTCATGTTGGACACTTCCAAGTAACACCTGGATGTTCTTCTCACCTCATTTCTCTTTGGTGATGGCCACCTGGGCACAAGGATGTGCTGCTCACTTGTTCTGCTGCTGCTCCATCGATCCTTATGGGGTGAAATCCATGTCCTGTATGCCAGGCTGTGAGATCCAGTGACTAGAATGTGTGATATCCTTGTGAATGTGACCTAATGTGTGAAATCCTTGGTTAGTGGGTGGGGATCCTCCTGAAAGCAGGATCCTCCTGGCTAGGCCAGCTCTGGCAGAGGATCATCCATTCTGCAGATAGGTTGGGCATCACAGCTGTGCTGGTATCCAGGGGTTTGTTGCATACAAGGGTATGGAGTTGGCCAACACAGAGGTGGAATTCTCCTTCCTCAGCTCTGTCAGCAGTGATGCTTTGTGCACCATGAGGAAATGAAATGTTTCTGAATGTAGAATTTTTTTGTGGCTCATCACACTTCAGGGAAGGGCCAACACTGAACAAGCAACTTTAAATTGCAAGCAGTGGGCACCTCCCATACAGCACTAGTCTGGGACAGGGAAATGAGTTGTGTGGGTACATAAATGCTGTCATTTAATCTGATCTAGAGCTCAGTAGAGACATGTGCAGATGTGCTTCTCTATCAGTAACGTGCGGATAACAATACCAGCCCAGGTGTCTCTCAGGGGTGTCACGAAAATTAATTAGATAATGTCTGCACGGTGCTTTGAACACAGCAAAACAACACGTACATGCTAAGTCAGGGCTTACTAAGCTGAACAGTGCTTTGATGGTTGTTAACCCTTTTTTCTAGGAGACAGGAATAACTGCCTGTAATCTATTTCAAAATATGTGTATTGATACATTGCTTTCCCTTCTTTCTATATTATTTTCTTCCCTACCCAAGCAGATGGTGAAATAAGTCAATGTTTTCCCTCCTCAGAACTAATTTAATTGTATTAAAGTTAAATTAATTTTCAATTTCAGCAAAGACATGTCACCTTGTAGGGGTGCTTATCCCAGAAATTTCATCTCTAATCCATAAACTACTTTGCACATAGAATCATGGAATGGTTTGTGTTGAAGGGACCTTTAAAGGTCATCTGCAGTAAACAGGGACATCTTTAACTAGATCTGTTTGATCAGAGCCGCATCTAAGCTGGCCATGAATTTTTCCAGAAATGGAGTATCCACAGCTTCTCTGTGTCAGTGTGTTACAGCCTCACTGTAAAAATATTTCTCCCCTCTCTGTAGTCTAAATCTCCCTTCATGCTTTAAGACCCTCAGCATTTTCATTACTGTTTTGTTGAGGGACTGCCCCATGCTCACATTTGAACATGTGCTACAGTGGTTCACTCATCAGAGATGGTGAAAGATTTTGTGTCAATCAGACATCTCAATGTATATAAAAATTAAACAAAAATCTCTTTTTGCAAGTTGTTCTAAATGTTACAATAATTTTTCAGAGGGAGAAGAGACAGTTTCCATGGGGGAAAGATTTTATGGATGGCAGGAGAGCAACTGGAGAGATCTGAAATGACAGCGTGCTGCTGAGTTTGATAAGAGCTTATCAACACAGCTACACTGCTGATGTTTGGTGTTCCTCATGAAGTGGAATAAAATGAATGTGATGATTTCAATAGAGCTTCTCAAAGATAAGAGTGTCTATCGCAGAAACCCCTCCTCACATGTGCACACTTATCACTGCCAATATCAACACTCCTGAATTCAGCAGATTTAAAATTGGGTGGGGCATGAGGACTGCTCGTGGAGAGAGAGTGCTTTCACAGGAGGGGGGGGGATGGATGGGTAGATGGATGGATGGATGATGGATGGATGGATGGATGGATGGATGGATGGATGGATGGATGGATGATGGATGAATGGATGGATGGATGGATGGATGGATGATGGATGGATGGATGATGGATGGATGATGGATGGATGGATGGATGGATGGATGGATGGATGATGGATGAATGGATGGATGGATGATGGATGGATGGATGGATGGATGGATGGATGGATGGATGGATGGATGGATGGATGGATGAATGGATGATGGATGGATGGATGGATGAATGGGCATTAATACAGCAGTAAGGAAGCCATAGTACTTCTGCAGAATTGGCAGGCTCTTCCCTTTTTGCTACACAACCTTTAATTTGCTGTCCTTGTCATCGCTGTGCCCACTGCCTCTGTCCCTCAGGACACGTACTGAGAGGCTGTGGAGACCTTTCCTGAGCTGGGTTCAGAACTCTCTGACCAAAGTCTGTCAGTCAGACACTGCTCTTGTGGAATGGACTGAAATAATCGAATAACAAATAACACCACCACTCCTTGTCTCCCTCCAGCTGTGTCCACTACTCCTGTGAAGCCACCGACTGCCAGAGGCTGGAGATCGAGAACGCAGTGCTGAACTGCACCGGTGGCACTGGCTGGGATAACGGTGCCCAGTGCAACGTCAGCTGCAGGACTGGCTACATCCTGCACATCCACAGAGATGATGATTTCGTCAAGAGCCAGGTTTGTCCTGCTGGGGTGTTTTTTTTATGATGTGCAAGACCAGGATGAACAAACAGCTCTGGAGAGATTGAGAAATAACTCAGGCTTGACTCTAAAATCTCAGCCCAGCCTTGGGACAAGGTCTTGTCCAAATGTTTGTCATCAGAACAGGAGCCCTTTGACGCTGTACGAAGAATTACTGGCAATGAGCAAAGCTCAAATATTCCCTGAATTTAGAAATTTTCAAACCAAAACGTTTCTGTTCTTCTTTGATCTCACTGGCTCTACTCAACCAAAAGTGGGGTTGGTGTTTTGAGAGTAGGGTGCTTGTGTTTTTGCACAACCAATTTCTGGGAAAAATACCTAATTTTTAGTCCTCAGGTTGCGGCTAACAATGTATTAACTGCTTTGCTGGGTTTCAGTACATTTGCTCCCAACTACACCCTGACACATACAGCATAGAGGACACAGAATAAGCACCCAAACCTTTTTTGATTTTAGACAAATCACCAAAAACCTCCCCCAGGAGGGCAGGAAATGCTCCCTATCCTCTCTAATTAGTGCATTAATAATCCAGTCCTACAAAAGCAGCACACTTTCATGCAGTGAGGAGGGTATTGAGGAAAACTAACAATTTTTTTTAAACATAAAAGAAAATAAAAACCAAACCAGGTGCTTGTGCTGGGGAAGGTGGATGAGGTGCACTTGCATCATGGCCCTGGGAGCAGGATGCTGGGGACAGGGGGATGCAGGGCTGACACCTCGCTTGGTGCCCTCATCTCGAACACTGCGACATCCTCTGAGTGAGACATGGGGGTGGTTTCCCCCATCAGCACCTTCTCTCCCTGGTTGTGGGTGCAGCACTCACATCTGGGGCAGCACTCACATGTGGGCCAGGGGCTGGGGCAGCCACACTCAGCAGCCTGTCTGTACTTGTGAAATACTGTGTTCTTCATAAGCTCGCAGAGGGGGGAGACAGAGTGGAGGGGAATGAGTCAGCCCTTTCAACTCAATTACAAAACAAATACAGGACCCCGCGAGCTGGGCCTCTTCCATCCTAATTGGCATCAGCACCAGAACCCCGGCTCCAGCTGAGCATTTTTACAGAACAGAAAACCAGTTCTCAAAATGAGCCTGAGTGGCTGAACCAGGAAATTGTTGGAAGGGATCTGTACAAGGGGTACACGGAGCACACAGGGATCACAAACCAAATAAAACAGCCTGAGCATGCTTCACCAGCCCTGTGCTATTTAAATGCAAGCATTACCTTTTGGGGAGGCTCAGCCAGCTGGGCATGGTTTTGCTGGGAGAAGTTTGGTTTCAGAGCCTTGATCAGACTCATATGACAGGAGCAGAGGATTTTAGCACCCCTCACTAACGTGATTCACTGCCTATTACAACATGCTTCCTCTCACCCTGCTCTGCTATTACACTTCGTTGTCTTTTTCCACCAAGAAAACCCCCTGAGGCCAGTGGCTTTGTTTTGCTCAGTGCTGTGCATTCACTGTTCAAATCAGGGAAAGAGTGGAGCATCTTAAAGATACCCATGACCAGCTAAGCACATTAAACACTTGCTTATAAAGTTTTATTAGTATGCTTCAGAGATCCACTAGAAAGGAACAGAGGTTCTTTCACTACCATCTTGTTTTATTAAGTCATGTGTTTCAAACTAGAACTTGTGGGACATGTAGGCAAGAAATGAATTATCTGAGAAAGTCCAGAATCCATGGTCTGGATTTCTCATATCAAAAGGCATTGTGCTTCTTCCATATTTGCTTCTCAGCTTCAGTTCCTCTTCCAGTCACAAGCATTTTGGAAGTGAGAAAGGGCACATGAGCTGCTGTCCATGGCCAAAGGGACTTTCTGTCATGGCTGGGGAACCTTGAATGAAGCTGTCCTTCATTTCATTTTTGTTATTTAATTGGTTATTTCACTTGTTTGACTGATTTGAGGATCTAGAGATACTTTTTTTTTTTCCTCATTTAACTGTCAGTTCGTGGGGCTGCCTGAGGAAGAGGAGGAAGGAAGTAGCTTTGCACATGTTGGTGTTTCACACTGTTGGGTAGGAAGGAGGCTGGGCTGAGGTGCAACATCTCAAAGAGCAGACTGTCCATCAGTGGTCCACGACCACTGCATGCTGATGTAGGTGATTCACAGAGCAGTGGAAACACCTTCATTTAGCATCTGAACCACATTTGTCTTCCCTGTTTCAATGAAAGACAGAAAAAAAAAAAAAAGGGCAAAGAGAGAATTAAAAGCGACATTTTCAAAAGCACCTCGGTGATGTAGGGGCACAAGTCACATTTCAAATCAATCTCTTACATCTAAAGGGTCTTTGAATATCTTCTTAACGGTTTCTGCGCTTTCTAGACTGTGTGTTCTGAAGCCATTAAAATGGTTCTGAAGCACCATTTCACCATTTTAATCAGTTTCAGGGCAAAATTCATTCATTCTCTCTCTGAGAAGTTCCCATTGCCAAATTCTGTTAAAACCCTGTAAAATCACCAAACCCTAAAACTCGTCAGCACTCTGTGCAGCAGAAACTGTTTGCTGCTTGAAAAGAAAAAGAAAGCTGAGCTGTTTACAGACTCTTGGGCTCTCTCTCATCCCCATTTAGGAACTTCAACAACAACAAAGGGGTTTGCATAGCGATGGAGCCAAATCCTTCATGTATCATTCTCACAAAGAAGATCTTGAGGATGTTTTCATTCTCCCTCCCTGATTTCTTCCCACTCCCCCCTGACAACTCCATCACTCTTTCTTGTCTTCTTCCTCTTTCCCCGCTTTGTCTTTCACTGCTTTCCTCCCCCTTGTCCTTCACTGAAAGCCCCTCTCATTCAGTTACTTGTTGTCATCTCTCCTTGAAGCTACCACCACTGCTGCTCTGGTCAAGAGGTGTTATTTAAAACCCAGCAGCTCCCTAATGTTGTGCAAAGGCATCATCAATCATGCCAGGAAAAGAAAGCGCGGCTCATGTGGGTTCAATTAGAGGCACAGTAGTGGGCAGAAGTGGAAGAATACTTAGAGGGGAGGGCACAGCTGTTCATTTTTAAGGAGAGGAAACTTCACACGTGAAGCATCGCTTGAAGAAGGAGCCGGCTGGGATCTTGGGCAGCAGGAAGGAGACATGAATTCTCCCAGGCTGTTAAAAGTCCCAAGAAACAAATCTTTTTGGCACCAGATTTGTTTAAGTTTGCATCCTCCTCACTGCACTGCACACTGTATCTTTGGAGGCCCCTTTTCTCTCCCTCATCTTTCCTCCTTGCCCACCCTCCCTCCTTGCTTAAGCCTCTTTTGGAAGGCAGGACATAAAGGGAAGCAGTTGCTGTGATGCCAGTCAAAGCAGCACAAAGTGCCCAAAGTGACAGCTAATAAACCAGATGAGAAAGCCAAGTGCTTCGTGTGGGCTGCTGTGAGCTGGGTGACCTTGTCAGATCAGACAGGCGAAACAGGCACGTGCCTACTCAGCTCCGGGTGGGAGAGCTGAAAAGGCAGAGGCAGATGCTGCCACTTGGACCCAGAGCCAGATCCAAGGGCTGAGTCTACCAGAAACACCTCCTGGGTGTGGCATGGAGCTGGGGAGGGACAGGATCTATTCAGCAGCCAGGGGTGCTGTCCCTGGGCACTGCAGTGATCCCACTCGCAGGTGTGATGTTGAAAAAGGGGAAAACCAAAGGCTGGTGGATGCCATCAGCAATAATTTCTGTGGTAGGTTTGTCCTCTGTGCTTCCAATCAGAGCCACTGGTCTTTGTCTCCATTGGAGGGAATGCTCTCTGCTGTGTCCTGCTGCAGAATTTCATGTGCTTCAAGTGATGACATGACAAACATGCTCTGAAACGTGCCATTATTAAGTCTGACCTTGAAAACCTCAGCTTCCATCATACCAAATGTGGAACAAGTTACTAAGAAAAGCTGAGTAGCCAGGGTCTTAAATCCATGGGCACAGCTTCTCTGCTTGGGAACGACCTTCCCAGTGTGCCAGGAAGAGGAAAGTCCTTAGGGGTCTGAGAGGACTCTTACAGATTAGGTTAGGGGGTTTGTGAGGAAAGTGCCCCGGGGAAAAAGAGATGAAAATGTGAAGACACTAATTACTAACAATTTAATATCAATGTTTAGAACAGGGGCACAAAGGACAGTGGGAATATGGCTGTGGAGATGGATCCAAAGAGAGGGGATCCCAGGCACGTGGTGTTTCCAGCAGGCTCTGGCTTTGTTAGCTTTCTGCAAACAAAGGCTATGGGCTGCAGCTGAAATACTCTCACAAGTGGTAGCTTGGGCAAAAACATTCCTTTTGTAAGGTGTGACTGTCATGCACAGATATTGCTTCTGTTTAAATTCGTGTGTTATATTCTGGTTTCTGAGTTTGCAGTGTTTATTTGGTGCTCTGCAGGGCTACATCTGATGTGTAACACTGTCATTAGAAAAACTTCTTGTGCACCACACTGTGTCTCAGCAGCCAGTAGCAGCTAGTAGGTATACTCATTTATTCCTAAACTAGATCGCAGCAACGCCAACAATTCTTGGAGCTGAATCTCTTATTATTGATACAGCTTCTCTATATTCAGCATGGAACCAGTGTCCAACATGAAACTACGCAAGACCTGTGTCTGTTCCATAACATTTGGATAGCCCCTGACATCATTAGCTTGAGTTTATTGACATCCATAGCTTGGGTTTATGTTTTAAGTTCCAGAATCCACAGAGCTGCTGTGTTATTTGATGATAGCATCTGTTAAAGGGAAATAGAGGCTTTGCTGGATGCTGCAGCAGCTCATCCTGGAGTGCTGATGATTTGCAAGACATGGGAATATGCTGTATTATCCCTTCTCCTGTGACCATTGCTCTGCAACCCCCTGGAATCTTCAGGACATCAATTCTCTACAATCTATATACACTTCTTAATGGTACAGATATTCTGATAAGCAATAAAGGCAGAATTAACAGCCACCAGGGAGTGAAATGATTGAGAATGGAACACACAGTATCCCTTCACCTGATGGCTCTGAGTATCCCAGAATGTGCTACTCTGAGTTTGTAGAAAAGACATTTTTTTCCATCAGCAGTGCTCCCTGTTTAAATAAACTCCACAGTCTAGAAAAGGGGTTTTGTGCCCACTTGGGAAGTGTCCAGTTTCTCAGCTCAGGGACTGCTTTTTCCATTCTGAATGCAACCATATATCAAAGGGAGACAGGTCTGAACTTCTGTTGAAACCATTAGGGTGTTTTTGCAAAAAAGGGAATCCAGGTCCCTTTGATGTGTGCTAGAAAAATTCCCTTTCCTTTTATAAACCCAGATCAATGGCCGGCGGTGCAAATCTCCTGTGAGCATACCAGCCCTGAATAAAATATTCCCTGGAGGCAGAGGAGTGCTGCTGTATGGCTTGGTCAGATTCTTTGCCGGTATCTTCCCCTTCTCATGTTTGGGTTTCTCACATTTCTTAACCTCTGTCCCTCTCTTTATTCTGTTGTGGAGGGAAGAGTTAGATTCTTCACTTTGAGCTTTTAATAATTTTCCATTTTGTATTAGAAAGTGGATATGTTGTTTACTCAGTTCTCTTTGCCAACATCTGTTTGTCTTTCAGTCACCCAATAAATTCATCTTAGCTTTAGAGGGGTGGATCATTTACTTCCCCCCCATTTTTCTTCTTTGCCCCTAGCATTCCCGGATTTCAGTGTGCTGTGCAGTTAGGATTATTCCTCAGATCCATAGAGGTGCCGTTTCTGTGTAGCTGTGATGACAGAGTGACTCTGGGGAAGTCAGAGCACAGGCACTGATTCTGTGTACAACCTCTCAAGTTCCAGGTGCCAGTTATGGGCAGGACAGTTTTGGGTCTGCCCATGGCAAATTCCTCCTGGAAAAGGTCTGTCCCTCAGGCATTCCTGTCCATGATGTCCAGGGCCCATCAGGGCCCTGATTCTGTGTGGAGCCTTGGGGCACTCTGCCAGAGAAGCCAGAGCAGTAGCTGTCAGTATTTGCACACAATGTTGACGTGGCCCAAGGCACTTCCCCTGGGATCCCCGTCCAAGGGTGACTGACACCTCTAGGGAGAGCCTCAGATGAGAGTCCCAAATGGCTTCATGTCAGCTTGGCTTTTACTTCAAATCGAAGAATGAGTTTGACTACTCAGAAGCATAGGGGGATCCCCTTGGAGTGGCTGTGTCACCGTGAAAGTGACAAGGATGGGGGACAGCTGTCAGCTCCAAACAGCTCAAGCTTGTGCTCCTTTCCTATGGCAGGGCAGAGCAGCAGGTTCCCTGCTTGTCTCAGGAGGCCAGACAAGAGTTTGGATTATTTGTAGAGCTCCACTCTTTCTATTGGAAGCACTTTGGTGTCTCACCCCAGAGGTGACAGAAAATCCTTTCTGTGCCACTCTTATGAGCCTTGGTGGGTTTGGTAGCTGCTGTCCAAATGATGATGGTAGGGACCAAACATGGCTGTACTTAACTTGTGAGCCAAAATAGAAGTTATTAGACTTTGAAATGGTTTTGATCTCTCCCTTGCTGGCTGTGGTGGCTGTAGCCGTGTGTCTTTTTCCAGATGGAATCCAGTGTCACCATGACTTGCATGGATGGGAAGTGGAACAAGCAGGTGACGTGTGAGCCCGTGGACTGTGGAGTCCCAGACCAGTACCATGTCTACCCAGCCACCTTCAACTGCAGTGAGGGGACCACCTTTGGCAAGAAATGCTCCTTCACTTGCCGACCTCCCGCTCTTCTGAAAGGTATTGGGGGGTTGTCTGTGCAGTGACCTGAGAGACACAACCAGCACAGACTGCTCCTAGGAATACATGTACTCTTGCTGAGGGTTTAGAATTATTCATGATATTTTAAGTAGGAAGAATTATGGGATTCTCTGGAAGGTTTATTTATGTTAGAAGTTAAGTTCCTTTGCATCTCTTTATTACCTTGCTTTGACCTTTCCTTGATCGTGGCTGGCCAGGCAGTAATGACAGGGAATATTGCTTCCATACAACCAAAACATGGAAAAGTCATGGGGATAAAACAGATTGAACTCCCTCATCTTCTTTCCCATGCTTTGTCTATTTGCACTGTCTGTCTCCCTTCTATGCCTCCTCCATGTATTTGGAAAGCCAAGAGAAGATTGAAAAGCCCCGCGTCCCAATGGGACAGATCCCCATCACTGTTTTTTTCTAATCCACCATCACCCTTCTTATTTCCACACTCATTTTACTCTATTCTGACCTTCATGTCCTCTTCTTGTTTGGCACTCCTTACATTTTCCTTTTTTCTTTTATTTTTTTCCCCTAGAAATAACACAGCTTGCCACCCTCTGTCGTTTTGTCCTCTGTATTCTTCCCTGCTACTTTTCTGCTAAAATCCCCATTCTCTTCTCAGCACCATCAACTCTTGTGCTCACTGGCACTTTTCCCTTTTTGATCTGGTCCTCAGGAAACAAGAAAATTGTTAATTTGAAGGAACTTGACCATCTTATAGTGGAATAAACTTAACTGCTGTTGTCAATTCAGGTACAAACACTGTATAAGCTCTCTTCATACCTGTGGTATCTCCTTTTCTGCTGGGATTCATTGCAAACACCAAAAAGGAAGGCATGGGAAATATTCTTCATTTCAGGGAAAGGCTATGTTGATTTCTTTATTATAAATTGCTTATACTTTTTAATTCTGATGGGAGATAACCAAAACCAGCCAACACACAGTCAAAGTTATGACTATTCAAAGCATAATTAAGAGAAATTTAAGACTACTTTTTAACGAAAAACTTCCCATTTTCTGTTTATACTCTCACAGGGCCATCTTCAACAAAAGGTGTTGGCTTTTTTTCATTTTAAGTGCTTTAAAGTTTTTTGAGTGGGCAGTGAAAATAATTATACTCATCATGACCAACAAGAGCTGATGACTCAGGCAGGGGTGGCTGGAGGGATGGCAACCAACCCCAGATCAGGGGCTGCAGCTCTGGTGTGTAGCATCTTCACTTATGTCCAGAAACACTGGGCTGTGAGGTAAAGGCACCGTTTGGTGTAGAGCCATGACTGATGACTAATAAATGTTGCCACTAAGCTTCTGGAGAACAGTATTGGAATGAGTCATGCCTAATTCAATCACTGACGTCATGACAGCCACTGTTGGTAATGTCACAGCTTATCGCTTTGCAGTGGCAAGTATGATATCACCACGGCTGGGCTGGGAGCTGCTGCATGAGTCAGAGCAGAGGAACATGCTGGTGCTCCAGAAAAGAGCTCCCTTCTGCACAAAATACCTCTGCAATCATCTGCAGTTGGGGAGGGGAGAGACAAGTTCGGGTCTGATTTAATGCAGCTTCTCTTATCTTTGAGGGCAGGGCAGGAGGGCTCCTCCACATACCTTCCTGAGCCCTCCAGAGCCTTTTGTTTTCTTCTTCTTTGAATTCCAGCCTCATGCCCCGGCTCTCTTCCTCCCCTCGCAGAGAGATGGCATTGCTCCGGGGTTAGCAGTTTGTCAGTATTATTTCGGATAACTCCGAAGTTGGCTCACTGTTGAAAATATGTCTTGTGGGTTGAGAAGAGTTCCTGCAGCAATGCTTGGGGATTTCAATGGAATATTAGGGATTTTTGAAGGGTTAGTGGCTCATAGCTGTGCTTTGTTTCTTAGGAAAAGCTTATTCCTTTTCAACATATGGTATAAAATAACAAAGAATGTAAAATACACTGAGACTGGGCTACTTTTAGCTTAACCTTCTGAAGTCAAGTAGGTCATAGCAGAGGCAAATAGATCTATTGTACCTTTTACCTTTGAGGTGTTGGCCAAGAAAGCTTCCTGAGGAAAATGAGTCTCTAATGAGTATTATGAATCATATTTATCACAGTAGTCCCCAAGGACTGAGAGTCCCCAGCTGAGAATGGCTCCTCATTGTGTTGGAGTAGTGACTCTAATACTAACAGATGCTGCTCCAAAACGTTCCAAATTGAAATAAAAGGGACAGATTCAGGGAAAAAGATATAACACAGAGGCAGAATGAAGAATGTGATGGCACCAAACCCTCTGTTAAAGCCACTGCTTTGGAGAGGAGGGGGTTGGTGTATGAAACAAGCTTCCTTTCAGAGAGGAACAAAATAAGGAAGAGAAATACAAAAGATGACAAAGCCCGTGTGGTTTCCCCTATGCTATAGCATTTCCTGAAATAAGTACTGCCTGCCTGTCACCTGAAAGCAGAGTCCTTAATGATTTAATGACATCATCTAGAGCGAGAGAATGCACAGGACATATGAATGTTCAATGCAGCTGAATTTGTCAAATTGGCTGAGGGGGCTTTTGATATCTTATGGGTGCAACTACATTTCAAAAGAAAATAAGAAAATCGTCCTGCTGAACCTTGTTAACTTTGCTCACTGTTCTTCCCAGGAAACAACAGCAACTTGACCTGCATGGAGGACGGGCTGTGGTCCTTTCCTGAGGCCCTGTGTGAGCTGATGTGTCGAGCACCCTCCGTCGTCCCCAACGCAGATCTCCAGACCTCTCGCTGCCGAGAAGACAAGCACAAAGTGGGCTCGTTCTGCAAGTACAAATGCAAACCAGGTTACCACGTCCCTGGATCCTCCAGAAAATCAAGAAAGTACGTGAAAGGCTAAAGCTATGCCGTCAGCCTGGTTCAGAAAGCCACGAGTTAAAATGATTTTGGGAAGGGGTTGTTTATCACAGATTCCGCATGCCATAGGGAATAGCATGGAGCAATTCCTTCATGCAGATGGCTGTGCAGTGTCAGTTTAGGCACCCAGCTCACTTAGGGTTCTTTGAAAGTCCTGACCAGTGCTCAAAAAACAGACTTTACCTTAGAAATACCCCTTTGATATGCTGCCTGGGGAGTCCCCTTTGAAACCCTGCAGAAAAGGGTTAGTGCTGTCGTATACTTCTGACTCTGCACAAACCCACTTCAAACCGACCACAGCCCACAAGCCTGGGAAGCTGAGTTCTTGGGAGATGTATCCAAGGCCAAAAGAGGAGTTTAGGCTGGGCAGCTCAATGTTGGTTTTGCAAATAATCGTTATTTTTACTCAGAGACCTCATGACGCAGATTCACAACTTGTTCCCCAAGTGTTAAAAGCTCGAGCACACCCATCTCCTGCAACCTGCTAGCAGGGCTCAGAGGCTTTAGAGGCTCCCAGCTGACTCAGCCCCTCACTAAATGTTGTTTTTTTTTCTGCACGAAAAGGCGAGCCTTTAAGATCCAGTGCACACAAGATGGCACGTGGCTGCCAGGCGCCTGTGTGCCCGTCACCTGTGACCCTCCACCTTCCAAATTCCACGGGCTCTACCAGTGCTCCAATGGCTTCCAGTTCAACAGCGAGTGCCGAATAAAGTGCGAGGATGATGACAGTCAGTCGGTGAGTCTCCTTTACCCAAATTACCTCAGCCCATACCAGTCTGGCTTTATCATATCTTCCCTAAGGACACTGGTCTTGGAGAGGCTGAAGGACATTGAACTCTTCCAAAACCAGGGAAATGCAGAAGGGAAAAACATAATTAAATTTGAGGGAGAGCCTGGAAATATTGTTTTAAAGACAGTAGTAACAGTATTGACTATTACCTGTAGAGGATTAGAAGTGACTGATTTACTCTTTCTGGACAGTAAGTGGTGAAATATCTGCCACAGCAGCTTTGTGATCTGGCTAAAAAATAAGGAGCAACATATGAAATTAAGCAGAATGTGAGTTATTTTACACTTATCCCATTTATTCACTCTGTTTTACCTTGCTTTTCTCTCCACTCCTTACCATTGCATATTTGTGCGTCCAGTGGTAATTTAACACTATAGGGATTACAACTATTCAGGTGAATTCTCTCTAAACTCTCGTGTTTTTCTGGCTGTGAAGTTGTCATTTGGCATCAGAGGTCAGATTCTCATCTGGCACAAATCAGTTTGTTGCCTTTGGCTTCCTGGGAGCAGTGTTCACTGATATGAGAAGGTCTGGCCTCTGCTATCTTATTTGAAATGCCTAGTTTTCCTCACCAGAGGTAATTATAGTTTGTGAGATAAGTAACTTCTCCCAGAAGGGCTGCTGCTGCTCCCTATATGCTTGGGAAGAGAAAGTGGGGATGTGGAAGCTGCAGTTAGTGCAGGCACTGCTTGGAGCAGAGAGTGCTCTGACAAGGGCTGTTTAATATCATTCCAGAATCTGAGGACCTTTAAAAAGGTACCAACCCTGCCCTAGGGGCAGTTATGTGAAAGGCACCTCTGGTACCTGCTCCACATGTTAAAAGCCCCTGTTCCCTGTCCTCTGGCTGCCTTTTCCACAGGGACAACAGGCAGAGCCCCAGCATTTCACACCAGGGCACCTGGAAAAGTTTTCCTTGTTTATGACTTGGAGTGAGGTTATGAGCAGTGTGAAATGAGAAATTGCAGGCATGGGTGCAGAGGGGTGGGAGCTCTGGGACACAGCAGCTGTGGCTTTGTGCATCCACCACTTGATCAGAGGGGCAGCAATGCTAGTCAGGGGAACTGGGACCTCCAGGGCAATGACAGCAGGTGGAATGGGCTTGTGTTTGCTTTTAGACAAGGTGAACATGAAGAGGAGCTAGCAGTGGAGTCGGGGTTATAGCAATAATGAATTGAGCTCTGGAAAGGGAAAGATACAACTCTGTCTATTCATTGGGAGGGAGAGGAGTGACTGCTCAGCTGTGAAAGCACCCTGGGCGAAGGAGCAGATAAAATCTTGAGAAAGGAATTTACAGCAAAAAGTATTTTCAGACATCCCAGAAAATAGGCTACAGAAGAAGAGCGAGGGCTCCTGGCACAAGCCAGAACCACTTGAGAGGTGTTAATTATTTAAGGATTAAACCCCACTAAGTCTCTCTCAGCTATATAAGGTGATAATACACGCTGCATCCAAGCAAGAAACACAGCAGGGATTTTCACAAGAGATTTTGCAGGTCAGGGAATGATGGACAGTATGTTACTATAGCAATGGATATCCTGGGATCTCTGAGTATGTTGCTGAAACTATACAAGAGTACCCCTTAAGCACAGCCAGCTCCGGGAACATAAATCAGGTTTCATGGTTCATCTCTGAGAATCGTGTTTGAACCCTGGCATGGAAATTGCAAGGGAAGTGCAGCACACTTGTTAAAACAGCAAATTGTGCTCAATTATAATTTAGCAATTTATTCCTGACTTTGTCACCATGCTGAAAGATCATTACTTGGCTGCAAATACAGCATCTCTTAATCACCAGGAGTGTAATGGTCATTTAAGCAGGTACTTCCCCTGGCACCAGAGCAAGGGTCTTCCATTTCTGCATACTGTACACAAATCAAATCAACAGTAAGATCTAAATTAATCAATCTCTGCCAAACTGGCCCTTAGGTGAGAATCACCAAGCTGGATCTCACCCTGAGTCCATCTGCTCCATTATTCCTTTCATATGATTTCCTTATTACTTCTAGCAATGGCCAGATGTCTAGAGAAGGGAAAGCCGGTCCCACACTATAGTCTGCTGCTAAGACCACTTTGCATCTCACTAAACATTGTGTTCATTAAGAAAGCTGAGCAAAAAGGGGAAAGCATTAGTATATTAAGGATGAGACTACCACTGAAAGCTGAGCCCTCTTCCATGCCTGTACATGGGGTTTGTGCAGGTCCCTGTGCAACAATGGGTATGAGTTGTGGGGTAGAAGTTCTCCAAAAAGTTTGGCAGTCCTGCAGGGATCCCAGCATGTTCAGCACATCAAAGGATCCCCAGAGATATCCAGCACAGTGTCCAAAAGTAGGGTGGGTAGATTGCAGGCAACATGTCTGGCATAAGAAACGGGTGAGGAGAAGCAGAGATCCTGCATGATTCTCCCACCCAGTAAGACCCCCACAGGAGTTTTGGAGCCCAACCACAGCAGACATCCTCCTGTTGAATGTCCCACATTGCCCCATGGCGGCTGGGCTCACAGATCCCACAGAACAGCTTGTTTGCATAGAAATCCCCAATGCCGTGAGGATAGATCTGACAAAAGATTGCCTATGCGCTCCTTTGTTGTTTTTAAAGGGCATGATATTTCCCCTTGGACTTTGGTATTCATTCTTCAGTATCATACAGAGAATCTCTTCTATAAGAGAAATGTCATATTCTATTCCTTGCCCATTCCCACACCAGAGGATTTTTTCATCCTCCCCACCTGCCTCCGTGTGTGTCCATCTCAGCCCCTTCGCCTGCTGTCACTCAAGGCAGCCAAGCTCTAAAGAGCACGTTCTGCCCTGCTAAGCTCATGTCCCGCTCTCCCTTCCTCCTTCAGATGGCCATTGGGGATACTTTCTTTTTCAAGACAGATGATGTAACTGGTTAGAAAATGAGAAGAGGAAAAAGGTTGTCTGCATTCGATACCAACCTCTCTGTAACAAGGAGGAAGGCAAAAGGGGTGAAGGAGCCTTTATTGCAACATGACTGGGGCTGTTGTAAGGTGTAGACTTTGCAAGGGGCTTGGAAAGACCTTGAATTGCACAGAAGAGGGGTGTGTGTGTGTGTGTGTGTGTGTGTGTGAGCACTGCAGGTTTCCTTTTCTTTATTCTTTGGAAGAAAACTCCTTCTTGTCCCCTCCAGGGCTGGCAGTCCCAACCAGGGGCTTTTCCAGCTCCAACAGAACTTTGCTCCCAGCTCAGCTCTCCTCACTTCTCACTTCTCAACCTCTCCTTGTTATTTTTGGGTCAATCCTCATTATCTCCTTCCCCATTCCCAGGGCCGTGGGAGCAACGTGATCCACTGCCGGAAGGATGGCACCTGGAGCGGGTCCTTCCACCTGTGCAGGGAGATGCAGGGACAGTGTGCTCTGCCCACCCAGCTCAACAGCCACCTGAAGCTGCAGTGTGCCGGCGGCTATGGCATAGGTGGGTGAGCACCCCCAACACCTGTCCCCAGCTGGGAGCAGGCAGCAGGACACCAGGAAGAGGATGGGAATGGCAGGGAGGGAGGAAGGAGCCTGCAGTCCTTCAAGTCACTTTCTGTGGACCTGTTTGCCCGAGTGAGAACCTGCTACGGGAGGCTTTTCAGGGAAGTGCTTTTAAGAAATGTGAAGCTCTGAGAGGGCAGGCATCATGTAACATGCTCTGACTGCAGGCTCCTTGCAGGGCTTCCAGTTTCATGGTGTCCCTTCTTGGCCAGCTGGTTTTCAGGGGCAGCAGCATGCCAGGCTGTGCCAGAGACCCATCCAGTATGCAAAATACAGGAAGGGATTGTACCTGCTTTTGCTCTTACACTTCTGAAATGCCCCCAATCCTTGAGCTACATGCACAAACCCATGCTCCAGAAGCTGAAAGGCAGGGAGGCAACAGGAGAATGCAGCACCTGGATAATTCAAGTCTCCGCAGAAACAGTAAGAGACCAGCAGAGCATTGCCTTTGGTATGTCAGTTCTTTTGGAGCTGTTTTAAAGGGTCTGTTTTCCTCCTTCTTTCTGGGGTACCTGTTCCCTGTGCAAGGGGTGATGACCCCTGCCCTCAGCTTGGCTTTGTGTCACCCAGGCACAGGGAGGGATAGACACTCTGAGCTGTACATATGTATTGTATTTTCAGCCCCCATTTTGGGGGTCTCCCTGCTGTAAGGGCTGCAACAGGAGCTGTACTGCCTGCAGCCCACACAGGTTTGCGAGGCCCCTTCCTGCAGCCCCCCTCCCAGCCCCTGCCATCCCCCTCCTGCCTCCGCCTGTCCCTTTGAACTTGGAGAAATTTCCTCCTTGCGCGGCTCCCTCATTATATCGCAGCCATGCGGAGGACTACGAGCCTCCTTGTGTTCCCTCCCCGGGGAGGAGAACACGACCTGGATGAGATCACCGCTCTGTAATGATGCCAATTACAGATCATATATCAAAACAATTCCGACCCGCTCCTCTCCATGAGCGTGGTGGAGCGCGGGAGAGCGAGCGGCGAGGAGCTGCGGTGACTCTTAATGTGGAGAGGCGTTTTACCCTTGAGACGAGGTTACCTCCAGGGCCAGACAGGTTTTTGCAAGGAGAGAAGCCCCAGTTCCTGGTTTTGAGGGGAGCATTTGAGTGCTGGGTGCCTGCCAGCTCTCGCTCCTGTCACAGTGACTGTTGGCAGGTGCCAGTCCCAGGGACTGGTGGGCCTGACCCCAGGATGGGACCACACAGCATCGTGGAGGTGAGGGATGCATGGGGCAGACCCCCCACAAGACTGTGGCTCTCTCTGGAGAAGGATTTTGAGCTCAGAGAGGGCACAGTGGCTGCTGGCTCTCATCCTCAGCAGATGGAGACATACCACATGCTTTGTAGGCTCACCCAGCACCAGCTTTTGGGATCACATGTTGGGGTTTTCATCTCTTTGCATTTTTGAAAGCCTGATCGATGTCCTTTTGAAAAAGCGTCCACCATGCTTATGGAGAGGAAACAGTCATTCACTATGGGCATGGTGCTCTCACCCAGTAGGTCCTTGGAGCCACTTCCAGGTGTCCTGGGAAAGCAAAATAAACCCCCAGCACTCCTCATTTTTCCAGCCTAGATCTGGCTGCTTCCACTGACTCCTCCAAGTGGAGAGAGTGAGAAGGCAGAAGCAGGTGGGAAAAATAATAGCAACCAGTCGTGGTCACTCTGAATCCCACACAACTTCAGTAATTCCTCAGACACCTAATCTGCCCTTCCAGGCTGAGGCGTGTGTTGAGCCAAAGGTTCAGCTCTCCAAACCAGTGCAGAGATTAATTCCTCCCCCAGCACTGACTGGAGTGCAGAAATCCTAATGACATGTTTGCAGCAGCTGTGCCATTCAAGAGTGATTTTCCAGGGGGGAAATGGTAATGGTCCAACACACAAGGGCTTATGGTTGTGTCACTACAGGGCTCTGGGATATTGCTGCAGAGTATCGCAGCATGTTTTAATAAAGAAAGGACAGGATTCCCACTGGGCATGACAGTTAATCAGAGAAAAAGCAGGTTTATGTGTGAACAAAGCCATCATTACCTTTCTGCATACTTCTTATCAACTGTGGGGCTTGGGTGATAGCTGGTCTCCAATACCATTAGGTTTGGTCACCCTTTGGAAGATTATTATTGGATGTTTGTAAATCTGACAGATCAAACAATAGGTTTCTGCCATGTCATAGGTGAGAAGAGTTCAACAACCTCTCCCTAATCAGCCCCACTTCTTGAAAGAGCAGTTGAAATGGAAAAAGCCCTTCACATTGTCTTGATGATCTGAAAGTGCAATACATGACCCCCTTCTTGGAGCTAATAGTCAGAGAAATACTTATTCAAAAAGGCCCTGGAATACCTGCCACCCCCACGTTCTCCTGCCTAGTACAGGGTTGTACTCAGCACTTCACGTGTGGCTAGGAGATATGTGATAGTTATGGTTGACTGCTAATTGCAATTTAGGAAAAACGAGCTGTAATCCTGTCCTTCAGCTGGAAGGATGCTGGAAGGGTCAGAAGCTGCCTGCTTTATCCTTTAGCTTTATCCCCTTTGTGTTTTGAGTAGGCACGGAGTGTACCACCTCCTGTCTGGATCACAGTCACGAGCCCATCCTCCTGCGCGTGAACGAGACTGTGCAAGACATCCAGCACTGGATGAACCCTCAAAGAGTGAAGGTCAGTGCCTGGCAACTGCGTGAACCACATCCTTTGTTGCGTTTTTATGAGCAGTGAGTGATCAGTGTTACCTGTGGAAAATGCAGAATTTGGACTTTTAGGGAAGAATTCCTGATTTTTCTTGTGTCTGTTACAGTAACATGGTGGCTTTCTCTCCAAGTGGCTTTCACTCCAAGTTGCTTTGTCTCTGTGTTTTGCAACTGAAAGTCAGTTCAAGGTAAAGGCCTCACATCAGTGGGGTTTGATCTGGAAATGGGATCCATGCCACAGGAAGATGTGATGGACAGCCAGAGAAAGGGCACTGGCCAGGCTTTATTTTCTTCCTCCTGTTCCGTATTTTGCATTCTTTGGATGGCAGGGCTGTATTTTTCAGTGCTGCTTCTGGATGACAAAAGAAGCTGATACAGAGGGTTTTTCATTTCCCGACCCCGCAGAGCTGGCTGCGTGCTCCCTCCGCCCCTCTGCCCGCATGTGAGAGCTGCCTGCTCAGCACAGCCCCTTCCAGAGGTCACCACTTCTCCCTCCTGCCTGCTGCAGACACACAGCCAGCAGTAACTGCTCACAGCTCCCCGTCCTGAGTGTCCTCCAGCACACACCAGTGGCAGTGTGCCCTGCTGGCGATGTGCACATCCATGTGCAGTGCCTTGCACACACACACTCAGCCCCACAGGCAGCAAACAGCTGCTGGGTGTCATGCCCACGCTTGGGTGCCTGTGGGAGACACACTCACCTAACTCTTCCTGGAAACCCTCACGTTCCTACAAACAAACCAGGTGTTTGTGGCTTTATGGTATTTCTGCAGGTGTGGAAGTCTAACTGGACACGCTCAGGCATGTGGTGGAAGACGGTGGTACATCAGGTGTCACCAGGGTGCAAGTTACTGGTGGTGCTTGAGCAAACACCTCTGGCTTTTACATACTTGGTCCTGGCTTTGCAGGAGACTGTTTTATACACCTGAATTCCATTAAGAAGGAGAACAAGCAGCCAACACAGCCCCAGCATGTCCTGAGCAGCTTTGACAGTCTATTTGCTTCTCTACATGCCTAAATGTGTGCCCAGGGTATGAGATTTTTGAAATCTGGCCTTGGCTATGGGTAGCAAGTGGCTCCAGAACTCTCAACCACTTTGAACTTCACTATTTCACACAGAGCAAGAGAATAAATTTGGGAAAGGAATGGGAAACCTAAGTCCAGAGAATATGACGAGCTCATAATGTCCTTCCCAGCTTCCCATTTGCTCCAGATGCTGAGGTTTTGTGACTGCCTTAAGCTGAGGCTTTTCCAAGTCTCGGGCATGAAACAGAAAGAAAACCCCTATCTCTGTATGAGGGGCAATTTCTCACTGGCCCTTTCCTGAGTGCCAGACTTTAAAGTGGTTTGTAATTCATGGGGAAATAAAGTGACAGCTTCCCTCCCGTTCTCTCTGCACTCCTTCACTTATTGATGCGGGTACGTGGAGGGAGCTGTAACGAGTTTTATACCTGCAGGTCTCTGGAGGGCTCATTAGGCAGCAGGGAAAACATAGAGTAGTAAAGGGGGAGGCAAGGGGAGTGAGGGATGGAGGAGAAATCATGGTTTCCAAGAGCACAGTGGTAAATAACTCCTTTTTTTTTTTTTTCCCTGATGGTGAGGACCTTGCAAGAGCTTTAGGCCCTGAGCAGATACAAGTTCCATGTCACAAGTGCTTTGTAACTAGAGGGTGAGATTTGGGCTGGAAAACTTATGTCGGGAGGGAAGACATGCTGGAAGGGATTAAAAAAAAAAAAAAAAAGTCCTTATTTAAAAAATTGGTAAAATCAGTAGCTGTGAAACATCCATCTTATCCAACTCTGCAGATAAGGGGATGTCACCCACAGGGAGAAACGCTGCTTCTGGAGGGAGGGGGGACACCCTGGAGAGATGGGAGTGGGATGCCTTGGAGGAAGGTCCCCATAGCAATGTGTTATATATCATTAATAACCCGTGTCTCTGTTTATGGGCAGTGACAGCTTTGCTGTTGTGCCATATGAGCACAGGGAGCAGCTGGTTGCATTTACACGGTGAGTCTTTGTGCATCTCTGAGTACTTGAATGACGCAAAGGAAACACTTTTTGTTGCTGTAATTTCAGGCACAAGTAAAGTACAAATGAGGGCAGGATGGGATGAAGATAAAGGCAGGACTGATCTGTGGTGCCCACCTTTGAGGAGATGGGGAAAGAGAAAACACAGGGAGAGCTGACAAGAAAAAATAAATAATTTGTCTGTAGCAGCTCAAGTAACATCTGTTATGGAAGAAAAATGGAAAGAAGGAACTATCCCTTCTTCTGAGGGTTGTTTAGAGCAGAGCTGTGCAAATCAGTTGATTTTTCGGTTCACTCAAAGTTCTCTTAAATTGAAAAAAAAATTAGAATTCCCTAATCAAAGTGACTCTTTTGTTATTGTGATTTTTGGTGAACCAAAAAATTGGAAGAAAAAACATGTTGGTTTGAACATAACGTAGCATTTCATTTCCAGGGAGATTTTGTAAACTTTTTGTTTAGTGAAAATGAAAAGAAAAAAACACAACAAAAACATAGAAATTAAATGTCTTCTCAAGCAATAAACAACAACAGATATTTCATTTCACAAAATGTCTAAATATTTTTGTGTTTTTCAGAATTGGTTTAGGTTGAGTTGCTTTGTTGGGTCTGAAACAGTTTGCTGAAATCAGTATAAGCTGGCAGTGTCTTTCAAATCAGTATTTTCAGCAAGACAAAAAAAAAAAAAAAATCACCTGAAACTTTCTGTGCATCTGTTCTGCTGTGGATATGTTCAGGGCAGCCAGTGCTGTCCCCACAATTTTCCCTTCACTGTGTGTGGCACACAGAGCTGCTGAAGACACCGATGGATAGAGTTGCCAAGACTGAGTGTACAGGCAGTGGGAAGAAAAAAGGGAAATATCTCCGAGAGACAGCTTGACAGCTCTTTCCCATTGACTGCAGGGAAACAGAGCAGACACCTCATTTCTTAGGTTGTCTGAACTTGGGTTCTTGCCTCAGTGCTGGGTAGGGGCAGGCTGAGTAGTGTGGGGAGAGCTTTCAAAGGGTCTGCATGTCCCAGCTCTGCTGGGCTGAGTGTGGCCATGGCCCCTTTCCCCATGCAGACTGCAAGCCTTTGGGTTTAAAACGTCCAGAACTCCTTAGTGGGAATGTTCCTTAAATATTCCCCTAATCATTTAAGCTTTGCAGTTTTCCTCCTTAATTTTTTTCTTTTCTTTTTCTTTTTCTTTTTTTTTTTTTTCTTGTTTTTTTTGGTTGTTTGGGTTTTTTGTTTGTTTGTTTGTTTTGGTTGGTTGGTTGGTTGGTTGGTTGGTTTGGTTTAGAGGTTGTGTGTGGTTTGGGGTTTTTGTTTGTTTGTTTTTGTTTTTTGGTTGTTTGGTTGTTTTTTTGTTGTTGTTGGTTGTTTTTGTTTTGGGGGGGGGTTGGGGGTTTTGGGTTTTTTTTTTGCGGAGGGAGTTGTTTGGAGGGTTTTTTTAGAGTTTCAGGCTCATTTTACAGCAGAGAAACTGAGCCACAGAACAGTGATATGACCTACAGTGGTGCAGCAGCTCCACTCCTGGGAAGGCAGGAGATCCCATTCCATCTGTAGCCCCCCCAAGTCCCCTTTCCTGGCAGCAGGGGCTGATCTCCTCACACATAAAGCCCTCGGTTAATTATCCTGTTCTTTAATGCCTGGGGAGCGAGAGCAGGAGATGCCAGTCCCCAGGCTCCATCCCGGAGGGATATTTGACCCATCTGAGGTGGAGGAAAGCTCTGCACCGACCTTAGGGGAGAAACCTGAGCCTCTCTGCAGCCCGCAAAGGGTTGACATCACCGTGTTAGTCCCACCACGGGAGGGAAGCGCCGGCACCGGAGGCACTGGGTCTTCCTTCCCAAGGAGAAAATGACAGCTTGACTTGTTTCCTTGGCTCTTTGTTACCTCCTGTGGGAGCGCAGCCCGGCTCCCTCTCCCTTCACAGCAGATGGAGTCCCGGCCACCCGCCGCAGATGTGGCAGGGTGGCGCTCCGGGGCTGGGGACAGGACCCCAGTCAGCGCACAGCTGTGCTGCAGGAGCCGAGACACGAGGGGAGCCGGGACCAGGAGGGCAGCAGATGTCACCACGGGGGCCTGGAGCACGGGGAACACGGAGAAGGGATGGGACTTCCAGGGGCAGTGGCCAGATGGGCTTTATTCCCCAGGCATATGGCAGATGTGGTGCTTCCACACACCTCTTTCCACATCCTTTGTTGGCATGCTGGGTCTACCTGTCTGTGCCCACCAACTCCATCAGATCGTGCTCATGTACCACCTTTACCCATCCTAGCTGAAATAACATCCATCCACCATTAAAAAATGCCATTTAGGTGCTGATGCACCACTGGGTATCCATCCTCCTGCTGTTTAAGGGTAGTTGTTACTGAGACAAACTTTGCAATGATGTAATAATTTACCAGAAGCAATTTCTATACATTTGTTTATCTCAGGTGCTCCATGCAGCACCCTGTGGCAGAATGTAGTGCAGCATCCTGTTCTTGCACTACAGGAGGCAGAAATGATGCCCAGCAATCCAAATCATTCCAAATTTCTTGGTTTTCTAGCCCAGTGTCTCCCTCTACTCACATCCTCTCTCCCAGTGCACAGCACAGCAGCAGTCTGAGGGTACAAACAGGCTGGGTGGTAGGAACTGAGGGCTTGGAAAACCAGGAAGAGGAGTCAGGACTATGGTCTAGAGTCCTTCCCTCTGCTTCCAGCTCCAGGAATGTTAGCAGGATTGAATTCAGCTCTGGTGGTCTCCGCTAGCAGAGGATGATCCAAGGGGAATATGAAGTAACTGGTGTGAGGCTATTGGCAGGTGCCATGCCAGAAGAATGGGAATGTCCCACTGACCCAGTGATTAACCTGGCACCTGGCTTTCCTATGCTGTGCAGAGCAACCTGGGGCTGCATTCCCATTCCCTGGAGGATGCTCAGCCCAAGGCTATGTTTGGGATTGAGAATGACCTTCAATGAGCACTCAGAGAGAACTGTCTCAGCAGAGACTTCACCTCCCATACATTCCTTTAAGGGAGGTGCTGGCGTTTTGATCCCTACAGGGTCAGGAAAACAGTCAGTGCATCCTCTGTGAGGGATTGCTCTCACATGGAAAGCTTCTTTCTGAAGAGCCTGGTTCAGGGATATTTGGTTTCTTTTGTTCACTCTGCATGCTTACACACTCACACAGAGCATGAGGTTTTGTAAATATTGATGCTTCTTACCAGGGGAATGTGAGGTGCTCTTTGGAAGTGCACTTCTTCCACTTATTGTCCGCTGGCCTTGGATACAGGAGATAAACTCCTGAGTTTTTCCACTTTGTTCTAATTCTTGGGTTCAAATGCTCTTGAACTGCTTCCTTTACTCCCCCCGCTCCGACACCGCGGGGCCCCCGCACCTTGCAGCCTCCCTCCCTCCCAGGGGATAAACAACATCCTCCCCTCCCCAGCCACTTCTCTGCTCACACAGACAGGCCCTGTTGCGAGGCAGGTGGGGCAAGCTGGGCTTGACTAATAGTGGAAAATCCAAGAGCATCGGAAAGATAAACAGCCCGAGTCAGATAGTATAGAAGTCCTTTTTTTCCAGCACACGCCAGGTAAGCCTCAAATGACAGAAACTGTAAAAACAAGCTGAGGCTCCCCTGCAGATGGATTAAATTAGCCCTCAGATGAACAGGGGAAGGGATGGCTTGTGCATTGGGTTTTCCCAAATGTTAATCCCTTCCTTCCCCAGGCCTCCATCCAACCTCAACCCCACACTTTAGGTGACAGCCTGTGTGTTCATCTTACTCAACTGAACACTGTAGTTCTTCATTCATGGGCAATAACCCCAAAGCAGCATTGGGCCTGATGTCCTGCTGGATGGATTGGAATCCTATCTCCAGGGTGCCCATGGTGTGGAAACACCATCTTCACTGACCAGCCAAAGTGTCCAACTACTCTTTTAATCTCTGTATTTGTGGCTGTGCCTGCCCTGGCTGTGTCATTGTCTAGGAGACTGGTCATCATTTTTGCCCAAACCCAAGTGTGCAACTTTTTTCTATAGACAGTGTTGGTAGAGAAATTATTATAAAGTTCATAAAATGTAGTAGAGGATGCTCTCCTGTCTGGGGCCTATTCTGAAGCTGTGTGGTGGGAGGTGTTTTTATGTAAGATGGTGTTAAATGTATCTGAAAATCCACCTTCAGCTGCTTCTATCCTCAAGAAGCAAAGGTATGATGGGCAGTGAAAGAAAGCAATGCTTGGCAGCACCAAAGAAATCCCTAAATTAATTCCTAGAATGTCTCCCCCCTACCCAAGAGCATAAGTGGACCTGTGCCTTTGCCTTTCCCTGCCATGTTCCCCCACCATGAGTGAAATATTGAGCATGACATTTTAGGAGAACCTCAAATATTATTTTAATCTCAAATGCTCTGTTATTGCAAGTGTCAAGTCCAACACTTCTTGTAAATACCTGGAGGACAGCCAGGACCTGAGAACACAAGAGGTGTTAGGAACTGAACTTCATTGGTTAAGTACTGAGAGCCATAGGAGCCAGCACACTGACTTTCTGTACACTGATTTCTTTGTCTTAACCTCTTGCTTTTCTTTTTTTTTTTTCTTTTTTAAATTTTTTTTTTAATTTCTTTTATTTCTTCCCTCCAGAGTGTTGTCTGCACAGCAGGACTCAAGTGGTACCCTCACCCTTCCCTGATTCATTGTGTTAAAGGCTGTGAGGTGAGTTCGACTTTAGCTCAGGTGGTCTATGGTGACTCTCCTAAATCTTAGAGAAACAATCACTGCAGGCAGGTGGGCTGTAAATTCTGCTTTTCAAGTGGGGCAAGCAGGATTTTGCCCTGACCACCCTTTCACACAGACTGATCTCTTGCATTGGTTCTGACATTCAGTAGGAAAATTGGTGGTTTTCCTAGAGATGATGGCTGGTGACTCTCACAGGAGTTAAATGATCAAGCAGCTCAAAAACACTGGTTGACCAAAAGAATTTCCCAGAATCTGTGAGTTTCTGGGAAGTTGCAAAAGCCTTCTCTTGTTTTTCCTTGATCTTGACTTATTTGAGGGACAATTCTTTCCAAGGCCAGCTATGCTTTGGGCATTGGTGTGGGCAGAGAAAGTTTAGGAAAGCCAGAGATGATACCACTGCTTGGACAGCACAGCTGGACAGTGAGCAAATTGCACCTCCCTCCACTGGCCACCGCTGTCTAAACCAGAAAGGAATAATCAGAAACATGCAGTTACATTTCAGCTGTGATGCACTCTAAGAGTCTTGCAAGTGACTTGAAAAAAGTGATTATTTTGAAGGATGTTGCTTCTGCCAGCAGCAATTTTTGAAATGTCTGAGAAGACTGAAGATGCTTCTGGTGGTTAAACAGGGCTGGAGCACCTCTGTCTGGATCCTGGCACTCATGTGGTTTCCATCAGGCCAGCCCTTGAACATCTCACCACCAACAAGAAGTCAATCCTTGGGGTACCTCTGGAAGGTTGGGAAGCTCCATGCCCATTTTAGAAAGGAGGTGGTTCCCAGGCAGAGGCACAGATGGTGATGGGCAGTGGCAGATCTGTGTCCTCTCTCCACATGTCCTGAATTTCCACCACACTGACCAAGCTCTCAGCACCCAGTAACCCAAGCACACTGAAGTTATTTACCCAGAGTGTCAGAACATGGGACTGAATTCCTGAATATGACATGAAGCTCCAGACCACACTGCTGTGGGATGTGATTTGTCTTGAAGTGAAAGACAGGTTTCCTTCGCATACAAATGTTGGGCCCAAGAGGGTAATAACTCTCCAACAATGTAATAGTTTCTGTCTAGCTGTTCCCTAAATGAAAAGCATTCTGCTGTCAGTGCTCTGAATGTCATAAGCTGTCTCACGCATCGCATTCATGCAGGCTGGCTGGGTGCCCCCATTCTCCAAAGAGAGCTGAAATAACATCCAGCCACCATTAAAAAATGCTATTCAGGTGCTGATGCACCACTGGGTATCCATCCTCCTGCTGTTTAAGGGTAGTTGTTACTGAGACAAACTTTGCAATGATGTAATAATTTACCAGAAGCCATTATTACTGACATGCTTTTTCTCAGCATTTTCTTCCCTTCCATCACTGCTAATTGCCAGAGCCCTCTGCATCAACAGGAACTTTCTTCTTTTCAACATTCATTCAGCAGTGTCACTGCATCGTAATCCATCATCTGGGGAGGCTTTGCCCAGACAATTGAAAATGGCCTCTAGCATCATTTTCAGAGCATGAAGCTTCCAGGATCCATGGATGGGGCAGAGCTTGGCATTAAGATTTCAGAAGAAATTCTGTCTTCACCAACCTTTTATTTTTTATTTTTTTTCTTCCCCCCATGACCATGGAAACAGAGACTAATAAGCCAGTAGGTCAGTAATACTGGGCCATTAAGCTGATACAACCCCTAATGTATGGACATTCGTAGCATCAAGGAGGCTTCCCCGAACAGAAGGCTGTAAGTGGGGCAGTATTTGGCTCTTGGTGATCGCAGTGGGAACCCCGGCAGCTGCCGCAATGTGATTTTTTGTCGCTCCCTAGTGGCAGGAACAGAGGCTTAGGAGTCAGCCCCGTACTTGCCAGCACCTAACTGGGGTGTTTCAGTAGCAACTGAGTCCCTCTGGATTATCTGTACCATCCTCCAAAAATATCAGAGCACTAAGATGTGCATGAAGAGCAACAGAGGCCTCACCCTCCACAGCCAGACCTCCAGGGGCTCCCAAGATTTTTGGTCACAAATCAGAGTAGCTGGTTTTTGTTCCATTCTTCTCCTCCAAAGGACTGGCTTGTCTACTCTGTGCCAGAGCAAATTCTTCCACAAGTTTCTTTATGGATTTTTCCAGCATTCATAGGTGTGTAGGATACAGGCATAGGGATGGAAATTTAAAGTCAAGATTTCCCATCAAGCTGGCACAGCCAGGCAACACAAGAGAAACATGGAGAAGCCTGCAGAATTTTCCTGTGAGGTTGAGCAAAGTTCATAGTTTTAAATATGACCAGGTTGGCCTCAAAATATCTCTCAATCTATTTATAAATCATTTCCTTTTAACTCTTAGAATATTAATTAAATTGGAATGGGGCTTGCAAGTCAAAGTCTTTGCCTGTATGAATAAATCAATATCTGTGGAAATCAGTGGAGTTACGACAGTTTAGAGGGACAGCAGCCTCACACTGTAATTCTGATTTCCTTGTCAACATTTGCAGTATCTGCACGTAATTAAACAAGCGATACTCAACGAGTCTGTCCCTTCCTGGTAGTCCTGCTGTGGTCTAATATTGCCATCATTTCCAGGGTTTCCTCTACCTGATAGAAATATTTAAATTTGCAGCACATCAGCACTAAAAGTGTGCATTTGCCCTGCTCCATTGAGTTCATTTCAATTCTGATGAGCACGGCCATGGTGAGCTCTGGGGAGAGCACGGTGAGCTCTCATAGCTGCTTCTTCAGGTATCCATCATCTGGGTCTGCAATTGCTGAAAAAACCTCCCAGGAAACCTCCCCAAGCCATCCTGCCTGCTCTGCAGCGATGTCTTCTTGCAGGAGAGTCCCTGGTGTGTTTTTCTCAGTGCGGAATAAGTGGATTTTCCAAAGAGCAGATAAAATGGGAATGGCCTCATGAGCCTGTGCATGAGGAGCGTTACAGAGATATGACTGTGCTCTCTGCTGATCATCCATTTTGCTGAGATTTCACGTCTGCTTGGGATTCTCATATCTGGCATGGGCCTTTTTTTACCATCAGGTAAAGCTTAGACTTCCAAGGAAGACTTCTGTACTTGCAGACCAAGAGGGCTTCAATGTGTAATGAAAGACTTCAGGCCTTTCCTTTGGAATCCTGGTTGTTATTCAGGCTCTGTTCAGCACATGGGCTAGGATCACATTGCCCAGCCTAATGACCACATTTTCTTTTTCAAGGTGATTTATGAATTTTGCTTAACAGCTCTCCACAATGTCCCTCTGAATAATTGCCATTATCCCAGCTCTGAGCTGTGGAGTGGAGGAAGATCACATGCCATGGCCAAGGTCCCATGCAGTCACTGCTGTTCAGAGAACAGAAAAACATGGTCCCTGTGCTGAGCTCAGACCTCTTCCATTCCTCTTGGTGATTTGTTTTGTGCCCTCGATGCTGACACGTGTTGTGTAGTCAGGAGAACTGTGGTGAAAAGCTCAGCTATTAAAAGCAAGCCCATTTTGCTGCAATACATAACCTTCTTCTTATATCCCACACAGTTTAGGAAGGTTAGATTAAAATTATCAAAGGTGCCACAATTTTAGATGCCTGGATGCTGTCTCTGGGCCTAGTCAAATTAATATTCCTGAAGCATCCTCTAATGTGGGATGTGAAGAGCCAACAAGGGCTCATTTCCCTTCCATCTACTGTCCTTTTTTTCTGTCTGTTTTGAAGGGAAAGGGGAATAATTATCTCTTGCTTTTCAGGGCAGCTGGTATGTTACAAACAGTATGGCTCCTTCAAATCTTTGTGGGTTTCTTCTGAAATATTGTTACAGGTTTCAGGATTATAGAATCATAGAATGGTTTGGGTTGGAAGGGGCCTTAAGATCATCCACTTCCAATCCCCTGCCTCAGGCAGGGACACCTTCCACTGTCTCAGGTTGCTCCAAGCCCTGTCCAACCTGAACTTGAGCACTGCCAGGGATCCAGGGGCAGCCACAGCTGCTCTGTGCCAGGGTCTCACCACCCCCACAGGGAAGAATTTCTTCTGGGCATTTAACCTAAATTTCCCTTCTTTACATTTGAAGCCATTTCCCCTTGTCTTGTCACTGCAGTTCCTGATGAACAGTCCCTCTCCAAGTTCCCTGTAGCCCCTTCAGGCACAGGAAGGTGCTGTGAGGTCTCCACACACCTCTCTTCTCTTCTGCAGCCACAACTTTCTCACCTTGTCTCTGTAAGGAAGAGACTCATTTTTTTTCATGTCTACACTCTCAGCCTTCTCCTGCTTTTTCCTTTTTCAGCCTTTCATGGGGGACAACTACTGTGACTCCATCAACAACAGAGCCTTCTGCAACTATGATGGTGGGGACTGCTGCGCCTCAACAGTCAAGACCAAAAAGGTAGGGATGCCCTTTTCTCTTTTCATGGGAATTCCTTGTTGAGTGCTGCTTTGTGCCTGGGAAAAAAAAAAAAAAAAAAAAAAAGGCTCAAAAAATGGAGGTCCAAGGTCTCAGAAGGACCTTCAGCCCAGGCATCAGCTCACCACAGGCACTGAGTTCTTGCTGGTTCATTTATCATCCATCATCAAGGCTCCAAAGTGAAACTAAAGGTCAGAAGTCATTAGGAAAATAGGAGAGTGTAATAGGGAAGCATCATTGTGGATCTTTTCTTTGATCCATGTGTACCCACATGTGCCTGCCTCACATCCCAGAGTGGGACAGAGAAAAATATGGAGCAGGGCAGCAGGGCTGGGTGGAGATGACAAATAATTTCTGCACAGAGACCACATAGACCAGAGCCTTGCAAAAAAAGACAAGCTAGCGACACAGATCCATAAAATAATTATTTAAGGTAGAGAAGATGCTTAGGAAAGTAAAATCCATTGGTTTTTGTCACTCAGAAATAGGGGGGGGAAGTGGTAATTTCCTGGAAGCAGGATTCAAACAGACGAAAGAACATCCTTATTGGCACAGTGTGTGTTTGAGTAATAGGATGCGTTGCCACAGAGTATTATTAAGAACAAAAATAAATTTGAAGTCAAAAAAAGAACATGCCTATTTATGGAGCTTTGCTCCATCAATGGCTATTAGACACTGTGATCTGGATGCAGTTTCTGGCTGAGGAATATTTGAACCCTTGGCTGCCTGAGCCAGGGGAAGAGTCCCTCCACACACATTTCCCATTTTTCTGCTTCTTTAACACACATTTCTGAGCACTGTTAAAGACAGTGACTGGAGTGAGAGAGTCTGTTGCTTGCAGCAGTACAACATTTTACAGGTTTCTAACCAGGAGGGATTTGGAACCAGGTTCCTCCCGAAAAATAAAGCAAACTTTAGCCTCTTCCAGGTGACTATTTTACCGTATCTTCCAGATTTGTGTGTAGAACAGAATGAAAAATGCAGCTGTTTTAAGTATCTGATTCATATTAATAAATAATAAAACCTGAGGGAGCTTGGGCTTAGCATATGACACCATCCATGTCACCCATCTGAGGCAGGAGGTGCTTTCTGCAGGGGAGCCAGATTTGGCTGGAGACTTCTTTCTCTTGGTTCAGTGTTGTGGGCTGTCTCTGGTCCATCTGGGAACACTGGGGAAGGGAGATGGACATGCCCTTGCAAGTGGAAGGAGTTAATTTCTCTTCTGGGGAAAACACAGGGGAAGAGGTCACCTCCCTAGCCATGCTCTTTTTTGAGAAATATTCCCCTCCATTGCAGTGTTCCTTTTGTAAAAATTCCTGGGAGCCACATGCAGGGAAACCTAGCAAGGGAGCTCCCCTGTCTCCATGGGTTGAGTAGGAAACAGAGACCCCAAAAGGAGCTCCCTGGTGAAGCAACCACAGAAGGGATGAGCAGGCTGACACAGACAGTGGCTCATTCTCAGTTGTCTCCAAGAAGAGATTCCTATCTCTGGCTGATTTTCCACATCCTTGGGAGGAGCAGCCCAACAGCAGCACAGTTTGCCCACTGACCTCCCACCAGCCAGGAGGGCAGAGCTGGAAGTGCCCGGTAGCTCAGCATGGTGTAGGTCTTCTCCTCCCAAAACAGCCTGCCTGGGAAACTTTATCTCACTGCCTGCAGGCTGGAGGGCAGGCGATGAAAAATCCCAAGCAGTGTCAGAAGAAGGAAAGCGAGGTGCCTGGGAGGAGACCGACCCAAACCAGCCCCATCAGGACAGGAGCTAAGGGCACAACTGAAACACAAGGGATGTGAGAGCTGAATTGAGGGGAGGGGGTCGGGATAGGATTAAGGTTTGGGAGCAGAATTTATTGCTGGGCAGGGAGTTGAAACCAAGTGGGATCTGCACAGAGTTGTGAACGTTTACCAGCCAGGCAACTCACGCTCAAAATATCTGCTGCTTCCCTGCTACCCAGAAACCAAGCGGCCTCCCAAGGAGGGGAAGCACTTTGCAGCCCAGTGGGTTACTGTTTCTGTGCTAAAACTGCTGGGTGCAAAGAGCAAATGGTCAGAGACAGGCAGCTGGTCACTCGTCTAATGGATTTTCTCCATGGAGGGGGAAGTTTTGTAGATTTTTGGAGGTAAGTCTGCTTTCACAGACTTCCCTGGGAGCTGGATCATTGTGACAAGGGAATTAGACTAGCTCTAGCTGGCAGTTTAGACCCCCCCCCCCCCATCCTTGAGATTACACAGTCGGAGGGTTGAACCATGGAGCCCATCACATCCCTGGTATGCCTTCAGCTTCCAAAGTCTCCTCCTCTCTCCCCAAACACCAATGACATCCCAGGAGCTGAACGAGACGCCTGGGAGAAGTGGGGAAAACCACCTTCTCCTTGGATCTTCCACACTAAAAGCAAAATGCTAAGTCTCAGTTTATTACATTTATAGGGTAAAAGGGGGAATAATAACCCAGCCAGGGGGGCTGTGGGGTCAGAGTCAAGGAGGCAGCAGGAGAACCCCGCTCCTGCAAAGCGGCTGCCGACACCTGCGGCAGCAGCAGTGGGGCCGTGGGGTTTGGCTCTCCCAGTTATTTTCCCATCTGAGGCCTTTGACTGAGACCAGATTTCAGGCCAGGCTGTTCAAATACAGCCCTCCCTTTGAAGAGGTTTATGAGTGGAGCATTACAGGAGATATTCCAAAGGGAAAAACAATGAAAGGTGAGAGAAAAGGGAGCTGAATAAAAATACTCCGCATACCAAATCCTTCCAGCACAGTTTGCCACCTACTTAAAAAGGCACAGTTTTAAAATACACATTGGGTGTAAAAGCCAAAAACCTGGAGGAGACATAGGGAGGGGTGAGTCCAGCACTGTTAATTCCAATACCAGATGAGGATGTATTTTCATATGGTTGTAGAGAGAGTGAGACGCATGAAAGAGACTGCTTTGCTCCTTTTCTTTCAGGGTTACATACTATGTGGCAGATGTGTCAGTCTTTTAAAACCCCTGCAAGTTTGCCCATAAATGTCCAACATTTATGCAACACCTGTTTTTCTCCCAAAATGTCACAGGACATTTTAAAAGCTTTAGATTTATCATCTTTTCCCCGCAGCAGCCATTTCTGAGGTGACACATGGTTCACATTTAAGAGAACATAGCAACTCCACACATTATTTTGGGAAAGGGCTGAAGATTAACATTGCATCATGTGAAGATTCAGGAGTTAACAGTCGAGTAAGAGCTGGCTTCAGATCTTTAGTGTCCGCAAACTGTTGAGACTTAAGTTTCACTGCAGTCCCACTACCCTCCCAAACACACTTCGGGGCTGCACACAGTGCTGTGAACAGGCTGCCTGAAAGCAAAATGTTTCAACCCAAATTAACTTTGAATCCGAGCCCTCTTACTTCATGTGAGATTTTGCACGCTCCTGTTTTGTTGCCCTGAAAACGCACAAGGGACTTCCATGCTTATCCCATGTTTTTCCTTTGCATTTGAGCATTAGCAGTGAATGACCTTGTGGATTCCGTCAGCGAGCAGGGAATGGAGCAGTGTGACTTATCTGACCAAGCACCGACTAATCAGCACTGCTGCTTAGATAGGAAATAATGAGTATTTGCTCTGCACTGTTCACAATCAGGCTGGAGAGCTTAAAAGAAATCATTAAAGGCCTCTTTTGAATGCTGCAAGTGGCAACAAATAAATTCAGTCATAATCTAGGCATAAATTCGAGGCAAGCGCAGTCAGAAAGCAGGAAAAAGAGACATTCATCAGCTTAATTATTTGTTGTGCACTAATTGCTGAGCGTCGCCCTGCAGTGGGCGAGAAGCCAGGGCTGGCACAGGGACGAGTGCCACCCAAGGAAGCAGGGACACGGGCAGGCTGTGTGAGGAGCAGGGGGCTGATGGCAGATCTGTCGCTGGGGCAGGGGCTGCTCACAGCTTGCCCTGTGCATGACCCAGGAGCAGCTTTGAGACACAGGAAGGCCATTGCCGGCCAACCTCCAAGGGAGAGAAAGCTTCTGTTGTGTATCTGGAGGGGATAAAGTCTTCCGTGAAGGACAAAGCAAAATCCCATCTCCTTTTAATCTTCCTCCCCTCCTGACCCAGCACAGGTTGCCAGCTCCCTTCTGCCTGGCTGCTTTAGGAAGCTGCTTCGTGCTTTGTATCCTGCCGCAGATAAAAGAAGACACTATTTTCTAAAACATTACATACGTGCCACTGCCAGAGTGAGGGAAATAAATAACCTGGGCATAACTGGCTGTCTCTGGGCTCTTGGCTGCCTGCGAGGAGCTCGTGGGGTGTGCAGCACTGCTGAGAGAGGCTCTGGCTGTTTCCTCTGATTCATTTCAGGAAATCTTCTCTCCAGTAACTGTCTCCTCCACTTCTTTTCTTCCCCTTCTCTTTTATAAGGTTTCCCTAGACAAGACTGTCTAGAAAGGCCTCGCAGAAATCAGAAATTTTTTCTTTAGGTTCTGCTTACGTACTTTGCTCCAGACGAAAGATTTGCCCGGTTGAAGGTCCTGCAGTCTGGTCCCTGTAGATTTAAATACACTAAATTTGCTGGTTTAAAATTCCCTCAACTTCAACCATTTGTTAGGGTGAACTTTCATCTGTCATTCCTCTCTGCCTTTCCTTGTTTGTCACAGAAGGGGTAAACCTACAGCTCCCGTGAGAAAAACCTGCCTCACTCAGTTATCACTCAGGTTTTCCTTCAACTGCTTTACCCCATAGCACTTGGTAAAAAAAGAGAAAAATTGTCCTGTCCCTTCAGCCTCTTGACATTTCTGTCCAACACCTTGGAGAGGAAAACCAGCAAGTGCCTCGGCGGAAAACAAATGAGGACTTGTGGTAGATACAGGGCTGTGTGGGATTCATCCAAAGCTTTACTTATCTAAAAGATAGGCCAGTTATCAAAACCTCTTCAGAGACTTTATGGCCGAGAATTCAAGGTCTAAAGAAAGGAGCTTTTAACTGAGGGGCTGCTTCTGGCTCCAGCAGGGATTTCCAAAGGCTGTCCCTGTCTCCCCAGGAAGTGGGCTGGAGGTGGGAAGGGGATGAGTCTGCAGTCCTACCCCTAAGCCAACAGAAATAACCACTTCTCAGTATTTTGGAGAAATAAGCACCTTCTCCCAGCTCTCTGACTGCAACAATCTCAGATTAGGTAATTTCAGATCTTTCTCCATTGCCACAACGTGGTTTTAAGGCAGTTGGTGCCATTAGAAGCTTAAGTGACCACTGCAGCTTAGGAAATCCTGTTTATCCAGAAGAACTGATGCTCCTGCCACCATGCTGCTCCTCACTACTCTCCTGTCCCCAGCTGGATATGTTTGTCAGCTTTATAATTAGCCAGGGAGATAGAATGAATGGTGGGTGAGCAGGGAGGAAGGCAGGATACAATGCTGAGTGTTGCTTCATGCCTGTGGAAGCGGTGGAGTGCTCCAAGCACGCGTGTTCTCCCCAACGTGTGGGTGAACTCACTTCCACACCAGCCCTCGGTCACAGGCTCAGTGGCTGTAGCTGTTTGCCATGTGAGAGGAGCATTTCCAGTCAGGGTTGGTTGGGAAGGGAGCTTATTTTGGGGCTCAGAACTTGGTTTCATAATCCTTCAGGGAGGCTTTCCAGGCGTCAATAAATTAAAAGCAGCGATGGTAGTAGCACATGTTGCCTATCCTGAGAGAACTGTTCTTGGCTTCAAGGGACATGGGGCTTCCCACAACATACGGCATTCCCAGGGGATGTGCTGGTGGAGTGTGTTTGCTTTGCTATCCGACCTCACTTCATTAGCAAGTGTTACAAAAAACAGCGAACAAACCTTCCCTGCTCCTCCGCCAGCTATTTGGCCTCTGGGTGGTCTGGCTCCTATTAAGTCTTTGGTGATTATTTAGACTAATTACATTCATGTTTGCACAATCAGTAGCACGAGAGTAGGAAGCACAGCTGATTGCTGAGCAACTGAGCTCCGTGGTTTGGCAAACGAGGACGGCTCCTGGCTCTGCTGGGCGGGATGCGGGATCCATGCGGGCTGGGCTTTCCTGGGAATCCCTGCTGGCTTGGGGCCATCCTGCTCCCACTGGTTCTGGTGAGCTGCTCCCAATTTGCACACGATGGAGAGAGCAGAGCATCTGTTGGGTTCAGCTGAGCTATGTCTTGATACATCACAGTTGCTGGTTTCAGTGAGGGAAAGTTCAGTTTATGGTGGGGTAGTTACCAAAAACTCAAGCTTTTAGAACTGCATGTGCTGCATGGAGAGGAGGTTTCCTGCCAGCCTTGTCTTCCCAGGCCCTCTGGAGCAGTGCCCTAGGTGTGAACCCTCATACCAGTGGTCAGAGCTAAAATGGGGCTCTCTCTTGCTTCGTTATCTCAAACTGGTGACCTCAATGCTGAAAACCACTGGGAAGACCCTTCTAAGATGCTTTTTTATCCCACAAGGGCCTTGTCACGGAACAGTATAGTCCCTGGTGTTTGAGCTGGGAGCCTCTGGGGAGGCACAGGTTGTGACACTCAGCACAGGCTGCCACACTTATCTCTCAGGCCACACTGCCCTCCGAGGCTCTGCCTGCAGCAGGGCCTCCGCAGCCCCAGTGAGGCCTGTCTGGGAGATTTTGCAAACACTTCAGGGCTGAGATCTAACAACAGCCTGTTTCCCAACACTTTGCAGCCCTCCTCCCCTGCTTCCCCCTCCCTGGGCCTGATCCTGCCTGCTCTGGTGGTGCTGTGAGCCAACCCCAGGCGCGGGCAGAAGGCACAGCCAGGTCAGCCTGATACCAGACTCTGTGAGAGACAAGCTTGCAGCCTTTGCAGAGCTGTTTTCCATCCCTCCCTGTACCTGTCTGGGATTTCTCCTGTCAACATTCCCACCAGTTCCCTACAGACTGGCCTTTCTCAGCAGGGACCTGCCTTAGGGTGTCACCAGCCTCTTCAGATAGATGCATGTAGTGAGGAGTTGTGACCTCCTACTCGTTCCATGACTTGCATCCTAGCTCTGCATTGCTCTGTCACGTTGTTGTCTTTGTTCCCACAGTTGGGAGCACAGCATCCCAAATGCTGTGAGACAAATCTAGAAATCCCTGTTTCTAAGAGGCAGCTTGAGTTTTATCCATGGTCTCATCACTCAGTGTGGGAGAGGATGCTTAGGACTCCCATGCCTTGGTGGAGAAGGAAGTCTGAGGTCATGCACTCTGCAGCAATGGTGGCGAGTTGGTGTTTTGGATCCCCCATGAGTTACACCTGGGTGTCTGTGCCAGCCTCCTGCCCATTCTGTGAGCTCACACCTGCTGCCCTTGCTCCTCGAGGTTCAGAGCAGGATGTGTCATGTCCTGCACACCCCAGGTGACAGGAGTGATGGAGGTTGTGTCTCTTTCTCTTGATGATGGATAGTCTGTGGTCCAATGTCGTTCTGGTGTGACTCACATTCCCCTGAGCATTGTTGATCCAGTGCCATGACTGTTCTGGATCATCTCCAAGAGCTGTGTGTAGGTATGTGGAGCTGTGTTCTTCATTTATGCCTTTTTCAATCTATTTTAGCTGGTCTGAGGATACAGAATCTTGCATTACTTTATCAAATATCTAAGACAAGTCCTCAGCTTAATTTTTAGCTTTTCCTTCTCTCCCTCCCAGATATTTTCCAGGTTTTCAACATGGGGAGATGGACGTAGGTAAAATGCAGGGCTTGGTGTTTGGGAGGAAGAGGAGCTGACTCCTTACTCCTGGCTCTAAAATGGGTCTATCTGGAAATTTCAATGCAGGTCATGTATTCTGGTAATGAGTTGGGCTTTCACAGACCTATTTAAAAAGAAAAGAGGTAGTTAATCTTGGAGTATGTATATCTGGGCTCCACACCTAAATGGACTATCATTCAGTGAAAGGCTCAGCATTTATTATTTCTAGCACATCCAGCAGCTCTATTTCATGGCTGTGCACTCCAGAGGCTGTCACAGTGTGAGCCCAAGGCAACAGACAGTTCTTCTAAGGGGTTTTACGGTTTCCCTGAGCTGGGTGCTTCAGACAGTCCCAGCAGATTCTGTGTGTGGGTTAAATTCCCCAAATACCTATGGAAATCAGGTCCTTGGGGAACTGTGTATTTTCTGTAAATGTGTTTAAAGTGGAAAACCCTGTATTACTGCTAAGTTTTTGGAGAACTTTGTCATGTCTAATATGATTATGGCTGTGCTCATTACCCATAGAAATCTCTGCCTTTTCACATAATAGAAAACTGATCTCTGGAGCTCACTGCCATAAGACAAAACAATTCATCTATCTGGACAATAGCACTGTAAAAAATCGAATTGCATAAAAAGCCTCCATAAGGGACATAAAGTGAATAAGACTGATCTGATCAGGAAGAAACCCTTCTCCATCAGGCTACCTACTGCTGGGAACTGCTGCTGAGCCACGAAGCTGTCTGCTCTGGGGGCCACGGCTCTGCCTCAAAGGAAGCTTCTGCTTTTCTATCCATGACCACTATTGGGAGACAACAAACAGCCAGGCATTTCTTCTCTAGTTGCTCCATCTCCCCAGGAATTGGCTGAGTGCAGCAGCAATCCAGTCTCGTACGTGCACCTTTCCAGGTCGCTCCAGGGCTGAGCACAGCCTGTGAGAAAGCAAAAAGGAAAGCAAGGGATTCACAAAGAGGAATGGGAGGAGAGGGAACGGAGGAGGTAGAGCACTTAAGGTAACATCAAACTCATGCCAGTTTGGGTGTTTAAGGATGCTATTTCAGCAGAGAGTAGGTGAGGGGAATGTGAGCTGGGTTTGGAGACAGGGCTCCAAAAAGCAGGGCTTTCTCTCCAGGCTCTGATGTTCCTGCAGGTGAAATGGGAGGATGTTTGGGATCTCTGTGCCTTCAGCACACCCTGCTTAAGCCTGAACAGCAGCAGGGACAAAGTGCAGTAGGGTGTCACCACTAATTTCTGACACTTTACTGAAATGCCCGAATTGGGTGTGTGGTTGATCAGCGTTCAATGCAAAGTGTGTATCCATCTTCCCCATCTCTCCTCTGAATGAAGAAGCCACTTAATCGCCTTTGTCAGGTTGTTACAGGAAAACACAGGGAATCCAGGCCAGGGAAAGGAAAAAGTTTGATCAAGAAAAATGAAGGAATCAGTTTCCCAGGTCTTGCCTCCAACCCGTAGCTTCATTGTACATCAGGGAGGATTTCTGAAATCAAAATCTTTGCCAAATCCAGATTGAACTGAATGATTCAGGATTATTGAAAAAAAAAATAAAATAAAATAGGGGAAAACTCCAGGCGTACTTAAATGTTTTGTCTGAGCATTTTCTAAGTGAAACAAGTTTTTATTTCATGACATAACTTCTGCTGTGAAATAGTCCTTTTTATTTGTTTGTCTTGAAGGGAAAGGTCAACCTGAAATGTAGCAGATAATCTAAACCAAACTAAACTTCTACACTGAACAGAAAAACTCAATTTTTATTTTGCATGTATCTTTTCTTTTTCCTTTCCAGCATTTTAACTCAGTTGTTAAACAATCCCTCCTGAGCCTTGTCCCCAAACCCCATTGTTTGCAGACTTCTCTGTTTTCCTATCTAAGAATATTCATAACACTGTGATAGGAGACAGTCCTGCTCGGGCTGGCTTCTGTTGGATCAAATGACCCTTAAGCTCCTATTGTTTTCTGCACTTTATAAACTTATTCAGTTGCTAGTTATTTGGATTCATTTGCTTCTAACTTTTTGGACACTTTCTTCTCTTTGCAATCTCCATATTTGCTCAATTGTAGATTCAGATTTTTCACTGTTTTTTAAGTTCATAAGTCACCAAGGCCATGGCTTGATGAAGAGTCATCACCCTGTTCCACCTGGAGGATCAGGTCTTCTGTGAATGGAGTCAAAAGCAAGGGGAGGAGGCTCTCTAAGCCCTGATTTGGTGATGAGTGTTGGCTATTTAGTGTCTCTGTCAGCATGTCCCTGCCTTAGGCTTCCCAATTGTGAAATAAAGCTCCACACCCCTCCTTCCCAAATTGTGTGCGTCAGGAGAAAGGCATCCTGGAGAGGGACAGGCAGGGACTCGTGTGGGAGGTCTAGATGGAGATGACAGCACAATGCTGGGTCTGCATTCCTAGATGGGCTGTGGGTGATGCAGAGGGAACAGGCAGACTCGTAGCCTGGAGAAAAGTGTTTGCGAAAGGGAGGGTGAACGTGTGGCAGCAGAGCCAGGGAGAGCAGACAGAGCATGTGCAGCCCTCCCTGGGAACATTGGAACAGGTTGTGGCACTGCCTTGGAAGGAGTGTAAAGGAGGAGAATGAGGTCATTTGTTCAGTCTGTGCAGATGGGAGAAATTCTTGGGAATTCACTTCAGGGCAAGTGAGACACTTGTCCCACTGCCTTTTCTGCAGGTAAATACTGTGATGCAGTAGGCCCAAATCAACTTTCAGTGGCCAAGCATGACAGGCTATTGTTTCAGCTCCTTCCCATGCTTCTCCAGAGGGGTCACAGAGAGATGACAGATGGTGAATGAAGCAGTCTCCCACTGCATTACTCTGCTGTGCCTCAGTGCCCGTTAGCTGCATCTCCTGACCTCAAACCCTAGAGGTGTTCAGAGAAGTCTCTGCTGGAATCCAGTTTCACTGATGTGTGGGACAGTGCTTGGTTCTGCCTCTGAGGAATTGAAACCAAGAGCATTCATAGTTAAATGCACAAATGGACTCAAATAAAGCAGCAGCACCCAAACCATAAGCCCTCAGGAACATCAGTGCAGCACCAGCTCAGCACTAAGATAAATCACTGTAAAAAATACATAGTGAGGGTTGCAGCTGATCTCTGAAGATTTCACCCCAGAGATCCTTTTTGTTCTCCAGGCTGTTGAATGTGTGCTCCTTCCTTCATGCCTTTGTGTTTTTGTCTTCTTTCCCAGGTGACACCATTTCCTATGTCCTGTGACCTACAAGGAGAGTGTGCTTGCCGGGACCCCAATGCCCAAGAGCACAACCAGAAAGACCTCCGTGGCTTCAGTCTTGGGTAAAGCCAAGTGACGTGGAAAAGAGGACCACACTGCTCAAGGCAGGCTAGGAGAAACACCACATCCCTTTTGGTATTGTTTTTAACATTTAGCTGCTCAACTGGATGGCATTTCTGCACCAGGGACCCTTAGACTTCAACCAGTCTGCCTTTAATTTTTGTCCAAGGAGAATTCAAAGTAGGGGTTTATGTATTAATTATATCTTAAATAGCGATGATGAGAAAAAAAAAAAAAACAACCAAGAGTCAAGTCAAGATGACTTTCATGTATCAAAACAGCATGTTATGCCCACCTAATTTGAACAGTTCATATCTAGATTCAAGGCGAGAAACAAACTATTTATGTACACATATTTATAGAAATAAGTAGAGAAAGAGAGAGAAAGAGTGAGAGATTATGATCAACACAAAAACACTTTCCCCTCCCCAGCACTCACAACTCAGACCATTCGTGGAAGAGGCTGAGCTCTTGGAGGACTCCAAGCTGAGCCTTTTCTGATGCTGAATGCCAAGGTACCACATGCTTGGGGCACTGTGGTTGGGGTGGGATCTCCACAGGGCTGGGCCTCTTGGCAGGTGATTTGCCAGGTGTCCTGCCAGCTCCAGATGTGGGATGCATCTGCTCCTCACAGGAATGCTACTTCCAGCCAGGCAGCTCAGCAGACTGCAGTGGCCTTTGTGTACAGCTCCTCCTTCTTCCCCCTGCCTTCAAAGAGCCAACAAAAAGCCCCCTTGTAGCCTGCAGGGCTTCGGGGACATTTCTGTGTGGAGCTGGGCAGGCAGTCCCGTGGTGGAGTGAGGGAGTGGGGAGATAAGGACTGGCTTTGAGGAACATGGATGATTGCTTCTGAGGAGCACAGAGAGGGGAACTCGTGCCCGCACTCGTCATTTGAGCATGTCTGCTGCTGCTACTCCTGCTGCTATGTCCCATACAAATAGTTTCCTTACTGTGTCAGGACAGGGTGAAAAACAACCCCATGCAACCAAACAGTCTGCCTTAAAGCTTACCTACAACCTGCCTTTCAAACCCTCTGGTCTCTTCCTCAGCATTGGGGCAAGAAAACAGGACACCAGCCAGCCAAAGGAATCTGCTTTCTGGTCTCCATCCTGCCAAGTGGTTCTCTAGGCCTCCTCCACCCCATTCTTCTGGTGATCTGATTCTGACAACTGCTTCATGCTCCTGTTTTCTCAGGAGAGGGGAAGACAAGGAGGAGACATCTGCCATGAGGAAAGGCCTGTAGGAGACAGTATTCAAATTTTGGCCATATTTGTCAGTATTAAGCTGCCAGGCCAATGGGTTGGACATTTGGGATAGACCAGGAGCCTAGCTGTTTGTAATCTTCCAGAAAAAAGGGCATCAGCTGCAGCAGACCTCACACTTCCCTGTCATCCTCCTGCTTCAGCCTAGAGTGGAACATGTGCCAGACCCTCAGTGATTCCTTTCCTCACAGGGTTCATTACATTGAGTCACTGAGATACCCAAGGCGTCCAATGCTGCTGCTGCTACAGCCCATCCCAGGGAAATCCCAGAGATTTTCCTGTGTGGTTTGGGCATATGTCTGCTGCTCCAAGCTCCTGCTAGGAAGAACACATGTCCAAAAAAGCATCCTTCCCAGTGTTAAGTTTGTTTGTTCCTTGGGACTTTCATGACTTGCACAATCTACTGAGAAAAAGAGAAAAGGATTTTTTCTGACTCACACTTCAGGCACTGGAGCAAGGCAGAAGGATAAGGGGAGGGGTCATTTAGTTCATTTAGGTCATTTAGGAGATGGGTGTAAAAATGATTTGGAGAAATAGAAATGGAAATGGAAAAAAAAATATAGACTAATAGGTGCAAGGAGCCAGGTTCTTGTTCCCTACTGTTGGGGTAGTTTCTATTAGAATGAACCAGAAAAGAATCTCAGGAACTAAAATAGAAGCCTGGAGAGGTGATTGTCATTAAGAAGCTGAGGAGCTCTCTGTTGTGAAGCTCCAGCTGCTCCTAGAGAAGGCCTGGCCATGGGAGCTGTGTGGATGGCTCTGCCCCCTCTGTGCAGAGGTGTCCTGGGAAGGGAGATGCAGTGGCATCAGGGTTCCTGCCTGTTGGTTCCGTGGAGTGAACATCCCCCAGCTTAGACAGCAGTGGCATAAGCTTCCACTTTTCCTCCTCGCCTTCTAATTAATATGGGAAGTAAATAACTGCAAAAGTTGCTGCTTCCTTCTGGTCTCTTTGTCCTCCCCTCTTTTGTTATCAATTTGTTCATGTGCCACTCAGCCTATCAGAAGAGCTCTCAACCTCAAAAGCCTTTCAGACTGACAAAACTTCATGTCCTCAATACCTGAGGCATCTTGGCATGATTTCCCCTCTCCATGCCACCTGGGTTTCATCCCAGCAGGGAGCCTCAGTTCAGCTCCTGAGTGCATCCTGGAAATGCCCTTCTCAGTGCAGAGCTCGGCATGGAGGAGATTTCCCATCTGCTTTTCCCACTTGGACAGTGCCCAGGAGAGACAGGTCTGTATAGACATTATTGCAGCTTGCTGCTGTGGCCTTACAGGAGCTCAAGGCCAGCTGAATCCCTCTGGCCAGCCAGGGCCAGGCCCTGCTTGCTGAGCTGGAGACCTCAGCTCAAGGGAGACAGTGGCTCCTCGCCAGCACAGCCTCACTCCTCAGCTTCCCTCCTGCAGACCTGGGGTGCCCCAACTCCCTTTCCCATCAGCAGGCTTTCCATGCTGCTATTTGATTTGTTTGATTTTTTTTTTTTTTTTTTTTAACTACTATGTTGGCACTGTCCATCTCCTCCAGTAGGGCTGATGGGATCAAGAGTGGAAAACAATTCTACTCTGAGTCATGTTAAATCCAAGGCCTTTTTTAAATTTTTAAATTTTTTTCCCCCTGGGGCAAATCCCCTCTGCACTTTCAGGCGCTGTACCAAGCACCCAGAGAGAGGGGAGCCGTAGAGAATGGACACCTGCTCAGGTCTCAACCTTGGGCAAGGCCAGCTGGATCCTCACATCATCTACCACTGTATGGGTCTCAAATGCCCAGTGGAGTCCTAGGAAAAACCCTCCCTGACTGTGAGGACCAGTGGGTGGAATGTGAGAGAGACATCAACCAGCACCTCCACCCACTGAGCCAATGACATAGGACAACATCAAATCAGAAGTTTAGGGAAAGTGAAGAGGGTGCTCATGCTGGTGAAATTTAGCTGCTCATCAAGTCCAGCTCACATTGGTGCCAAGATCTCTGTCACAATTGGGCTGTACCTTATGTGGGGGATATCCATGGCCAGCAGGAGGGAAAGCTGGAGCAGAAAGTGGTGAATGGTGCACGGTGGGGTGGGAAACTCCAATCAGCTGCTACCCCTCTCTCTCCCCACCCACTCACAGACAGGCTGAGCTGGTGTCCTCCTGCTTTTCTTGCATCTTCCGCTGTCCCCCCCAGGCTGAGAAAGGAGGATGGCACCAGAGGATTCTTGGAATCGGGTTCCAGCTACCTCCCTTCCAGTTCCAGTTTCACTTGGTTGTAACTGTCGGTTTGTTCTAGGTTTTACCTGTGTCTAAGAGAAACAAAACAAAACAAAAAAAAAGTAAAAAAAAAAAAAGTAAAAAAAAAAAAAAAAAAAAAAAAAAGAAAAAAAAAAAACCCCAAACAAAAAAAAGTTTCTTTTTTTAAAGGAATTAAAGTGGGGAAAAAAAAAAACCAAACATGAGGCTTTACAGAGAGGAATAGGAGAAAAAAAACAAAACAAAAAACCAACAAAAACCCATAAAAATGGAGAAAAGGAAAAGGAAAGAAAACCCACATAATCCAAATCCAAGAAGAGCAAAGCCTATTTTTGTGTGTTTGTAAGGAAAACACCGATTCTGCCAGCTGAGTAGAGAGCTAGATACTAAGTGTAGATTTCCCTAGAAGTACCGTGAGGTTTTATAACATTGTCTGGTTTTGTTTCCTTCGTGTGTTGTGATAAGTCCAGGAACTGAGGCTAAGGGGTTATCCCCTGTTATATTGTTGTTTGTGGGGGGAGGGAGGGGACGGAGTTTGTTATTTTTTACTTTTTTTTTTTTTTTCCAGATTATTTTTTTAAGTGTGTATTTGTGCTTATTTTTACGTTATCCAACTGTACATACGCATTTAACCAGTATTTCACTGTGCTCTAATTACTGCACTCAGAAGCACTGCACAGTCTGAATCCCGGAGAGCTGTGAGAGACTGGGAGTGAAGGGTGAAGGAGAAAGCTGCTACCTGAGCAGACAGGTGATTCCCATTTTGGGGGAAGCAGGGTGCTGACCACCCCCTTCCCACACCCCAGCCCGTTGTCCCCATTCGAGGCTGAGCTAGAAGACAGGAGGGGATGGGGTGAAGTCAAGGCTGGGATGCCCAGAAGGGTTTCAGAGCTCAAAGTCTGGCTTTAGAACTATTTTGGATGCCATGGAAATTCCCAGCCTCTTGCCCTCCCCTGCCCAATCCCTGGAGGCCCCAGTGAGAGTTGATGGGCATGTTCATATCACTGAGAGAGGACCACATGCCCAGCAGAGATACACTCGAGGTATCTCTAGTTATCTTTATGCTTGTGGGCCACATTTTGGTCTCAGTGGTGCAGCTGAGCTGATCTGTTTTACCTTTTTTTCCATGTTATCCCATCCCCTGGGGAAGGCCATCTCCCTGCTGAGGGTGCAGCAGCACTCCTGCCTCCAGGTGACCTTATATACTGGGCATACTGAAGCCCTGAGAACGGTCCCTTTTCCCTGGAGAACCTTGACCACTGAGTTCAGTGGGAGCATGAGCAGAACATCAGCAGAAGCAGGTCCAGGTGGCCCAAGTTGTATTTCCTTGGAACTATGGTCAATTTGGGCAATAGGGATTTGCTGTTGGGCTGTTCCTGCCACCTGTGGGGGTTCAAACCCCCCCGTTCCTTTTAGCAGGAGTAAAGTCAGGCTTAATATTTTGTTTCTGTCTTCGTTTGGCAAACTGAATTTTCCCCTTTTCACCGGATCTACACATCCAAGATTCATTAAGAATGAAAATCACTTCCTCTGAGGCCACACTCCAGAGCTTGGGTTGGCTTCAGGTGTTTGATGAGGAGTCTTGGTGCTACTTGTTGGTGTTTTCAGTCCTGTTGGGTCGAGATGCGGAGCTAATGAGTCCAAGTTGTCTTTAGTTCCCATTCTGGCTTAGTTTTTAGTCTTTTGGTTTTTCCCTTTTTTTTTTTGGTGAGGCCACATTCAATTTCCATCTTCTGAGTGAAAAGAACCAGGGCTTTAATGAAACATTTCACCAGCAATTCAAGAGGGAATCGGAACCATTGTGGAGTTTGCATTGTATGGCCTCTGTAATTACGTACCTGTCTGCAGATGAGAGGCTGAATTTTGCTCCCATCAAGTCAACGCAGGTTTTTGTTGTTGTTGACTTCACTGGGAGCAGGATTGAGCCGTACTATATATAAAAATATATATATAAATATATATATGATATATATATAATATTATATGTTTAATATTATATATATATCAGTGTAATATTTACAAATAAAACTGTGATCTCGTCTAGAGAAAAATGTATTCATATTACCAACTGCTCTTCCATATTTATGTATCATATTGTATCTTTTTATTATAATTATTATGATTATTATGGTTATTATTGTTATTATTATTATTATTATTATGGAATCTTTCTTGGCACCTTTTGGAAGCCACGTCAACCAATACTCCAATGAAGTGCTGAGGATCTATTTTCACAAGAATTCTACTGGTCTACTGTATAAAAGAGAAAAGAAAAAAAAAAAAAAAAAGAAACAAGCAAAATACAGTACAACCCTTAATTCTGTACCTCACGCCTGTACGTTTGCTGCTCCAGTTTTGGGTTTTATTTTGCGTTCGTTTGTTTTTAACGGATCTAATTTAAGTCTCCAAGCAATATATAAAGATGTAAATAGTAAAGCTTATTTATTAAGATTGTCATCTTTTTTAATTTATATTTACACAATTGTTCATCTAATTTATTTTTTTTTCAATACAGTTTTTAACAGTTGTCCTTTTTTGGTTCATGATGTTTTTTAAATCATTTTCACAGAATTTCTTTATACAGCTTTTTCTCTTTCTTTGAATAAGCAACAACTTCCTCTAGTCTTTCAAAAACAGGTCATGTTTCACTCCAAAAAAAAAAAAGTTATGTCAGATTCATCAGAAATATTTTGCCATTGTTGATTCCTATACCCTAAAGTTCTATATTATATAAATATATAATACCTTGTATGCTTAAATATTTAACTGTGTGATTTTGTATATATCTTCATACACATGCTCACACACATATGAGGGTCAATGTCCCCAGATGTTGGGAGAACAGAGAATCAGAAACACAAACAATATAAGCTTGTATTAAAGAGTTCTGAACTGGACTCCTCGCTCTTGCCACGTCTCCTTTGCTTTCGGTCGAGCCGTTCCTGAGCAGCGCCCATGGGGGTACCCAGTGTGCTCAGTGAGTGGCTGTGGGGTCCCACATCTGGCTGCACAGCTGTGCGGCATCCTGTCCACCTGCTCCAGCCCTTTGCTTTTGGGACAGGGGGGTTGAAAACTGCTGTGTTTTGCCAGAGGGCAGCAGTGGGTGGAGGGAGGGAGCCCCATGAGCCCATTTCACCCCCAGTGGGTTTGGCTGTGCCAAGGGGGTTCAGGTCCTGTTTCTCTCCAGGCAGGCTGGTGGAGGTTTTGGTGTGAAAGAGCTTGAAAATCTACTTGTCCATATTCTGCTTGCTTTCTTCATCACATGCAGAACACGTTCATCCAGAAAACCAGTCCCAGTGAGAGCCTGCTGTGGCTCAGGGGTATTACTGAGGAGGGAAGCGAGGCTGAAAGAAAACTATGTGCAGCCAGAGAGCTGAACATGCCAGTGCACAGAGCCTTTGGGCACATGAGAAAACAGACAGATGAAGATAAATCAGTCCCCAGAGGTCTAGAGAGAGCCAGGGTTGCAGTCTCCCCACCCAACCAAAGCCTTGTAAAGTGTGAACCAATAATTTGTGTGTGGTGAGGTCAATATATTGAGGGATGAGAATAAATAATATTTCTTTATTTATTTTAGTCTGGCGTAAATAAGTCAGTTAAAAAAAAAAATGTTTTGCATTTCACCTGTGAAAAACCACTGCAACATATTGAGCAGGGAGAGGCAGAAGTCTCATGAGCAAGAATGCATCATGTTTTCTCTACCATCCTTGTCTTTGGTTAATGCATTATTAATGGAGTGTAAGTGCGTCACACACAGCCCTATCAATAACACATGCTGTAAATATAAAGGCCCAGGAATGAGGGATTAAAGGGGTTGTGTCTATAGCAATGCACAAATCAATTGGCTCTGTGTCGAACTATCTATTAGGGATTAATAAAGACCTGAAGGTGGGAGCATCTGTGAAGGCAGGGAACAGCAGGCAGCTTGCTCCTGCTGGGCCCTGCTCAGCTCCTCTCCTCCTGCATGTGCACAGCCTCCCCAGGATCAATTGGAATGCACGGTTTCTATGCCCAGGTTATGTGTCATGTCTGATCAATTGCTAAAGCTGAGGAAATTGCTCTGAATTTGTATTGCAAAATCCTCTCCTGGCTCAAAGTCACAGCTTCACAGACAGACATGGCATTGGTGACTGTGGCAATCACAGAATGACAGAACAGCTTGTGTTGGAAGGGACATTAAAAATCATCCTGTAATGGGAAAATGAAACTGTTAGCTGCAGAAAAATATTTCTTGTCAAAAAGACACAGAGGCTTAGAAAGCTTCCATAGGATGACTGGAATGTAAAGAAAATCACTCACAAGTATTAAAAAAACCGTCCTTTCCATGTAGACAATGACATCTGAAAATCAAACGAACATTCAGGCTGGCAGATGTGTGCCCATGTGTTCACTTGCTCACACACATGTAGACACACAAACCCAGCAAACCCTTTCTGGTCCAGCACTACCCTTTCCTGGACTTGTTCATTCCACCTCCTCAGTATTTCTGTTTGTAAGGAACACACCCCTGGAAGGTGGAGGAAAGTGAGTGGTTCGGAGGCTGGAATTCTGATTTTTGCTGCTTTTGCTGCTCATTAACTACCACAACACTGTGATGGCCCCAGATTTTTCCCTTTGCCCTGAATTGGAATAACAGCTGCCTACATAATTCAAGTCAACAACTGGCCTAAGTTCTCCAATAAAATGCAGCCAAAGGGCCAGGGTCTCCATTATTTTTTTTTTTTTTTTTTTTTTTTAAGTACAAGTGAGGCAATAATGTGTCAAAATAGTTTCAAAGGTCTTCACAATCTCTTGGCTGACTTCTTTTGGGCCTGAGGAGGATTGTTAGTGGTTAAAAACAACTTCTATGACCTATTTATTTAGATAAAAGGTTATTCACAACTTTTTGATCATTTTACTTATGATGAATGAAGAACTAATCCAGAGACCAACATCACCCCTCGTAGCCACCCTCCTTGCCCTGCTTTTAGGATGTTATCTGCCAGATTTTTTAATTTATAAATCACTTCCCCAGTAATACATTTTTTTTTAAAAGAAACTTAAGAGCCCATACCTAAGATCGCTGCTGGTCCCCTTTATCCTCATCCAGCCCACAAGGATGAACCAACTTATGCTTCAAGTGCAATGCATTGGCATTATTGATGAAAGAATTGAGATGTGGGGATGGTTCCGGCTGAATGCCAAACTCCACATCTGCCTTTGGGCACTCACCTTGTAACACAGATCTGCTCTTTTCCAAATGTAACATGGGTTATCCCAAGCCCTGGTGCTGCTGTGTTTCCATAAGGCTCCATGCCACAGTTCCTGCTAAACAGGCTTGCAGAGATGGGAGGGTGGGCAGGTGCAGGGAAGGGAAAGGAAATTCTTTTTATTGCACACTTTATTACTGCTGCAGTGCTCAAACTTTCCACCCAAGCACTTAAAGCCTCCTGACCCTCCTAGCACAAAAGCAAATGCCCAAGCTGAGGTACATTGTAGTGGTTCAAACCAGTCCTTGCAGCCCTGGAAGCTGCTGGTGCCCAGAATCAAGAGTGTGGACAGATTTTTGTACCCCCCAGCCCCAGCCCAGTGCAGTGAGGAGCACTGGCAAGGCAGGTCACCCCTCCACGGTGGCACTGTGAGTCATGGACCTGGTTTAACATCGTGACCACCAACAATCAGGGAGGCAGTCAGGCCATGTGTGCTTAGGAAAATAAAACAGAAACCTTTCCTTTGCATCTCACAGTGCACACATCATTTCATGGCAGGATGCTCAGCTTCTGGACAGCTGCTCCTGCCTCTGGGCCAGCAGGTACAGCGTGTGGTTTCTATCCTCCCAGGGCAGCAAGGCATGAGTTTGCAGGCTACTGAGTCATCTGTGGCACCATAGGGCACTGCCATGGCCAAGCATTAGTGCTCCTGCAAGGCTTTGATCCCCCAGGAACCCCCTGCGATGGTGACAACCTTGGGTGCCCCACAGCACAGCCACTGGCACTCACTGGGCTTCTTCCCCAGGCTCAGCAGAGTCCCATCCAACCAAGGAAAAAATGTTTTTCAAAAAAGGAGATGAAGGAGAAGCTCAGAGAAGGGAAGTTCAGGGAAGTTCAGGGAAGGGAAGGGAAATTGAGGGAAGTTCAGGGAAGTTCAGGGAAGGGAAGGGAAATTGAGGGAAGTTCAGGGAAGTTCA
>CM031872.1:9357923-9386196 GCA_018697195.1 Certhia americana
AAAGAAAGAAAGAAAGAAAGACAGAAAGAAAGAAAGAAAGAAAGAAATTTATTAAAAATCCTGACCACTCCTTGCTACTTCCTGGATCTATTGTCTCCCTGACAAAGTAATGCCCGTCAGGGTATTCACCTTCCCAGCCTCAATCATGGCATCTCAATTTCCCCAGATTTCCCTCAAAACCCTGTCAATAACCCACCAGAGTAGTGATTCCCATTACTGCCATGGCTGTGAAAGAAGGCCTTGATGCACAGGCCACCTTCTATTCCCAAGAGCCCTGCTCCTGAATGATACCTGTGTTGGACAGCCAAGATTCCACCAGAGCCCCTCTGCCAGCCGGACACCTTGTGAGCAGCAGTGCCAAGACTGCCTTAGGTGAAAACGTGTTTCACTGGAAATGAGGGGAAAATGCCAGCCAGGCCATGGCTTCATCCAGAAAGTGCAGGAAAGTCACTGCCACCCTCCTGGCTGCTGCATCCCCAGAGTGCTTCATCACCACCCCAGGGCCAACAGCTCCAACAGTGCCACTGTCCCTCCTTTCCTTTTTCTCTGCCTTACGATTTCCTCCTTTGCCCCCCTGATCCTTGCCAGCTGTTGCAAGAAGCATATAATGACTCCCTCATCCCTCTCTCTCAGAGTACATCCTGTCAGGAGCAGCTTTACCCCACTGAAGAAGGAAGAGCAGAGCAATCTTCTCTGGAGAGAAGCTTGGAGCTTCTGTGCATGAGAGAGCAGCTCCTTGGCATGGCAGCAGAACAACACACCCAAAACAAAGCCACCCTGACATGAGATAACATTAACACAGCTGATGTTGCAACACTGGGTCTATAGCTTCTAGGTACTCTCTGAGGAGAAAGGAGGGTGTAATTAGCTTGGAGATGCCCCAGCAGAACTCTACAGTGTCCCATAGTGATGGTTCCCAGCTGTGAAGGCAGAACAATGGCAGAAAAAGCAGGATCACCATGGAACCACCAGCTTTGGAGAGGATGGATAGAGGGTGTTTGAGGTCCATATTTCTTGGCAGTCATCATGTCCTTGCTTTCATCCTGCTGGCTGTGAAGATGAAGATTTGCAGATGTGCTTCTAAAGGCAACACAGTAAGAACTGGCCCAGCTATTCACAGTTTTCCCATCTGTCTCAGAGCTTGAGGCAAGGTGTTCCCCCCACTTCCCCACTTTCCCAAAAGGCCACAGAAGGTCCCATGTTAGCCAGAATGTGAATTGTAACATCCTTTGGTGGAGTGAAGAACCAGAAGGAGGTGATAATAAGCCACTGCAGGCTGGTGCTTTTGTCTCCAGTGAAGAAACAGCAGCTCATTACAGTCTGTGAAGTGCCAGAGTCCCTGTTCTGCTGGGATGCCCAACAAAGCCCTTGGATAGAGGTCAGATGAGTTGCCTCTGACTCCCTGTGCTGCTGGAACAATTCCTACTGTGCCACAGCTCGAGTTGGTGCCCAAGGCTGCCAACTGAGGGGCTGGTCCTGCTCAAGCTACAGAGCATCAGTGAGAGCTGGTGATGGATCGAGCTGTCCTTGGCACAGCAAAGGAGGGCTTTCCTCAGGTTCTGCATCCCACATGTCCCTGTGGCCCTGCCACAGCCTTCAAAAGGGCACTGCAACACACATCAATCCCTCCAGCTCCTCAGGGAAGGGTATTCCCTGGCAGCACCTGCATATCTGTGCAATATCTGCTGCTGTCCCCATCAGTTGGGATACCCCAACCCTGTTCCCTCAGCCACAGACACCCTGCAGCCCCCAGGCCCAGCTCTGCTGAGGTTGGGACTTTGAGGGTAAGTTTTGCTTTTAGGGGAGGTTTCGCTTGTCTTTTCACTGATCTGTGGGTGGGTGGATTTCAGCCTCATCTCACAGCATTAGTCTTGTGTGCCAGGTGGGTTATCCCAAGAGTGACACATCCCTTTAGGACCTTCCTTGTTCCACTCATGGGATGGCTGCAGTCCTCCATGAAGAGACAGCAGTGCTCAGGGTGTCTGTGGCTGCAGGGGATGAGCAGGAGACAGGGAATAAATATTCAGAAGGAGAGAGAGAATGAATACTCTTCCTCCAGATGTGCCAAGGAGAAAGGAGAGACAAGCAAAGCCCTGGACCCCTGCAGGGAGCTCCACAATGAGAATGTTCACAGCTAACCATCCCTGCTGCTCAGCCTACCAACACTCTGCAGAGCTTGGCCATCATCGGCCCTGGGGACATGGGCGAGAGGAAGGTTGTGACCCCTGTCAAATTGGGAAATCTTTACCCCTCCCAACCTCATAGTCCCTCTAAACAAGAACCAGACACTCCACAGCTTGCTACCCCTTGGTAGGGCTTGTTCTCATTCTCCTGGGGGCTTGGCTTCCATCTGGACTGCTGGTAGAAATCCAGCCTGGGCTGGTAGTGACTTCAAAAGGCAGTGTCATCTGAGGAGCAGTGGGTGGTCCACGGCAAGCGAGCTGATGGCTGTCTGTTCTTATAAAAGCCACCACTGTAGGGGCCCCTGCTTTCAGAAGAAAGGCAAGGGCTGCACTGGGAGCAGAGCTTGTCCTCGGCCCGAGGGACAGTCACCTTAGTGAGCTGGCACAGGGAGGTGCCTGAGGGGCAGAGCTCCTGATCTGTCCCCACTGGGTTTGTCCCCAGCACTGCTGGGCAGCCCTGGCTCCACTTTCCACAGGCAGCAGTGCAAACCAAAGCCCAGCAATAACGCACACGGGAGAGGGGGACTCTCTGAGCATCCCAGGCTGGATCCCAATAAGACAAACTCCAGCTGGGCTCTGGGAGCTCAAGGGTAGCCAACAGGGCCCTGCAATGGCCTCAGTGTTGGCATGGAGATGGTGGCAGGCAGGGATGCTGTGTGCCAGCTGGAAGGATGCCAGCCAGAACTGCAGTGCCCACTGTCCCTGTGCCCCAGAGCCCCCAAATCCAGGGGCACAGGGCAAGGAAGTGACAGTGGGCAGGAGGTTCTCACAGCTCCAGCAGGCAGACAGGAAGGGTGGAGGGCAGGATGGGGGGACAGAGGGGCCCAAAACAAATAATAAAAACAAAATCCCAGTAAGCATGTTAGAATTCTTTTGAAGTGCAGAGGAGCTTTCAGGCAGGGTTATGCACATCTCCCAGCCCGGCGTGATTTACACATTCCTTGCAAGCAAAGGAATCTTCCCTGATTTGAAGTAAAACAGATGTTTTGGGGTTTTCTTTCCCCCCTCCTCACCCTCTTTTAATAATTTCTTTATTGAAATGGTGGCTATACAGCCAACCAGCCCAGAGCCAGAGCCCTGCTACCCCAGAAGCCAGGACTGGAGAGCCTCTGTCCTGCACCATGGGAGAGCCCCTTGTCATTGCAGTGACTGTACTTGGGAGCTTCCAGAGCTGTGGAGCCAGCCATGCTCTCCTGCAAATGCTGCTCCAGAGGTATCTCTCCCTGCATGTTTCTTCCCTTGTTTTTTGCTCTGCTGGGAAGGACTGCAACTCCCTGCAGCTTTTCTTCCTCTGCAGCTACAGCTGATCCTCCATCCCTGCTCCATCAGCTCAGGTCCAGGAAACCTTCTAACCTCCCCCACCAGTCCAGTTTGATGGTGGGACTTGCTCTTGTTTCCACAGCTTAGTGTCACACCTCACCCCAGTTGTGCTCTGTTCCAGCAGTGAGGATTGGGAAGGGCAGCCTGGTCCATGTCCAGGCACTGGCAGCAGCAGCTCACACACCCCAAGTGAAATAACCCAGCACAAGGAATGGTGTTGGGCAGGCTGGAGCTGGGATATCTGTTGATTTCAGCACTATGTGAACTCAGTCAAGTCACTTTGCCTCTATTTTTGTCACAAGTTTTCCACACAGGAAAATTATTTGGAGAAGGAGCATCCATTTCCCAGAGGGATGCAGAGCACCAAGTGCAGTGGGGCTTCTGAGTGCTGGTCAATTCTGCAAACTACCAGCACAGCCATGCCCTTGAGTTTATACTCAGAACAATAAGTCATGGCCAGTAGCAAATCCATCCAACTGCCCCATCTTTCTTTTCTTTCTCTTTTTTTTTTTCTCCTTTTAAACCCTGTTGTTCTTTCTCAGTACATCGTTGGTGGCAGGGTGGGAAGGTTTTTTGTAACACATTCACGTACCAGTGGGACTCACTCCCATTCCCGTCTGGTACAAGAGATTGCACAAGAGAGAGAAACAAATGGGGATGAGGAAATGCATGTTTATGAGAGGCAGCGCTGTCATCGTGAGCGAGGGACCCCCCGCAGGAGAGCCAGCCTGGGAGCCAGTGGATTTCCATTCTCTCCTAACACTCCATTCATGCCTCGTTTTGTACCTCCCTGGAGGCCCCAGGACTGGCCGGGGTCCCACGGCCCTGTGCGGGACTCCCACCCCCCCTTGTGCCGCCTCCTGTGATATTTGTTGTTGGGTGGAAAGAGGGAGATGTTGTCTCATAAAAATAACGGGTTGAGAAAGAGCAGCAGCTTTTGCCGTTCCATGCACTCCTTGTTTTCCTCCTGCAGCAGAGGAAGCTCTTCCCTTCTGTGTCACCTCTCCTTTGCCACACACCTTGTGCTCCCCTGCTGCCCATCCTGGCAGCACTACGTGAAATAACATTTCACTATGGGAAATAACATCCTCTCTAACATCCACATCCATGAAGCCTCTCATGGACCATCCTGCTCATGCTGTGGTTGCTACCATGAGCCTTCTCCTGACCTGACCAGGAACCCTGCCTATAATCCAAACCACATTGCTGCCTGATACAATACAGTCACCAGTGAATAACCTTGACTGCAGCAGTCTGGAAGAGCCAGGGATCCTATGTCACTGCTATTAATGATTATGGATTGTGTATCATTTGCAGATGACACAGAGAGGGTCTCATCTCTACTCCCCACCCAGCCACCTCCCCCAGGATAGTGCCTGCCCCCCCTCACTTCAGGTGGCCCTAAGTGAAAGCCACCTGGGTGAAAATTCCTCCTGCCTGATGCTGGTGTGCACACAAGGAATGGGAATGGCTGATTGCTGCACTCCCTTGTGTGCTGCAGAGCTCCTAGCCATGGGGCTGGGATCCCCCCACAAACAGGTGGGGTATTAATAAAACCAAAAGTAATTGTCCAGGCACACATACTACAACCCACTTGGGTCCCTCTCCTGTCTGCTCCTACCAGCCCCCTGCCTCCCCCTGCTTTCTCCACACACCTCAATTTCATTATCTCTGATCTGGAGATGCCCATTACATGCTTTTTGCCAACATAAATATTTAATCCTGGGGCATTGCACGGAAAGGCCCTTGTGGAGTTAATCCTTCAACTCATGTTTCCACTTGGAAAACAATTTAGCTTGTGGCAGGGCAGCAGGTACGAGGCAGAGACAGAGCCAAGAGCTGGAGGTGGCCAGGAAGAGCTTGGGAGCTGTGTGTGGGGTGATGCAGGTGGGCTTCATGCTGTGGGGTGGGCTTCATTCCATGGGCTTCATTCTATGGGGTGGGCTTCATGCTGTGGGGAGGGCTTCATTCTATGGGGTAGGCTTCATGATGTGGGGTGGGCTTCATTCCATGGGCTTCATTCTATGGAATGGGCTTCATGCTGTGGGGAGGGGTGGCTCTTCTGGAGCTCTTCTTCGCTGGGGTGGGTCTGCTGGAGCAGTGATCAGGAGGGTTTGGACAGGTAATGGAAAACCTGGGCTTCAGCAGTGTTTGGGACACCTTGTTCTCTGTGTGCTCTCACTTGCAGCAACATGGAAAGCCCAGAGTTTATCAGCTTGCTTCACCTGCCAGTGTGGGTCTAAGCAGCCACACGATCCCACACTGCTCCACCAAACACCTCCAAATCCACCTGCACACCCAGCTCGAGCAGGACCAATATTTACACCAGGATCTTGCCGTGATTTTACCTGTGGGCTATGCAGTAAGGGTTATGGATGACTGGTGTGTTTATGGGGCTATTGAGAAGCACTAAGGTACCTGCTGTGATATGGGACAGACCCTCAGCAAAGTGAGATGCCCCAGCCCCAGGTCCAAAGCTATAAAGAGCATGGACAGAAATGCACCCTGGTCCTCATCCATCCACCTCTGTGCCCTCAGGAGGGCAGCACCTGTGGGAATGCAACACCATGAAACATCCACCAACCTAACAAAGCCCCCGGAGGGGAGTGGCACAATGGGCAAAGACCACCCTGAAATGTAAGGCCAGGAGTACAACTTGTGGCAGCTGAAATGGCTTGAAATCCTTCCCCTTACATCAGCAGTGATGCGTCAAAACACTGAGGAAGTATTTTGGTTTCAGTTGCTTTGTCTGAGTGGTTTCCCCAGCAGCCTGGGGTGGGTCTCCTGGAGACCAACCAACCCTCCCCAACATTCCCTGTCCCGTGTGAGAAACCGGGGTGTGCAAAGCCTCTGTGTGCAGGACACATCCCCACAGACCCTGCCCAGAAAGGCTGGAAGACTGGGATGTTGCAATGATGCAAACCAGAGGGAAGGAAAACATGAAAGTATCCCAGCCCTGTGGCAGGGCCTTCTGTTTGGGGTTGTGCAATGAGATGAGGAGGGGAGGCAGCTGCAGGGCAGTGGGAGATGCTCAGAGGGAAGGAGAAAACTGGCATGCTCCAGACCTAGCTCAGGATGCTGGTGCCATGGGCTGCTCTACGGTTTCCCTGGCAGAAATCAAGAGAAGAAAAGATGGAAGAAAAATAACAGACTCTGATCCAGGGATATGACAGCCCAGAGCTGTGGCAAGATGTGCCCAAGCCCAGCACACTGTTTGGATAAGCATGTCCCTGTGACCCAGCTTTGAGCTCCCTTCACACCCATCCTGCCAGGGCAGTGTCTCCACGTTTAACTCCACACAATGAAAACAGGACCCCACTGACCCCTCCATCCACCACCCCCTGAACAACCAGCATCCCACAGACCCTACTTTTTTTCTTTTTTCTTTTTTTTTTTTTTTTTAATGACACTTCTGCATCATGACATAAGCTTTGGCTCTGAAGGTTTTTAATGAAAGCCAGGGTATTTGTTTGTTTTTTTGTTTTTTTTTTTTCACCTTCTCATAATAGAAAACATATTGCTGTATAATCAAGTTTATCTCATTCCTAATGAGGGAAGTGTGTGAGGTGACCAGGAGCAATGAGGGCACATGTGGTGGGAGCAATTGCTCTGAAGGTACTCCAAGGAAATATCCTTGGAAGTGGCATCAGATGGGAGTGACCAAGCAGAGACCAATGGGCTACAGCTCAGCACAGAGCATCACCCACAGCAAGCCCCACCTGGATGCCATTCTGCAGCTCACCAGCTGCTCCTCAGATTTTTCTCCCATTTTACTGCAGGTGTCTTCACTGCATTGGAAGCCCAGCAAAGGGTGTGGTTCAGTTTTAATACCTGTTTTACAGGTGGGAAAACTCAGGAAGAAGCAGCTACTTTATGATGTCACAGGTTGATTTTCTGATGTCTGTCATATCACAAATTCAGCTGAAGCCAATAGGAGCTGTGGCTCTGATGGTGAAGCCTTGAAGATGATGCTTCCAAAATAGAGATATCTCAATTTACTCGCTACTTTTGAAAACAGAGGCAGGGGGAAAACAACCCAAACTCCAAGGAATAAATTAGGGCCATTTGAGATCTGGGAAGGGGCTCCACTGCCCACAGCTCTCCCATGACAAACTCCCTGTAGAAACTCCCTGTTCCTCTGGGAAAGAGCCATGGCCCTCAAGGGGAGAAGGGGTGGCAGAGCTGGAGAGGTCAATTTGTGCTAATGAACTCCAGTACAGCATTATCAGGAGGTGTGTTCTTACTGGTGAAATGTTCTGCACAAGTCAGAGATTAAAAGAGATATATTAAAAAAAAAACCCCAAAAAAAAAAAAAAAACACAAAAGGAAGATGAAAACAACAAAGTGTTCTCCGGGAGACAAGGCTGCTGAAGGACTCTCTGTGCTGTTGTTGTTACAAGAAAAGGATGGGCTCTGATGTGCTGCAGGTGTCCTTTGGAAAAATGAAACAAACAAACAAACAAAAAAAGACTAGTTTTATGGACTTGCAGCCATATGTGAGAGAAATGCACATTTCTGGGCTGAGCTGGGACAGAACTTGTAGCTCATAGCATCCAAAATTTGCTTTTGAGAGTGAACAAAAAAATGGCCAGGTAGGATTAGCTTGTGACTTATCCTTTTATTCAGAGAAGTCTCACTGCTAAGTATCTCCACTTTTGGGGCCTGGTGTCCCACCCAGAATCTGTCTGAGCTGACTGACCCCTCAGGCTGTGGGTTCAGATAAGACCTGTGGGTTCAGTAGTGACTGAGCACCTGGGCACCACAGGAACTGGTCACATCCTTCCTTGGGCATGTTTGTGGACAGAATTGTGCTGCTTTTTACCATCCTTTAAAGCTTGAATAAGCCCAAATCTTGAGTTGTCTGGAAACATCAGGTTGAGCATGATGCAGGGCAGCTGCCAAACTTCTCACTCTCAGGTACCTGGGTCCCAGACTAAAGGAAATTAGGAAGAGAATACAATTTGTTTCAAGGAGCATCTCTTTATCACCTGATGAACAAAGCAATTCTCCTAAGTGTTCTCCTGAAGTGGGGCTTATGTGAAATGTGAGCACAGTCATTCCTCACCTCTGCTCAGCTCTAGATAACTGAGGAGCTACAGGCATGTCACACCTCTCCCTTCCAGTTTCCCTCACTAGGACACAGACAACAAGGACATTTGCCCTTCCCCTCACTCCCTTCTTCTCTACAAGATAAAAAAATAAACAGGGTGTGTCCCTTGTGCCCTGGAATGGGAGTGTATTCATCCTGTGCTGAAAGAATCAAACCAACACAACCCTCAGCTTTCCAGCCTTCAGGACGAGGGTGCTCTGCACCATGGAGACCTGATGAACAAAACAAATGGCTCCAAGGCAGTAGCACGATGCAGGTTTGGCTGGCTTAGAGCAAATCAAAGCCAGCAACGCCCGTGTTGATATTTATACCACAGCTCTTGCACTCCCTCTCCCATTAGTCCATGAGATAAGACTTGGATGTGGAGCTGCATTAGGTTTCTGCAAGTTAGGAATAAGAATACTCTCCAAGTGTGTGACTAGAAGGGGTTGGTGATATGGGATTGTTGATGGGAAAAAGGTGGATTTGTAAAGATCCGTTTGTCTACCAACAGGCAAAGAGCCCACAATCTTCCTCTCCACCCCATTGCCATTACCAGGAAGAATGCTATATTAGCACAGACCCCCAGCTGCAATACCTCACAAAATAACCCCTCCATGCCTTTTCCTCACTACACCACTGCCAGCCTTCCTCCAGCCACCTCCAGAGGGACAATGTGAATGAGCCTGGACCCAGACAGGTTTGGGATTTAGAGGCTGGCAGTTTTTAGTGACAAGACTAATAATGTTGTTTCAATCTGATTGTCCTGAGGAAGGGACAGAGACGACACAGCCATGGGAGGCAGCAAAAGCTGTTCTGTTGCTCTCTGTGGCATGAGGTATGAGCAGAAGCAAAGAACTTGGGAAGGAAAACCTGGTCTTTCAGCAAAAAGGTGTGAGATGTCCATAAACTTGGCAGATCTTAAAGAAGAAGTTTCTATTGATGTCAGAGAAAGGCATCTCCTGACTCCAGATCTGTCCCAGGAGGTTGAGTACTGGTGGCAGAGACAGATCAGAAGGAAGATTCAGGTACAAACACAATTTTTAGAAGGGTGATGGCAAACAGACAGCATAGCAACACTGCAGCAGCACCTGGAGGCCTTGATCTGAGCCACCCAGGCCAGGCTGGGCACAAAGACAGCATAAGAGAGATTAAAACCTGAGTTTTTAAAAGGGATGGGTAAACAGGTGATGATGGAAGCGATACAAAATGATCTCCTTAAACCCCTCAGCAGAGTAAATGGTGAAGTTGGGAAGACTGGCCAGATTTTACTGGCTATGAAAAGACCATGAATGCCTTCTCTGTGGTTTTTAGATGTGTATCCTCCTGATGCTGGAACCTCAGCAGGAACCCAACCCACCTCCATAAATGACTTTGAAATGAAAATCAGTGCAGAGAGGTTATACCCTTCTGCTGAACCCTGTACAGACCATCTTTCCTGGAGCAATCCCCCTGCAAAGCCAGTGATCCATACACAGCCCAGGTGAGCCCAGAGGGTTCCATGCTAGCCTCACTTCAGCAAAAACAACCACACACCTGAGCCAGCATTTGGGCAAGCCTGGCTCTGCTACAACCCCAAAGTGCTGAGAAAGAATGAGCCTACATTTGGAGTGCAGGCCTAGGATTTTGCAAACACTTGTTCAGCTCCTGATTTGCCTTGTTTGAGCTTCCGCAAGCCAGGAATGCCTGAGGAGAAACTGCAGCCGTGCAGTGCTCGGCTTTGGGAGGCTGCAGAGCACGTGGAATGGGAGAGGGGATTTCAGTGAAGCAGCACTGCTCCTGTGCACACAGGGGACCCAGCCAAGGGCTGTAACAGATGAGTTTTAACCCATGCCACTGAGCTGCTTGGGATCTGTCTCTGATCGCTCCAGTGCTCATTCACGTGTCTTCCTGACTAAAGACCAACAACAATTAGCATCATATAAGGAGCAGGGGACTGCTGCCAGCATTAACACACTCCTGAGCACCAAGGGTTTTCCATTCCACTTTTTATCCCAGCTATGCACACAGCAGAGGTCACTCTGCATTAATCAGCCTTGCTCCTGGCCAGCTCCTTCAGCCTGTGGGATTGCAGCCGCTGCCTCTCCATGCTCTCCAGGGCTCTCCCTGCTCCACACCTCTGCCTTTTTCCTTAAGCTCACTAAAAAGGGATGTTCCATGTTATCCCAAGCTGAGCCTGGCCATGCTGTCGATGGCCTGCAGACCCTACAGAGGGTGACACTGCCTGGGCAGGACTTGGTGGGTCCTTGTGTTGTCATTCTGAGCTCTGACTGAATCCCCTTCCCTCCAACAGCAGTCCTGAATCTTCAACCCCTAGGAAGAGGTTTGCACCTTTCCAACACCCCTGAAACGTGCTCTCCCAGAGCCTTTGGGCTGGTTCATGATCACCCTGGGGAAACCCCATCTGAGCCAGCAAAGGGAATGTAAAGTCAAGGCTTCTTCACAGCATATGAACACGCTCCAAGGAAAGGCTCTGGAAGGAATCCTGATGACTTCCATATTATTTCCAGTAAATTTTGTGCTGATTCTTGGCACAAACACTGGAAATGAATAAGCTAGGTCAGGAATGTAAATAAAGTGAAACATTGGGATTTAATCTCATCTATAATTATAGTATCTGCGGTGCAGGGAAGAGGTTGGTGTGCTTGCACTGCAGCTTCACTGAGGAGCTGGAGGGGGTTTTCATTTCCCTTTCCAGAATTTCCCTTTTTGGCTGAGGGATACTTGGTGTCTCCCCAAGTATGTGAAGCAAACGTGCTGGGCTGGCAAAGCTGCCTTCTGGTAGCCAGGCAGGTACATCTCAGCCATGAGGCATCTCTAGGCAGATCCTGAGCAACGGGGTGAGAGCTGAGATGGATCAGGGAGGTTGTGGGGTGCCCCAGGGGAAGCTCCTGCCTCCTCAGTGAAGAGACTGGATGGGTTTGTGGGGTGCTCAGTCCTCCAAGATGAGTTTGATCTCTAAGACAAGCCAGAGTCCTTTCTCCTCACTGTTGTTTTGTTTTTGGTTCATCACAAGCTGCCTGTCAAAGTCTGATGCTCCCAAGGCTCCCAAACCATCCATCTGAGTGGCACTGGCTGCTGTCCAGGCTGGCTGGTCCATGCAAGGTGAGTTCTTCACAGACACATTGACATCTCTCCCTCTGCCCTCCTCACCTCATCCTCTTCCAGATCCACCTGGGAAGAAGCTTGACAGACAGCTCTGGTCTAGCTGACCTCAGGGGAGAGCAATCCTTTCTCCATTTCACAAGAATATAAGATTTTTGCTTTTTAAGAGCTGCAAAAAAACTCAACAGTCTTTAAGAACCATCCTCAGTATGCCTGTGTAGGTCCATGGTTGTATCCATGGCAATACATTCCCATGAATGCAGAATGGAGCTCCATGGATGGGCACCTGTGTGTGGCAGACTGTCAGGGGTGTCCACACGTGTACACGAGCCTTTGGAGCATGTGTCTTTGCTGCCATGATCTACTTTCCTTGGAAAGCCCTCTATGCAGGGACTGGCACCTTAACCCCAATGTGTTAAAGGCAAGGGGAAGAAAAGGGCTGACAGGCAACATATTTTCATCAGACTGAAATTGCAAAGGACAAAGAAATTAGTTCTCCTTTTGTTCATTTATGTTTTGGAATTACAGAAGTCTCAAAAGCAAAGGAATCAATCAGGCTTTGTTTATTTGTTTGCTTGTAGAACATTTTTTGGGTTTGTTTTCATACTCCAGCTCAGCTTTGATCTCAGGCTGGTAGTACTCCAAATGAATGGTCCAAAGCAGAGTGTAATTGCTGTAGGTACTTTAGAAGAAGAGGGACAGGATGTTCAACACATTTACAGGGAAGAAGAGACTTCCACAATCTCCCAGGCCCCTTGCTGGGGTTATGTGATACCCTCAGACTACTGCAGAAGCAAATAATTTGTTTTTGAAGAGCTCTTCAGATGCTGCAGGCTGTGTGCTTACCTCCCAGCCTAGAGAACAGCACAGGGCCCTGCGAGTGGCTATAATCAGGATTATACCCAGCCCAGAGCTATTATAGATAGCTATTTTTCCACAGAAACAAATGAAACAAGCAGAAGAAATTCAATTTAAGAAATGACCCCGTGCCCGTGTTTGTGTTGTTGTTCTGTTTGTGCAGGAGCAGAGCAGCGTTAGCCTCACATTTCACTGCTCTGGCTTTCTTCACGCTGTGTTGCAACCGTGTGGACATCTGAGCAGAGGAATATTTAATGGGGTGCCTGTGTATCTGAGAATGCTCAGTAAACATGCTGGGTGGGGCCCAGGTTGGGTGTGTGTTGGGCAGACAGGACCCACGGCACCTCATGCTCATGGGGCAGGGTGTTATCAGTCCATGTCACATGCTGGGGCAGGCAGCAGCAGCCAGAGAGGAGGGGGAGCTGTGCTGTGCCCACATGCAGGTTTTTTTGCCACCCAAGAAGGTGGGTCTGTGCCCCAGAGGTGCCCACGTGAACATGTGTCCATCCATGTGTGCTGTGTACACCCATTTTGGGCGCGGGGAGCCAAGCCCTGCTGAGCATTAACTGTGGGACAGAGCCAGAACTGTGCGTCACCCCGGGGCCTGTCCCCAACACAGGACAAGCTCCAGAGCTCCCTGGTGCCAAGGGACTGCTGCCTGCTGGCCGTGGCTCCCCACAAAAGCTGCTGTCCCTTGCCCAGTGGCACCCACAGAGCAGGAGCCACCCCAGGGCACAGGGCATTGCCAACTCTGCTGACCACCTCCATGGCAATGTACCTTGAGGCTGGGAAGAAGGCTGGCTTTCACCACAGGGATGACAAAAACCTGGACAAAGCCCTCTGCCTTCCACCCAAGGCATTCCCAGCCCTTTGCAGACACCAGGAATTAGATCACAGAGCCCCTAAAGCGACGGGTGAGTGCAATTACCCCTGCCTGGCAGATGGGGAAGATGACTTGGCAGCCCAGGCTGCCCAAGAGCCAGACCAGCTGGCTCCCAGCTCCATGTGCTCACCATGGCAGCAGCCTCCATCAAAACCAGTGGCTCTTCCCTCTCCCAGTGCCCCTGGCAGCTGGGAGCTGAGAGCTCACAATGGGCCAGTTTTATGGGCGTCGGGTTACTAGCAAGCTCTGTGGTTGCTCCAGCCTCTCCCTGGCACCTTTTCAGAGCAGCCCAGTTCCCAGAGATATAAATAATTATATTTATGCATTACAGATATTTAACAAGAAAATGTCTGATATTATTAAATGGCAAGAGGTATCACTTGGAGCTCACTCCTGGAGACAGCCCTGCTCCAGGGATGTGCAATAAAGGCTTTGGAGGCTGTCAACATACTTAACTGGGGGGCGGTGGAGGGAAAGTATTAATCAAGGTCTTAAAAAGTTCTCGCTGACAGACTATTTGCCAGCTCTCACTTTAAATGCTTTTGTGGTCCCATAAAAAGTTTCATTACTCACTACAAAATGTGTTTTAATTATTGCAGTCACTCTGACATTAAGCCCTGGGTGTTTCTCTCTTGCTTACTCTGTCTCTCCTCTGTCTCCTTTCATCTTTGCTCTATTTTTTCCTTTCTTACTGATCTGACTCCTGATATCCCTCTCAAGATAGAGGATGCCCTGGCTAATGAGTCAAGTTGGAAAATCCAGACCCTGTCCAAATGATACTAAAGGAGAAGTTAAAATTCAGATCTTGACGTTATCCCTTTGCTCTGGAGACTAATTAAACCACAAGATTCAAACAGAAAATTCAACCCCTAAAAAGTATCTCAGAAGAGTGAAATGTCCACAATATGTGGGTGGTGGGCAGAAGGATTTGGTGTCTCTGATCTGAAGTACGTCCTACTGTGTGAAACAGCAATTTATAAACACCTGTCACACTTTTGACATCTATTTCATCCCACCAGGCTCTTGGCAGCTTGCTCCAATCTGACCCCATCAGCTTGGTTCATCCATGAGAGACAACCCTGTCCACCAGGCATGGACCTGGAAACCCAGAACACTGAAAGCAGGTGTTATCCTGGAGTGTCCCACTGACTCCCAGTGCCTCCAGCACAGTACTGGAAGACACTGGTTTTCCACTTCATCAGCTGTGTGTACACCCAAAGCAACAGGAAGACTCTGACCATTTGCCCCATGTCTGGTGTGACACAGTGCTAACCAGACAGTTCAATTACAATTCAATAACAGCACTGGAGAGCCCTTCTTGCCCCCAGTAGCTCCCCATGTGTGTCTCCTTACTTGTACAGACCATCTGGTTCCAGGCACTTGAAAATGACTGAATAGAGGCTGGTATCAGGAACATCTCCGTGACTCCGACCTGCTGCCACACAGGAGGTTGCGAGGCCAGAGAGCAAATCATCCGCAAAGCTCAAGGATTCTCCTGCAGGGCAAAGAGAGGAGCAAGACCAGAACATCAATACAGGTGTAGAATTACTGCTGGCCACTTAAAAATCCCTGTAGGGACATCTCTATGCAGGACACTCAATCAACAAACACCAGCTGGCTGTGGCTGTGAAACATCCCAGGTCCGTATAGAGAATGTTACCTATGGAACAAAGAAAGTAGGGAACACACCAGGGAACACACCTCTAAGGTTTTATGGGTATTTTGAATTCCTGAGATTTAGAAAGTCCTTTTCTCCCAGCCCGGTGATCGAAGAAAAAGTCGAGAATTGTCTCCTTTTTTTCCAAGGTTGTTTATTCTTTCTTATCTATTCCATTCTTTCCCTGAACAGCAGAGTTCTTCTCACAAGTTATTCTCAAACCAAGGCACAATCCACTGCCCCCAAGGTGGTGTATACTTTATACTAAAAACAAGCTTTACAGTATTTACAATAATTTCCCAATCCCTATCACCTTTGTTGGACAGTCTGTTTCTACTCTAAACCAACCAGAAAGTGTCACCATCACAGCAGAAGATGGGGCAGATGAAGAAGGAAGAAGCCTGAAAACCACGAGGATCCTTCATCTTGCATTCATCTGCTTGCCATTCTAAAAACCCCAAAATTCTACTTTTCACTCTGTGACCAATTAACTGTCACTCTATTCAAACTCTTGTGATCTGTAAATCCTCACACAGAGATGGTGATTTCTCCCAAAGTCTAAAATTGAAGGCACAGGAGTCTTTGACTCCGTGCTATGGTCTCTCAGCTCCTGCCTGGGTCTGAAATCATCCAGGACAGTCAGAGGAGTGCTCTGGACTCTGACACACACCTGAGCCATCAGCTGTAGCAGGGACCCTTGTGCAGGAATGAGGCCCAGGGCTAAGTCACTGCTTGGCCAGCTACAATCACAGCGCAGAGGGGATGTGTGGCCTAACTGCAGAGAGGATCAGCACCCAGGGATGGGCTCCAGAAGATCTGGAAGCCTGGCTAAACAGGGATCTCCTGCCCTTGCTGCATGTCCAGCTCTTAAACAGGGCATGGCCTTTTCCAAAAATTACCTGCGCAGCAAAAGGTGTTTCTGCTATGTTGGACTAACAGCAAAAAAGACATTTTTAGTGCTTGGGTAAAATTGCTCCCAATGTGATGCATTTTTTTTTTTTTTTAATTATTATTTTTTTAATTCAATGACAGCCAGTAGCTTTGCAGTCCCTTTCATCTGCACTCTGCCAGCTCCTGGAACTCTGTCTGGAGCTCCTTCAGTCTTGCTGAAGAACACTTGTCTTTTTATAAGCATTCGAAGAAAAAAATACACACTAATTAAAAATACTGAAAAACCTTTCTTTTTGGTCTTCTGGTATATAAAACGTATTAAACACTTAGATCATGACCCAGATGAAACTAAAAACACTCCATTTATTAATGTTTTTGGGCATGACTGTCCACTGCTGTGCAACCTGTCTCCTTGCAGTGGGCAGCCTGTCTATTGGTTAGAGCTCATTGCATTTAATTCCCATTTCACTCTGGTGTAACTGAAAGCCTGAGGTACCACGGAGGAAAATAAAACAGAACAGCTGCCCGGGCTGTGCCCTATTCCCAGTGAGGGAATGGGAGCAGGGGCTGCTGCAGGTGATAGTTATGCTGCTGCAAACCAACCTGGGCCCTGACTGCTGTGCCAGGTACCTTATGCATGTGGAAATGTCAACACATGGCAGCAGAGGGAGGAGGAGAATTCCCTTCTCAGCACTGTGTTTTTCTAAAGGCAAAAGTGACTGAGGGGGACTGAAACCAGTCCAGGTTCTTGGTACAGACACTAAGGAACAAGCCAGTGATATAACCAGCCCAGAACATCCCACTGTGAAGCTGAATTATCCAGGTAGGAGAAAAAGATCCCCTCATCCCCAGCCCCCTAAACCGCATTTGCGTCTTGTCTCAAAATACACAGCTCAATAAGAAATGTCCCCCTTGGCTAGAGAAAAGAGCAGCAATAAATTCTTTTCCTCCCTGAAGGAATCCAAGCCTTAATTATTCATTTTAATGCTCCCAGCACGACTTGTTCTTTCCAAACTTTTTCAGGCAGCTCTGTCACCAGTCTCTGCAGCTCAGCCCAGCTCCTGGACACAGGTCTGTCCCAAATCCCAAGACATCTCAACAGGCAGGTTGGGTTGGCAGCAGGAAAATCCCTGCCTGGAAGTCATGAGTGCTGCCCAGCCTTCAGCAAGTCCCTCAGCTCTGGGTTTATGGTTTAAGCAAACAAACAAACCCTTATTACTCATTTCCAATTTTCATTTCCATCCCTTTTCCTATGAAGCTTGGCTGGATTGGGGAACTCCCTGTCACCAGGAGTCATTGAGAACAGACTCTGCCGTGACTTACAAACCTGATGAATCACCAACAAAGAAGCAGAATGTGTTGTTGAACTATAGCAAGGGGCTTTAAGGCTCTTTCAGCCTAACTTCTGACCAGGAAGAAGCATCATGGGGGGACAGATCATCCCATGGATGAATGCTGTGGCCTCTCACACCTTCCTCTAAGGAGCTGATGAGGGCTAGGAAAGAAAATAGCTGGGCAGAGATTGCAGTGAGAGCTGGACAAGGCCAAGGGGAGATTTGGACTGGGCAGTCCCCAGGTAGGAGTATCAGCCAGGATACCTGTGCCAGGGAGCACAAGAGATGGGATGGGTTGAGACAGGGAGAGGGCAGAACCAGATTTGCAGGAGACTGGAAATGAGATGGAAAATGTCATGTGCAACCACTGAATCAAAGAATGTATTAAGGCCAGGTTGGATGGAGCTTGGAGCAACTTGGTCGAATGGAAGGGCAGGACAGGCCCATGGCAGGGCAGCTGGAATGAGATGATTTTTCAGGTTCTTTCCAACACAGACCACTCTATGAATTAAAATTACACAGCTCACATTCTCTAGGACATGCACCACTAATGTCTGAAAGTTCATCTTCCATGGTCTTTCTGGGTAGTTTTGAGGGATCAGGCTGGAAGGGAACACTGCCCTGACACGCAGCAGCAGCTGCTTCCCATGGTGGTCTGGTTTGCCATGGATCAGACCTGACCAGGCAGTGGAGTGCATTTCTGTCCCCCTGTATGGAAGGAAATGAAGATTGCAGGGTCTGCCAACAGTTTCTCCACTTGGATTGAGCCAGAACCCTTGCCAAAAAAAAAAAAAAAAAAAAAAAAAAAAAAAAAAAATCCACAAAGCAAGAGGGTGCTTTTTGCTCAATCCTGAAGCTCTGTGGAACTCTCCCCTCTTGTTGGCTCTGCAAAGCAAGGAGGTTATTATGAAAACATCACAATAGATGCTAACAAAGATGCTGGAACCTCAGCCCCAAGGCTGGGAGTTTTTCTGCACCTGCACAAGCAGCAGTGAGATCACTGGTAGTGCCAGACTGCACAGAGGATGGAGCACAGACAGGGAAGGGACACCCTGGGGGCAAGCCAGCTACCCAGAGCTGTCAGTCTGCAGCCAGCACAGGGAGCTGCTATTCTGTGCTCTCCCCTGGGCAAAGCAGAGCACACGGAAACTGTATTTGTTCATCTCACAAAAGAGAAGGCAGAGACCGTTCAGTCCTCAGACCTCTGAGAGCACCTGCAATGAAACTTCCTAAACCTTCTTCAGGAGCAGAAAACAAGTTATTCCCAAGATTTTGACTGGGACTTTGTCAGTGGAACAGACAAAGGCAACAGAGAATTATAATAAATCAGAGGATTATAATTAATCAGAGAATGGTTTGGATTGGAAGGGACAAGAAAGATCATCTTCTTTCACCTCACCCCCAACCACAGGCAGGGACTTTCCACTAGATCAGGTTTCTCCAAGCCCTGTCCCACCTGGCTTTGGACACTTGGGTCACTTGATTGACCAGTAATGTTGCCCTACCAAGAAAAAGTGATCCTGGGATCATGCAGCAGCAGGAGAACACTGACCCAGCTGTGAGAGGTCAAGTGAGAATTAAAGTGTTATCCTGGAGTGTCCCACTGACTCCCAGTGCCTCTAGACCAAGGCACAGGAAAAGCAGGAGAGAAGATTTCACAGGGAAAGAACAAAAAAGCTAAATTTACCCATTAAAAAAAGGGGAAAAAAGAGGCCAAATAGAGACACACGACTGTGATCACATCATCAGGGCAGGCACTCAGATAGAAAAGGAATAGTCAGGTTAATGGGCAGCAACAACAAGAGGAAGAAAATTGGACATGTTAAATGTTTGTTCTACTCCTGCAAAGAGCAAATAACCCAACCATCTTTTAGGAAAGAGTTTGATCACTTTATAAAAAGGATTACATGGATAAGTAGCTCGTGATGGAAAGCAAAGGGGCTTCTTTTTCCCATCTGGACTTGTGTTCTCACACATCCTGCCAGCAAATATAAAGAAGGATTTCAACCTCCCAAAGCAGCCCTGAAGCACAAACCTTCTAGATTGCCTGAGTATCTTTGCTCGCATTATTAAATTTCAGAAAGAATCCAAAGGTTCTCTGCAGAGTAAATGATAGCTAAGTAGATCATCTCTGTGGAGTAGGAGATATTTTATTGACCAGACAGACATCTGTGTCCTTCATTAATAGTAATAAATAATTGATGTCACACTAAATAAAGCAATAAGCTGTTACAGATATCAAGGACAAATAACTGGCTCCTCTGAGGATGCCTCACCTGTGTTCACTTCTCAGTAGTAAAAAACAAAGAGCAGAGCTCAATATCATTATGGAAAATGTGCACAGAACAAAAAATGTCACTTGCTGCTGACTGATAACGAATTATGAGGTAGTTGTGCTCAGCAATGGGATGCTGACACTCCTAAGTGCAAGGAGTTAATATCCTTGCAAGACTTTCTTCTCCCTCATTTCCATGCCTTCCCAGGGCTGATCTGCCACAAACCATCCAGTTCCCCAGGCAGCTTTTGAAAATCCATCTCTGCTCTACTAATAACTGTCAGGAAGATGCAGCTCCCTCCAGGTGGCATTTCTCTTCTCTTCCCCATGCAACCCCTCTCTACTGCCTTGTCCTCATCCTGATGTCCTCATCAGGCATGGCTGTGGAATTTGGCAAGTCTCTTTTTGGTTTTCAAAGCATCTTTTACACTGACTCTGGTAGTGTGGCTCTCCTTAGGACAGAGGAATATAACAGCAAACTTGGATCTTGCAGTGGGGTTCCCATTCTGGGATGCTTTGCAGACTTCTCCTGGCTACAGCAGGCATAGCCAGGGCTCATCCCACTGGTGGCACTCTGGGATAACCACCCAGGAACTCAATTCCATCTCTGGAGGAGAAGGAGGAGGAGGACATCCCCAGGTCAGCTGCCTGTCTGCAAGGCTGAGCTGGCAATGTGCTCTCCAGAGAGCACATTTCTTGTGGCAGGAGGCTCAGATGGGCAGGAACAGGGGCTGAGGAATGAAAAGGGTTGGGAGCAGGCACAGACTTCTCACACAGAGCATCCAGCAGCCTCAGTCTGCCTCAGTCCTTCCACTGTGGCCGTGCCAGCGCCCAGCAGTTGCGGACAGCAGGCTGGATGAATCACCTATCAACCATCCCACCGAGGACAACGCGAGCTACAGCGCTGAGTTCAACCAGACTAAACAAGAGAGCCAGGCCAGGAGCCTCCAGGAGGCTTGAGGAGCAAAAGGAAGCTCTGGGACCCTTGCAAGCGTTCCCAGACCTTCAGCCCATGACCCTGTGCCAAGAGCAGCAAGGAGAAAACCCAGGCACTGCAAACCAAAGTGGAAATTAAGACGGGAGGAGACCTCCCTGCTGCCATTCACCTTCAAGATTCCTAGAAAGAGCACAAAGGGGAAAGCAGAAAGGCACCAATGTCTCTGTCTTGACAGCTTCTTTACTGGGTTGGATGAAACCAACCCTGCAATGTTACCAGGCACTTTCCCCTGATTGTGGTTTTCTCTCCCTGTCTTTCTCCCCTTTGCTTTTTTTCAACCTGTTTTCAATTTACTCTTGTGGCATCTCCGACTGTGACCTCATTCTCGTACTTAAGGAAAAAAAAAACAGAGAGAGAGTGTCCTTTAAAAAAGAAATGAAAGAAATCGTATTTTATTTAGTTTGGTTGGTTTTGAAGCTCTAGCAGAAGAAAGATTAACCTTTTCTGCCTAACTTAATGAAAACAAGGAGAAAGGCTGTATGGATAAATAAATATCTGTGTGGGTATGGAGCAGGCACGATCGTGTTACAGCCCCGGTGGAGCTGTAATGGGGAACAGGCGCGTTCCTGCGCAGCAGCTCCCAATTCCCGATCCATTTTCAAGGAAAGAAAAACAGAGTAGAATGTCAGAGGCCCAAGTGGGCATAAATGAGGGAGCCAAGAGAAGGCAGATGGGGCCCAGCGAGGACCTCCATCCCCAGCAGTGACCTCCAGAGTAATGCCAGCACAGCAGATGGAAAAAGAGACCTTACTCCACTTCCCTTTGCCAGGTTTTGGTTCCTGAAATGAGGAAACAAATGGCATGCTCGACCCTCCAAGTCTGTCACCTTTTGAGGGTCCTTGCCTCATTCTCCTCTTCTCCTGGGGTTTTCCCTCCAAGCAGGGGAGGGTCAGAGGAGGGCTGTGAGCAGAAGGCTTGGACCAGGTTTTTGGATGAGTGGATGTGGAGCACAGGTTTGCAGGGTGGTTCTTCCACCGTGAGGTTCTACCTGTGTTTAATGTGCTTTGGATCTGGCACTCAGTGAGGGAAGGCAGTGAAAGGTGGTTGGTTTGTCTTGGAAATGATGGGCTGATTTAAATTAGTGTAATGTAACTTCAGGCAACGGAGCTGTTCCGATTTCCATCAGCAGATGGTCTGTTTCGCTGCCTAGATCATTAAAAGCAAACCATCCCTACTGATCCTGGTTGAATGATGTCAGAACCTCCTTCCCTACATGGCTTGCCAGATGATAAAAGAAATTAAAAGGCCCAGTTATTACTAAAAACTTTTCTGCCCACATTCTGGGAGCATCCATGCATGCCAGCCTCTCATGTTAGATGGGAGCCTAAATCCCACACCCCAAAACCCCATAGCCTCAGAAACAATTTCTTTGTCATGGCTTTTCTCAAAGACACATGCATCAGGAATCTCTCTGGCTGGGCACAGGTTGTCTAGGCTGAGGCAGAAAAGCCAGTGATTGTGCTGCAACTTTGTGCACAGCTTGTGCTTCACTTCCCAACTTGTACGTAGGTGCAAACTGCAGTTCCCTGAACACCTTCACCTTTTTGAAGTTAGGAATTTTGGGGGAATTTGCTTTCTACGTGTGCATTTAATAAGGCATATTAATAATGATGAAGAGCTTTCCTCTGGGCTTCCATCTCCTCTGGGCCTCCATCTCCTCTGGGCTTCCAGCTCCTCTAGGTTTCCATCACCAGGTCCTCTCTTGATGGAAGACTGCATTTGCAGGTGGATAAATTTAAGGAACAAGGCTTTAGTTGAGCTAAGAGAAAAAGCTGCATTCCAGTATCACAGAAGTCACTTAAATGCCTTCATTGGTGCTCTTCAGGGCTGGAACTTGCATGGAGTCAGCACGTGGAACTGAAAGACGAGCTGTTCTCATCAAGAGAACCAGTCAAAAAGAGGAAAATAGTCTTAATTTGCATGAGCTGCAACGTTCTGCCATGCACAAGGTTAACCATGAGTGTATTCTTCTCTCAGAGTCATCAATAGGACTCCCTTCCTCCATCTGAGCTCTTCACAGACTGCTTATCACAGGTCTTTCACAGGCAATATCTAAGACCTCAGAAAAAAATGCTTTTACTCATGTAAAAACTCATCCTTCAGGCAGTGTGCTGCTGGAGGAGAGGGAGAACTAAAGCATTTCATTCTGTGCTGTGAGCCCTCCAGGATTTCTCAAGGTTCACTAGGTTGCTATGGGTCAGCCCCAGCCAGACACGAGCTGACTGCTATGCTTGGAGACATCCAGGCATGAGCCAGTTCCAATCTCAAAGCCACGTATTCACATTAGCACAGTGGAGAGTCCAAGTGAATGTCTCTATTCCCTGGGGCTTGTCTTGGGCTCTGCAGCACGTTAAAATAGTTACTTGATTTCAAGGCAAAGTGGGAACCCATTTGTACTGGGAGTTGTGCAGGCAAGAAGCAAAGCTTTGTCCTCAGATCCTTCTTGTCTGGCAGAAGATTTTGTCCATCGCCACAGAGAGAGTTCTCACTCTCATTGCCACAGATCTCATTCCCAACCTCATTCTTGCTTTCTTTTCATATTTAACTTCTTTGAAATTAGAGATTTCTAACAATGGACCAATGGTCCAGACCACTTGTGGTCCCCAAGGCCCATAGCTGGCAGCCTGTATCAGATCCAAGGACTGGATGGAGCCTTATGCTCACCAGGAATCCCACCAGCCCTGCTCACACTCTTCTCTAGCACACACTGATGTGTCAGACACTGCAGAGATGGCAACAAAACCTGAACCATAATCTTGCTCTCCTTAAATGGGCCAGGGCACTCTTGTTGTTCCTGGGGGAACAAGCTATTACCCAAAAATGACTGTGGAATTTTGGATGCAAACACTACACCAAAGACCTAAGTTCCACCAGTTCAGAGGGCTGGGAGGTTCCATCTCCTGCTGGGATTCAGATGTCTAAATTGGAAGGGGAGCAGCTTTCACTGTGAGCTATGTCTGAGGACAAATCCTGGGAAGCTTCCTAAAGAAAGGCAGCAAATATTGAAACGCCAGACCAGCAGGAAGGGAAAGGAAAAATTCCTAGAATGAAACTCAGCGTGCAATTAATTGCTAAAACCATAATTATCTCGGGTAATTTGTCAAATCAAAATCATGTAAACCTATGGTGAAAAGCCATCAACTGGTCTGTGCTTCATAGCTCCTTGCACTTATTGGGAAGGTGGAATTTTGGGGTTTTATACTGCCACTGTTGCCTAACCCTGTTCCTAGTCCCTTCTTACACTTCACAGCCTGGTCCTGGAAAGTGGACCTGTAATGGCAACACATTTAAAGAAAGTCTTCTTTAAATATTTTAAATATTTAAATATTTTTGGGCCCATTTATTCTAAATAGAGGTCATGTGCAGAGATGCTGATGAATTAGCGATAAGACTTTGGACCAGCACATTCTGAAGCACTCAGCAAACCCAACTGCAGCCAAACCTGCAGGCTGCTATCCAACCAAGACTTAAAAAATTGGTCCTTATGGAGGAACCTGCATGGAAGCAGACCTCTTATTTGGCCCTACTCTGCAGTTTTGGATGTTTGAGAATGGAGGGGCAGATCCTCAGCTCATAAAATCTCCTGTAGCTCCCTTGAAGTCAATGGAACAATAACAATTTACACTTGTTGAGTTTCTGCATCCTGGCTGTGAGCTCTTTGGAACAACGACACCATAATGATTATTACAGATATTCTTGACCACTTGTCTGAGAACAGTACTGTGTAAGAAAATAAAGGGCTGGTTTGCTATGATTTCCAAAGAATTACTGACCCGTATCTTGCAAACATTTACACGTGTTTAGCTTTACTCATGTGAGTTGTTCCATTACACTCGTGTGCCAGATAAACTAATGTACAGGCTTGCAGAACTGAGGTTAAAACTTGTGCAAACAGCGAGTTCTAAATATTTTTGTAGATACCTCAGACTCAGAGGAGAAAACCTCTCATTTGGCTGTGCCTCTTCCCATAACTCTCCATTTATCCAAGCAGGCATCACAAGAGAAGCCAAAGGCAATACCAAGATAAGACTGAAAAAATTAATAATTATCTGACCCAGCTCAGAAGATAGAAAAGACCCACTTGGTCAGGACTAACATATGCAAGAGTTGACATCAGTTCTTGAACAAGGAATTAGCTGAATTAATTAAGTACCTTCACAGCAGCTTTCTTAACACAGCTCATGAATCATTCACTTCCTGATTTTCCAATAATGGAGTTAACTTTTTTCTTTGCAGTTTTCACCCATTAGAAGGCCCAAGAAATGAGGAAAGAGCTGAGAATTTCTTGTTTATGAGGAGTCTACCTCAGCACCCATCATGACCTCAGCAATCCCTCCAACTCTTCCACTCAGACTGCAAGGCAAGACAGTTCTCCCACCCTACTGCACAGGCTGTCTGCTCACAAGGACAGAATATAATCTATAATTTCTTAAACTGAGGTGATCTCGAGGACCAAACTTGTACCAATGACGTGTCTGACATGTGGAGACTCCACCATTAGGCCATTAATACCTCTGACAGTGTCATTTACACCCCTCAGCCAAGACATGAGCTCTGTCGTGACACATCTGTGTCACAGTGGCTGCAGTGTTGGGACAGACCACAAGCAAAGGAGCAGGGGTGCAGAGAAATTACTTCTCCAATATAGCAGGGAAAAGGCAAATCTGAGGCTATAAACAGAGGCCCAATCCAGCTCTCTCACCACTAATGGCTGATTTTCATCCCTAAAGGACTATTAATCCTTTTTTATAAGTGTGCAAACTCCAGGCACTGAGGACTCCTGCCATTGGCACACAGCAGGATGTTGGCATGGCAGTGCCTTCCACTCCCAATTTAAGACATCTTAGAAACCACAGAAAATCAATCCTTTCATCCACAGGGAAGGGGAGATGTTAGTCTGATCTGATGGATGATGTGCCCTGGGAGCCCATCTCACCAAAGACACTCTGTGGTGGGAACAGCCCTTTGACTCCTAAATGTCCTTGGCAATGTGAGGTATCTGGGCACACTTCCCATCCCCAGGACCACTGATCCCTCTAGGATGGTTTGTTGGAGACGTGTCATCACCAGCAACTGTACAACATCTGACCACTCAGATGACAAAAGACAGATTTCCAGAATGAGCAGAGCAGGATTAAGCCAAGTGGTAAATGGATTCCAGGGCTGTTCCAGGATCTGTGTTGACGAGGGAAGCCAGGGCCAGGTACCCAACCCAGAGCTCATACAGTGAGGTTATCACTTCCCTCTTTTCTTCAAATCCCTAAATAGAACCCAAACATCACTAGGGCCATGTTAGAGAGATAAGATGAGTCTCTCCCATCCCTTGCTAAGCCTGAAATAGAAACCCTGCTACTCCGTATCCGAAGCATCAAGCGTAGGATGTTGACATTTAGCAGTAGGGAAAATTAACCAAACAATGAACCCTCTCAGGTCTCTCTTCTCCCCTCCCTTTCCCCAGTCCCCTGGAAAATGGTCATAAAGTGAAATGGAAAAAAAAACCTAACCCAAACCCCAACAACCCAAACCCAACCTTCTGTGGAAATAACATGTAGAGGAGAATGAGTCAGCTCTGTTAACTATGCAAGGATCACTGGTCCTGCAGACAGGAATGATTCATCAAGGCAGCAAGAACTACAAGGTAGAAGAGACCAAACAGAGGGTGCAGAACCAAAGTTGCATCAAAGAAGAGAAGGAAATAATAAATTAAATGGTTCCAGGTTGCAAGAGACCTTGCTCTTTATCAGACATCACTCAACTGACCTAGGATGACTCACTTGACAATGGAGAGTTTATTCACTGTGTGCTTTGCCCAGCCTTCCCTTATGAGAAGGAGAGCCAATAGTCTGTAAGACTTCAATCCATCCCCATTTCCTGCTCCTCTCTCTCTTCTCCCCCTTTCTGAGGTGCTCACTCACTGAGAGCCTCATCTCCCTGGTGCTTCTGCTCCTTTCCCAAACCCATTCCCTTTGAGTTTGGCAGCATTATGTCACTCTGTTTTCCCTATAAAAGATGTCTTCAAGGAGATGAGAAAAGCAGGGACTATTTAGGAGCACAGCATGCCATGGGGAGGCTCTCCTGGTTGCCACTGGCATAGAAAGTACATTGTCACAGAAGATGGAGAGGAGAATATGGGGCTCAGGTGCCTGGTGTGAATTCTGTCTGCCAGAATGCTCTCCTGCTATTTCTCCTCCCTCTTCTGCTGCCCCCCACACACTCCTTTTATCTAACTACCATAAAAAGTCAAATAGAAAATACTTGTCCTGAAAAAAAAAAAAAAAAAAAAAAAAAAAGTCCTCCCTCTGCACTTCACTTCACAATGAGAGCTGTAAAACTTTTTTCTGCTTGGAAAATTCTCCCGGTCAGTTTTTCCTACTGTTTAATCCCTGCTTTGAGTTACACAGAATGAGTAAACACATTTTATAAGGTACTAATTCATACCTAACCCGTACAGTTTATGGCTTAACATAGTAAAATACACACAGACACACATGCACTTTTTATACACATACATATATATACACAGAACCACTGACACACATGGATAAACCAGCCTTGGTTCCATTACTGGAGCTCCCAGCAGCAGGTCTGATCCCTCTCCAGCATGTGCTGTGCCTCGAAAACAGCCTGGGGTGCTGATGTGTGAGTTAGGTGGCCTGGGGAGGAGTTTCCACCCTAGATCCCTCCAACCTCCTTTGTAAGAAACGATTAGTCAGTCTTGTTAGGAAAACAGTGGGATGCACCACTCCATCCTTGGAGGACTGAAGAATGCCACCACATGGCACCCCAGGAAGAATTTTTGCCCCCTCTCTGCCCAGCCAACACCTGGAGTGAAAGCCATGGCAGGGAGCAGCCAAGGCTGGGCTGGAGGAGCTGCAGGGAGCTGGGATGCCAGGTGGTCTTGGCCAGGTGCCAGGAAAGCATCACAGAATTATGGAATTTTTAGGATTGGAGAAAACTTCCAAGATCATTTAATCCAAACTTTGACCAATCCCCACCTCGTCAAGCTTGGCCAGAGAACTGAATGTCACTGAGCACATCCTTGTTTTTCCTTCTCTTCATTCCTTCTGCCCATTGCTGCTGTTTCAATTTTTCAAGTGCAGTGATGAGCTTGAAGGGTCAGTTTCTTAATTCTGGGAGATTTTAGATACACAGCTCCTCCATGGATGTGGAAAAGCACTCCAGGTCATCAAAGTAGGGCTCATGGATCCTGGCCACTTCTGTGATAACTTATCACTGGAAGGCACAGACAAAAGCCATGGCTCAAGGTAGCAGTTGTTTCCAGACACCCAAAATTTGAGGGGTGGATTTCAGGCCCCATAATGCTATTTTCATTTTCTTCCTCCTCCCCCCCAAGAAAATAAACCAAGTGTTTATTTCCTGAATGCACTGGTCTGAGAAAGGACAAAACTTTCTTGCAGGAGTCAGGTGGCTGGAAAGGGAAGGCAGAGGCAAATAGTTGCCAAATTTGTCAATGAGCTCTTATTCCATTTTTCTTATTAATATTTATTTAGACATAATATGAGAGAAACCTGCTCAGACCACAGCAATGTGGATGATTCCACTGTTATTCTCCTTAAGCCCGCTACTGGGAGGGGGGAGGAGGAGGGAGGGAGGGAGGGAGGATGGAGGGGAGGGAGGGAGGGAGGGAGTAGAGGAGGGAGGGAAGGGAATAGGGAGGGAG
>CM031872.1:9386421-9396935 GCA_018697195.1 Certhia americana
GTAGGGTAGGTAGTGATGTATTGATGGATATTGTTATTGATTGATGGATGGGGTATTTCTTTCTTTATTTTTTTCTTTATTTCGTTGTTATTAGTATGGCTTTCGTGTTTCATGCCTTTTCATTTCTTTCTTGCTTTTACTCTACTGCCTCACATTTCATTTTTTTCGAGAAACGGAGTTTGCAGACAATATTGAGAGTCATGGGCTTTCATCCTGGCTTAGCAGGAGATGAGATGCCTGGAGAAAGTCAATGCTTCCATGGAACAGGTGTAGCTTTGAGAGAGAAATTTATGTCATTATAGAGCCCTCTTCTTTTTTATATTTTTTTTTTTTTCTTCTTTTAATAAGATGAAGACAAGGAAAATAAACCTCAACCCCAGGTTTAGTAAATTGCGAAAGATGAGCCTAATGCATTTCTTCAGTGAGACAGTTCATTCCCTAGACAGGAGAACTGTGGTACAATCTAATTTATCTGGGTATCCAGAGGCACCGTAATGTGACACAGGTAATTATTAGGTAAGCTTGAAAAGATAGGAATTAGCATAATTATACAGCAGGTAAGGGACTGGGTATGGACAGATGAAAACAGGCAATGCTGAGAAGAAAGTGATGGGAACTGAGTTATCACTACCAGAGCTCCTCAATGATCAGCCTTGTAATCAATCTTATTTCTCACTGGAAATACAGCAGTGGTTTTAGCACTGATGAAGTGGTACATTACTAGGGCACCAGAGGATCAGTAAAAAGAAATTAAAATAACTTGAGGGCTATAGCAATGAAATTGAATGAATTTTAATATTTAAAAATGCAGATAAGGTTAAAGATGGTCATAAAATAATTCTTTTGTTAGGAGGAACTTCTCCAGACAGAAACAAAGGAGGGGAAGGAGAAATACCAGGATGCACTGGCTGGTAAAGTCAGTCAGTTTCCCACTCAGCAAAACCATGTGGGAACTGGAGAAAAGGAAAGGAAGATCTTGGATCTCTTTAAAAGGATCTTCCAGGTGAAATTAGGAAAAATCAAATCTTTTGACAGCAAAAGGCTGAATGTGGTGGCCCACTACCTGTCTCTCCAGAAAATCACAGTCTCCAGTCCAACCGCTCCAAAGCAGGACCAAATGTGGAGAGAGGGCATGTCTGCTCAGGGCTGAATTGTGGAAAGTTCCAGGGACTCATCCATGAGCCACACAGCTGGGGTTTAAACCACCACTCTTCAGGAGATGAAATCCCACTGGACTCTGGTGTCCAGAAGGAAAACCCAGGGCACCATTGGGTGCCCAAACTGGCTGGAGGAGGCAGCTGGGAGCATGTCCCCTGTTGCCCTCCACTGGATAGCAGGAGAATGTCACACTGCTGTGTCATGTCTGGGGACAGCACATCCCCAAAGCAGCTCTTCTTTCAGCTGGGGTAATGGTTTGTGCTCTGGGAACACAGCAGCTGAACTGAGCTCTGTTTTTGCTCTGGCTGTGTCTCGTGTAGCAACAGCTGGGGGACATAGGTTTGCTCAAAACCACAGCCAGACGATTGGAAATAAAAACGATATTCATATATTAATTAACATCTGGTTACTCATCTAATTACACGATACAATGTGCATGAGCTTTTTGTTCCCTCCATATTTTATGCATTGAATGAAAACTAAACAAATGTTGCAAAAGCAACACTGCAGAAGCAAAAAACAAACAGTATCCAAGTCCGTACTTATAACACTTACTAACTCATCAGTTTAATTAATATGCAAAGGAAGACATGACTAAACCATGACCACGAAGATGGTGGTGACACTGAACTGGAATTAACATCCAGCCTGCTCCAACCTGGCCATTTTCCATTCCCTTTGCATGTATTCCTTATAAAAAATAAATAACAATTTGTTAAACTGAGGACCTCAGGGCCTGATTTAGCAAATTATTACTTAACCATTCTCAAAAACTACTTTTAATGAAAACAGGCCCTAAAAACACAGCTGTAAAGCACTTATCCCAAAGAAAAGGAGCTGATGTCACCCTGCCTATGCAAACCATCCGACAGCGACTGGTGCTTTCTGCCATGCTTTGGGGATGGAAATAGAAGAGAAGGAGGGGAGGAAAGCCAGATTAACTAATAAAAGCCATCACTCAGGTTGTCTGGTGGCAACACATCATCCTGTGCATGTGGCTGTCCCTGTGCAGCTTCTGGGGCTGGGTGACAGGACAGCTGGTGGCTCCCAGGGAGGTGATGGGGACAACCTGCATCTGCCCGAGGATGTGGTGGGCAAGAGAGAGAAAAGCTGAACACTGCTCAGGGCTGGGTGTTTTGAGAAAGGGGCATGGAGAGAGAAGGCAGAGAGGAGAGCTGATCCCCTCTTTCTGCCCCACAACCTGGGGAAAATAAATGCCCAGTTCTGCCCAACTGAGAAACCCAAACAGGCTGTGAACATGATTAGCAACTCTCTCAAAAAGGCTGCAGGCTTCATTAAAAACACAGCAAAACCAGAACCCACAACCTTGGGCTCACAGACTCCTTTCTGAACCCAAGAGCAAAATGGAATGACAGGACTCTTGGGGCTCACAGGTATTTGGGAAGGAGCTAGCACAGAAGCTGGACCCTCAGCACTCAGCAGCACTCATCCTGTTCAAGTACCAGGCCAGAATCATGGCTCTGTTTGATGCTGATGCTATGGAGGGAGCAGAAAACCACTGGCCCCTTCTGGGTGGACTGGTATTCATGCTGGAAACTTCTTTCCAGCACAACAGAACATTTGGGTGCCACTGGGATGAGAGCAGACATGTGGGATGTGAGCTCTTATGGCTTAATGCCACCAGCCAGCACCTGATGCCACCCTCAGTTTGTTAGGGACCAGACGCAGAGAGAGCTCCTCTCCTCATTCCTGTCACCCATCCTGCCCTGAAGGCAGCCAGGTGTGATCCAGCCCACCTGGCTCATCTCACTGCAGCACCTCTGTGAAGGTGACCCAGCAGGATCCATGACATTCCTATTTATGGTCAGCCTCCCATGACCCCATATAGATGTTTGCATTCCTTACTGCACCTCTGCATGAGGCCAGATCCATGCTCAGCTGTCTAGGATGGGGATCCCCATGAGAACACCCCCTGAGCTGAGCAGGTAGCGTGGCCTCAGCTCACTGCTGAGGACTTTCCCTATGCTCAGCTCCCACAACACTGCCAAACTTCAAGTGTTTGGGTTGAAATTTTCCACACTGGGTATCTGCCTCTGGCTGAATATTTTTGGAAAGTTTCAGATTAAAAGAAGTCTAGCCAATTCCAGCAAAGCAGCTGGGAGAAAATCACATTTTCTTCATGTTAAAAAAAAAAAAAAAAAAAACAAAAGTGAAAAACAAATTACAGCTTTTGTTATGAAGCCACAGTGTTCAAAGTATGGATGTGTCATTTGTACCTGGATGTGGCCTTTCAGTTCCTGAAGAGGCTCCAAGAAAGCTGGAGAGGGACATACAGCAAGAGCCTGGAGTGAGAGGGCAAGGGGAATGGCTTCAAACTGCCAGAGGGCAGGGTTAGATGGGATATTGGGAAGAAATTCTTCATTGTGAGGGTGCTGAGGCCCTGGCACAGGCTACTTAGAGAAGCTGTGGTTACCCCATCCTTGGAAGTGTCCAGGGTCATGTTGGATGGGGATTGGGGCAACTTGGGACAATGGAAGGTGTCCCTGCCTGTGGCAGGGGGATGGAAGAACATCAGATGCTATCCCACAGGCCCATGTGCCACCCACTTAGACTTTGAGAGCAAAATCACAGACAGCAGAACCCAGCAGCACATCTACAGGGCCACATGGATGTTATCCCATGAGAGCTGGCACCCACAGGGTCAGAGCTCACCACCCTGGCCCCTGGGCACCAGCTGGGCTGGAAAGCCCAGGCAAAGAGCAATGCTCAAGCCAATTATTCTCTCCAGGGCTTCTTGCTTCAATTCTCCCTTCCCTAAATGGGAATCACAAGAGTCCTCTGTCCCAGAGATGGGTGCTCAGAAAAATAAAAAATCATGAGAGATTAAATACTGATGGAATAACACCTCAGAGCAAGAGGTTAGAAATTCATCTGCTGGAGTATCTCACTTCCCTCACTCAAATTCTTGGTGCCACCTAGAACTGAATGGAGTTCTTACACCTCACTCCCTAAACTGGGACACTTGGTAAGAGTTTGTTCTTTATTTGTGTCTGCTCTGTGGTCTTCAAGACAAATTCAGTCTACAGGGCTCCTACCCTCTGCTCCCTCACCAGCATCAGGAAACATGCCAGGAGGAAGGAACAGAGAGAAATCCAGAGGAGACCACTGTCATGGGAAACTCTGGCAGGAGTGGCGCAACCGGTTGCATGTCAGGGGGCTTGGGAAGGGGTGGTGGGAGCTGGCAGGGTGGGCAGTTGCTCAAAGGAAACCGCAGAGGACTGACCAAGCACTTGGAAGATTCCACACATACCTCCCAGATATGCCGGCGGTTACTAAATCCCTGCCCCCTGCCCGGATAGGGTGGCGGCATGCCCTTGGGGAGGAAAAAAAAATAAAAGAAGAAAAGGAAAAAAAGGAAAAAAAAATAAAACCCCAAGAGACCATTCATGGGGCAGACAGAGGGCTGCAAGTCCTCTGCTTTCATGAGACACCGCAGGCATCAGGACATTGCTGGCCTGGAATTTGGGCTATGCTTGCGGTCCGTGAGGCGACTGGAAGCCTTGGTCCCATTAAGCAACATTACATGATAATGCAGCAGCACTCTCAGGCTGAGGGAGAAGGAAAACAAAACAGATGACTCTGGATGGAAAGGCATTGCTGTAAACCTGGGAGGGAGAAGAACATTCCTTCGGATACTCTTTTTGGCTGGTTGTGTCCTTTCCTCCCAGCTCCCACCTCTCTCTCCCTTTCCCCCCTCCTCCTCTTGGAGGATTGGTGACAGCAAGTTGTTTTTTTTTTTTACTAATATTTCCATATTAAATAAAAAAGGAAGAGTGTGAAAGGCCATGCAGAGCAGTGGCAGCTAGACAGTGCAATCTGCAACTGAAGGGTGGAGCTGGAGCACTGGAGAGGTGCCGGTTATTTATAGGGTATGAGAGAACACAAAAAATGTCTGGCCCCTTTAAGGCCCCTTAATCCAAACAACCAATGGAAAGAAAAAAAAAAAAAAAAAAAAAAGGAGAGAAAAAAAAAGGAAAAAAAAAAAAAAAAAAAGGAAAGAAATGAGGAGAAAAGACATCTCTGCACTAGACTGCAAAGTGTGAAGGACAACCAGGGGATGGCCTGGCATGGTCCTGCCCCATCCGTCCAGCCAGACCTGCACCCATGGCAGGGCAGCATCCTGCTGGAACAGTGGGACCAGCATCAGGGCACAGAGCCCTGTGCTCCTGAGGCAGCCCCAAGACACAGCTGCCTCGAGGGTGGGACGTGGCAGCTGTTAAATCCATGAGACAGCAGCACTGGACTGGACACGGAGATGAACGGTGCGTTTGAGAGATATCAAAGGGGAAAAGTTGAGAATGTCGGGAATACGGCCTGGAAATTCCCTTTGTTCCATCTGCATTCATGGAGCAACCAGGGATCTTGTGTTCTGATCTGAGAATGAGATTCATGACCTCACTCATTCTGGAATCTCTGGGGCAATCACCTGTAATACCTGCTCATGTCCAGGTATTTCAGTGGAGATGCGGATGCTCTGGGAACACTGCTGGTTGGACCCTTGTCATGGCTGGTGTAAGCAGGGTTATTTGGCTCCAGGCCTGGAAGACCATGACTTCCAGCTCTTTCCTAGCATTCCTGATAGATTGTAGGCCAGCTGAGTAATGCCCTTCCATCTACAAGATGTCTTTCTGGAAGGGAAGTGAGAGGAACCTTGATGCAAAGAGGCGCCACACAAACCACGGTAGCTTTGTGCTCTTAGCAAAACTCCTTTTTTGCCTCTCTCCAAAAGAAATTCATGAGGCTATCCCTATTTTTTTCAAAGCAGGCATAAGGGAATTGTGAAGAGGTCCTAGAGGACACTCAGCACTTGGGTGATTTAGCGTCTGACAAAGTGGGTGAGTCATCAGCTTCAATTAATATACACCTGGAACCAGGAAAACTGAAGACAGAAAATTTTGTAGATAGAAAGGGGTCAGGAAGGAGATTCAAAAGCTTGAGCAGATGACAGTGACACTAAATCCTCAGGTCTTTTCACAAGCCCTGCTCTTATTCCCTAGGATCCTGTTGAACCCATGAGCCTCCGCTAATAGGTTTCATTCTCCTCTGCCAGTATCAAATAACAAATGTCAGATCTCATATGGGAATCACTAACAACATAAAAATGAGATTTATATGGAAAAATGAAGTTCAAAAGAATAGTTACAAACCCCAGAAAAGTTTTGTTTGTACCCAAGCACACACAAATAAAATCAAGTCAAAACAGTGTTGTTCAGAATTGAGATCACCATCACCAGTGACCTTTTTCCACCATCACTGTGACTCTGAATGCTGGACATTGGCTACAAATTAATTTGCTGAAACTGAGGAAAATGCTTCCCTGATGTGTAAATAAGAAAAGGCTGAACATGTATTAGGTAATTTCAAACTTCCTTTAACTGCATGCTAATACTCCCTTTAGCTCCAGGAGTTCCAGAGCTCTAGACCTGCTCCCAACCTTCCAACCTCGTGAGAAGGATGACATAAAAGTCTTCAATTGCCAGCAGACAACTGGTGGAGCTTTTCTGGTGACCACAGAAATGCCTAAAGCATTGGAGATCTGGAACATAGAGGCACAGAGAGGTGAAAAGACTTGGTCATGGTGGGGCCTGGACAAGAGGGGTCTCAACACAGCTCTTCTGATGTCAGTGCCCCAGGGAGGCTGGACTGACATCAAGCAGAGCAGTGAGGAAGAGGAGGGCTGAGCCTCTTCCTGCTTGTCACAAGGGGAGTCCATGAAACTCGGACCTCAGCTCTCCTCCTGCTCTGGATTTCAGCCACTGACTCCTCTGACTTGGAGAATCTGTCAGCACAACTCAACCCCCCCAAAACTGGGGCTTGAGCCAAGGCCCTCAAAGGGGAGCAAAGGAAGGATGGGAGACAGAGTCCAAAAGTGTCTTTCCGCCCTAAAGGTGAGCCCTTTGGAAGAGGCTGCAGTCCCACACGCTCCGCCTGGGGATGGCCTGCCAGTGGCTGTTTGATATGTGGAGTGAATGGAAAAGTTACCCCCACACAACGATGTTCCAGCACCTTTCAGCACCAACTTGTCTTTTCCTTTATCTTTTTTTTTTAATTTTTTTTTTTTTTTTTTTTTAACACAGACTTTTGGGAAAGTAACTCAGCAGAGGAGAGACAGAATAGTATTGTCTTTTTTTTTTTTTTTTTTTTTTTTTTTGGCTTTCAATGCAAGAATGCAAAGCATTGTCTCTCTGGGAGAAGAATTAAGTATGGGCAAGTGTTTTGGCAGGAGAGCCACAAAGGAGAATGGAAGGCGAGGATGAGGCGGGGGAAGAGGAAGGGAGGGAGAGCTGGGGGTCAGATGGATGGTTTCATCTTTTATAAATCTTGGATGGGGAAGAGGCACACAGATGGCTTTGTGTTTTAAAATGATTCTAATAAATCAACTCCATAATCAAAATGCCCTTGCCTCTCTTTTTTCCCCTCCTCTTCCATGGATCACAGCTGAGCAGTGAGGCTGGAGTAGGAGTCTGGTGGGAGGGAATGGCAAGGACTGGAGGTGAAGCCCAACTGTGGCGAGGGAGTGTGCAAACTCCTATGCCACGTGTGAGCCACCACAGCACTGGCCATGTCACCTCTGAGGGAACAAATGATGTGAGGAGAAGAAGGAATGAGCACAGGAGGCTCTTCAGCCAGCAAGGGTGGGCATATCCTGGCAGGATCGTGGACATTTCTAAGGAGCAACATCCCCATGCACGTAGGAAGAAGGATGCAGTGTGAGAGTGAGTCTGTAGCTATCTGCAAAGAGAGGAGCTGCCCTGATGGTGGGGGAAGGAGTGGGAAAAGGCAGGGTCTCATCTCTCCCGGGCGGGAGCAGACGTGCCGGGGAGGAATGCTGCGTCTCCGTTCCAGTGCTCCAACTTGGCTGTGAGGAAGGTGCAGCCTCTCCTCCTCCGGCGAGAGCCACTGGGCCTGGTCTGCGGGGGGAGTGGAGGCTCCTGCAGCTCGGCTTTTCCATTTGGAGCTCCACGTGGCACAAACTCCCATCGGTTTCCTTGCCAGAGGGAGCCAGGTGGAGAGAACAATAAAAAGCAGAAGGCGCGGGGCGGGGCAGGATGGTCCAGAGCGGATGCAGAGGATGGAATTAATCAGCTGTCCGGGAGGAATATTAGAGCTCTTCAGCTTGTCGTCAACGCCTTCTCCTCCTTCCCAAAGACAGACACAATGAGAGACCAAGGAACATTTCCTATTGTTACGGGGGATTTGTCCACAATGTCCAGCCCCATGTGGAAGTCATTACCGGCTGGGAGTGGTAGGTATCCGCACAGAACATGCAGCGAGATGGGATGGGGGAGGGCAACTGGGGAAAAGTTGAGAGACAAGAGATGATGTGTCCCTGCCTAACTGATTTAAGCATCTCAAGGGAGGTGGTCACCACAGCAGCCAGGCTCCAAGCCCAGGGATCACTGTGGGCTGAGGTACAAAGTGTTTTGCTTTGTGTCACCCCTTGGGTTGAGCCAAAGTCCTGAGTGCTCCTGTGAGAAGCCACCAAGGGTAGCTCAGCGCCAACAGGAGTGGATCATGAATTTCACTGCTGCTACTGAATGGGGAAAAGAGAGACAGTTACATCAAGGTTTTCTTTTCCCTTCTCTGACCCTCCCTAGACAGAAATCCAGAGTGGCTGCAGCAGCAGCTGTACAAAGCACGAGGTGAAGATCTGACCACTGCCCACCTGCACGTCCTCCTGCTCCAGCAGAACTTGGCCTTCTGCATCATGCATGCAAGGATGTAATTATCCATGGGTGAGAGTCCAGGACTGAGTGATCAGAGAGAGTCAACACCTCCGTGTTCCCAGGGGAAGGCAGATCCTTTTAGACATATTACATCTAAGCTCAGTTTTTTCCCATTAAACCATATTTAAGACAGTAGCATGCCCAGAAGCGGTGATGTCAACATTCCCAGGACAGCTGGAGGAAAGGGGCACCTCAGAAATCCATGGGAAATTCGCATCCTGATTCATTTGCTGCCATGTCTCAGCTTCCCTGCTCCTGACTTGTTGGGTGCTGAACAAGACTGAGTTGAACAGATGTTGCTGTAGGTAGAACAGTCCTGTGTACAACAGCTGACCTCCCCAGGTTCTCTCATGTCTTCCCCAGCCATGAAGGAGCAGATAGAAACAAAGTCAGTCATATATATTGGGGTAAAAAAATGATTGTATGAAGCCTGCTTGGGCCATTTGGTCTGACAGGAACCATATGATGCATGGGAAAGAGAAACAAGAGACACAGAAGGGCAGGCACACAGTCCAGGGCTCTATGGGGCACAGTTCATGGGACAAAGAGTGTCTGCTGGGGTGTTCAGAAGGTTCCAGACACAAGTGCCACACTTAGAGATGGGTACACGGACCTGTCTCAAACCACACCTCCCCAGCAGCACTGGGGAAACAGCAGAACACAGCTGTGGGCAGACAGGAGGAACAAGGACTCTCAGCTGTCTCTACATGCTGCAGGACAGCCTGGACAGCTATCCCAGCAACAGCCTCTTGTGCAGCACAGATTAAACAGATTTCACCAACCTTCTGCCCTCCTGCTCCAGCCTAGCCCCACCACACCCCATTTCTTGCCTCCATCAAATTTGCTGCCCAAAGGAGCCCTCACCAAGCCAAACATGGTGACATGATGCTGTGCTGCTCCTCTTTAAAAAGTAAAACAATATAAAATAAGAATGCTTGTTACGCTCCCATGGAAATTATCAGTGGGAATTTCAGGATGCTCAGCTCATTTCTCTCCAATGAATTTCACATCAGCTGAGCAGGATGTCCCTCCCCACAGGACAGCATTCAGTTGGGTACTTTCACCAGCATGAACAGTGCAGCCTTCCCTTGTAAATAGTGTGAACATTCTCCTTAATTTATGTCCTACAAGAACTCATTTTTACCAATATTTATGCATCATAACACATTGCCCTCATCCTGCAAATTCTCAACATGGGCACAGCTTTGTGTTTGCCTGAGATCTTCCTGGTTCCAATGAGCTTTTCAGCAGCAGCTTGCTGAAGAGGCTGAGGCTGTGCTTATGTTTTATGGATCTGGAAAATTATTACATAGTGACTGGGTTCAAACAGGAGTCCCCAGATCCATCAGATGTTTGACTTGCTTAGTAAATGCTGTATAAAATGGAAACGGGATGGGAAACATAATAAAATGTAATAAAAATGTCTATAAACATTTCAGGTTATTGAAAAGAATCTCTCTTTGTAAGTTCCCTAACTTTTGAAATCATGAACATGTATTCTCACAACACTAGACTGAGAAGTAGCTCATATTTAATTTAAATTTGCATTGTTCCAATAACACTTACAAAATACACGTGCCATTTACATGTATAAAATACATTATTTCA
>CM031872.1:9397035-9446682 GCA_018697195.1 Certhia americana
TTTTTTTTTTTTTTTTTTTTTTTTTTTTTTTTTTCCTTTTTTTAAACATCATCTGGATTTTCAGACAATCTTTTTTAACACCATATGCACACTCTCCACTGTGGTAGTGAAGATGACATGAGCATGGTGTGGATCTGCTCCATCCAGAGGGAGAAGCCCATCACCCTCCAGGAAAACGGCTGTGATGGCTCAGCAGCACAAAGCCACCCTCTGTGACAGCAAAGAGGTCATGGCCACCATGGGGAAGGCAGACACAGAATCCCCAGTGCCCCCAGCCCACACCAGGGCTTCTCCACAGCAGCCTCTTCCCAGCACCAACCATCCTTCTCCCACCTCCCTTCCCTCTCTCCCCCCACTCCCAGCTCTCCTTCCTCTTCCCTCTCTTTCACTCTCCCACCACAGCTGGTTAAAATTATGCTGGAATTTTGTTTTTCTGTCAAGTGAATTTGGACCTGGTAAATCCCTCCCAGCCATTCCAGTGGCCTCCCAGCGAACATCCAGGCTGGATGTAATGCACATGATTTAAGGAAGGTGCTGCTGGAGCTATTTCCGAGCACGTTCATAACATGGGGCTGGGGGCAGCCCAGAGGGGCTCCTGGGGCTCGCAGACACCCAGGGAGGGATGTCAGGGAGTCCACATGAGGAATGGCCAGGAGAAGGAGAAGTTTGAAGGCACAGCCTGTCAGCTGGAGCAGCTCACCTTGCAAAGGTGATGCAAAACAATAATTAAAAAAAAAAAAAAAAATTACAGCAAAAGAACACAAAACCATCTCAGGCTTGGAGAAACACCAGCCGTCTTGTCTGGAGAGATCACAGGAGCAAACGTGAAAACCTTTATGTGAGGGAAACCAACAGGGAGCTGTGGTACAGCAGGAGGAGACCAAGTCCTTGGCTAACCCAGGGGAGTTAGTGCTGATTACAACACATGACAATGAACCAAGGCATGTACCTGCACACCAATGCTTGTACCTGGCATAGTGTGGGGGCTTCCAGTTTATATCTGGGGGGCCACCAGTTCTCAGTGGTGTTTGGGTCCCCTCTGACTCAGGCTGGCACAGCTCAGGACAGTTCTGAGCACCTGGGCTGGTGGGACCTGGCAGGGACGTGGCCATGTCCAAGCCTGAGTGCCTCCTTTGCTCAGCAGCTTTGGTGGGGAACCCAAACAATCCCAAAACTGGAGTCCCACCTCCAGCATCATCCTCAAGGAACTCCATGATCTCCCAAGAGACCAGGCAGAAGTTATGAGTAGGACTAGTTAGGAATTTGAGGTCAAAACCAGATGGACAGCAAAAAAGTCCTATTAAAAGTACCAGGTTTAAAAACAGACATACAGGTCAAAGAAATCTTGTGTTGGGGGAAATAAAGTGAGGCAATCCCTCTGGTAACATTGAAACTGGCCCATTATGACATTTTTGGGAATGGAACAATACCATTCTAGCTTTCAATATGACTTTTTAAAAGACAATCACCAATGGTTAAAAATACTAAGTTTTTAAAAGGTCAGGAAGAGAAAAAAACTTTTCACTTTTGCCCAACAAAACCTCTAAATTAGGCCTAAGTGGGTTTTATGAGTGGGCAAGGATGGGAGGTAGGGGCTGTAAAGGGCAGATTTTATTTAATGGAATATTTTGAGTTATTTTAGAAGGCAAGAAGGGGAACTGTTCCTTTTGGTCATAATTAAATACATGCATGTTGTGCATATATACACATGTATATATCCATAAACACCTCTTTCCAGACTCAACATCCAGGCCCTCCCCAGACTTAATTAATACCTGGTTCTGCTGGGCATGTAGACACAATCCCTGTCCTGGATAGTTCCTGATCCCAAAAGAACAAACCCAAGGATGAATTAGGATTTAAGGGGCAAGGCAACAACTTAAACCCCCCTGAAAAGGCTCAGCAGCAAACCTGCAAGCCACATCCAAGGAGCTCTGGGTATCACTCATTGCATTATGCACTTGGCCAAGTGCGTGGAGGAAAAGCTATTTATAAGGTGATGACTGAACAGCTGAACATGGGCTGGGTTGGATGTGAGCATGGAAGAGAGGAGAGAGATGGGCTGTGCATGTGTGCATGCCCACAGGCACGTCCATGCCCACCTCCCAGCATCCACCTCTGAAATCACTCAGAGAAGAAACAGAAAGAGAGAAATTCAAAGGCTGAACTTGGTACGAGTCCATATTCCTCCTCCCCTCACCCCAAACACAGTCATAAAAATGGCAAATTAAGGTATTTTTTTTCCTCTTACTCTTCTCTAAGATGATATAAGGATGTTTAATATATAATCTAGATTTATGGGTTTGGTTTTTTTTCTTTTTTTGTTTGTTTGGGTTGTTTTTCAGTTAAATGCAGGGTTGTGAAAGAAAAAGAAGTCATGCTTTGGTCATAAATAGAAAACACCCTAACAGAAAATCATTTAGATATTAATATTGCAAACCTGATGCCTGCATTTTTATGTATATATAAATATGTATTCACACACACAAAAAGGATATAGAACCAAACCCCACGCTTATACATCATGTTTATACACTACATCTAAGTGTACTTATAGTGAATTCACTTACTGACTTTTTTTTGGTGCTTGAAAACATGCCAGTAAAAAGCCAAAATGTCAGTAAACACAGTGGATGTCGTCACTGTTTTCCCTCTTCAGGTTGGTTTCCCTGGTGTACAAAGGTCAGCTCCAGCTCCAGCATAAATTACTGCTGCCTATTTGACTCATAATAACATATCCAAATAATAACCAACACATGCTGGATGCTTTATGGATGAATAATTCCTACCCCAAAAAACTGGCAATTTAAACAGTTTAGATGTAGCAAAACTGGGAGAAAAGTCACATCGCCCAGGTTGCGTGGCCAGGGGCAGAGTAAATCCCGTGCTCAAAGAAAGCCTCCAGGACTGAACCATCTCTGCCAGCACCTCCACATCTGCCTTTGCTGCACTCAAGGCAGGAGAAGCACCTGGGACACGTGCATGGGTTGACAAACCTCTGCTAAACTCCAGGAAAGCTCTGGGTGCTTTGCCTTGGAGCGGAGCTGTCACGCTTTGGGACACCCAGGCGGGTGTAGAGGTGTGGAGCGAGCACTAATGGATGTGACACAGCCTCCCCTTTCCAGGATGGGGCCCAGCTGTCACCCAGCCCTGTCCTACAGGACCTGCTCTGGCTGAACACGTGGCTGAGACCCCTCCAGCCTCCATGGCTCCCCGCACGTGAGGAGCACGAGCACAAACGCAGGCCGTCCCTCCGAGCACATCCTCTGCCTTTGCTGCTGGCTCCGTCCCTGACATGTAAATAATGACATACCATTTCCACGGCTCTCCAGCCTATTACGCTGCTCTTTGGACCTTGCCTCCCATCCGAGCAGAAAACCTGCGTCCCTGCGTGACCCTCCTGGCGCAGCCAAAGCAAACCAACGTGCTATATTTGTTTTTCAAGCCCTGGCCAGGAACGATTCCCGTAAGGCTCAGCCTGGCTTAATGGAGCTGTTTCTGTGCTCTGCCTCTAAGCCTGCTCTTGGCCACGGGGCTGGAGCTGCTTTTGCGCTGGCTCGGGCAGGACACAGTGGGGTTTGCTGGAGGTAACAAAGTGAGAAGCAGTGGCAGAAAGGGATGGTGGGGTAGTGGGGGAGGAAGAGGACAAGAGACACGAGGGAAAACAAGGAGGAGGGGCAGACAGAGGGTGCTCCCAGCCTTCCCAGTGTATTGTGGCTGCTCAAGACAAACTTGGCTGGGCAGCAGCTTAGCAGCGAGGAGCAAGTGCAGTGAGAGGACAGTGGGGTGGGATGAGATGTCACCAGGACATCCTCACCATGTGTGTCCCACCACCACACTCATCCCTTCCAGCCTCTTGCTTGACCACAGCAGCCAGGGTGTTTTTCTTGGAGGTAGAGGCTGCTCCCCACTTGTTTTATTCACCCCAAAGAGTGATGTTCTGACACAAACATGATGACATAAATCTTGCCCTAAAATAGACACATGAGATGCTGAGCTTTTTTCCATCATACTAAAGCCCTGTCCTCTGTTCTTGTGAAGCCTCTTGCCACCCCCATGGGCACCTGCTTTATTGCAGAACTATCTGCAGCCCAAAGAGTCCTGGATATCACCAGAGCACCACAGTCTGAGTCCCCATATAAAGACAATCCTATTGGCAGGGCACAGGGAGACTTATTTTTCCAGGAGACCCCTCTTGCCAGCAGGATTTTCTCACCGGGAGCACTCAGCAGAGGGATGAGCAGGTCTGTCCCGCCAAGGATGTTTGCAGCCAGTCAAGTGCATGGCCACAGCCTGCACTCAGGGAGCAATAAGATGTTAATTAGAGAGGTTCATCGCAAGTCCTGCTAATTGCATCAGTGAGGTGTGAGTGTCCCACACACAGTGCCTGTGAGACACTTGTCCTCTCTCCCTGGTGTGCCCAGACTCTGCACACTGGAGTAGAGCAAAGGTTGAGGCTGTGGAGTCTCCCTCACTGGAGATATTCCAGAACCATTTGGACACAATCCTGCGCCATGTGATCTGGGAAGACTGTGTGTGAGCAGGGAGGTGGGACCAGATGATCCAATGTGGTCTCTTCCAACATGACCCACTCTGTGATTCTGTAAAGGAGTTATACCAGGCTCAGCACACAAAACCCAAGTAGTTCCCCTGCTGCCAGACAGGAAAAGCTTTGGGGAGGATGAGGACAGCATGGCTATTGGACCCAGATCTCCTGTTTAGTGTTGAAACATGTCCAGAGCAAAGCAGGAGAAAGGAGAGATTGAATCTGCAAAGCTTGGCTTAAGAGCCAGATCAGGAGCTGAGCTCACTCAGAGTTTGGATGTATTCAACTGGGAAAAGATTTGGCTCCTCAGGAGGAAGAATGGCCATGAAGTACTGCTGTTTTATTGTTGGCACCCATCCTATGAGGATGCACCCATTTCTGATGGCAGTCAGCACCTCCATACTCACACTGCAGCCCACCAAAATTGCATCCACTCCAATACACTTCATGCTCAGGACGTGGGAGAGTAACCAAATGCCCTCACCCTGTGGCCAGCATTACTTTGTGTACTAGTGTTCTGTGAACTAGGGACCTCTGAGCCCATCAAACCTCAGCAAGGTCGGATATAACGAGGATGAGATACATCTTCCCTGAACATCCTCAAAACCAGCAAACAAGCTACCCAGAAAGCCACCAAAGAAGGACATCTGGGATGCCAGGGTGTTCCTGCACATCCTAAGCTGCTGCAGTCAGGCAGGAGGGGAGAGGAGCACTCCAAGGCCAACAGAAGGGATCCTCTATTCCTGGGTAGCACAGGCATGGGGGAAGAGGCAGCTGAATGTTTTATGGCAAATGTAAAACATTTAAAAGTAAATGTGGAATCTCTGCCCAAAGGGTATTGAATAACTCAGCTGTGTGAAGGAGTCCCTCACCCCTGGGCATCCTGGGCATGTGGGATCACAAATCACCATTTGTGCTGGGTGTAATTAAGAACATTGAGTCAAATTCCTGACCACAACCACAGCCACCCATGGGCTGTGGCTATGAGGGAGCTGTAGTGACCACTGCAGCATCTCAGAAATGCCACCTCCAGTCAGGAGCTCCCCCTGACCCCCGTCAGTGCGGGCATCTCCCACAGCCTCACTGTACACACAGGACATCAGTCTCCAGCTGGAATGTTCTGGCATCTTCCCCCAGAGGGACAGGAAAGGTGAGCTTTAGGTGAGCCAAAATGATGTCTCCGCCACTGAAACCCTCCCTGGTCCTGCTGCAGGGACAGGACACAGCTGTGGGGAGATCTGCAGGGCACGACCTGGACACAATTCCAGAGATGCCAGTCTCACATGGAAAGCCTAGATGGGCAGGAACACAAGCAGGGCTGCAACTCCACCTCGGTCCTGCCCTCCCTCCTGCCTTGGGAGGAAGGGAGGGAGGGAGCGACAGTGCCACACATCCCTTGGGATGCCAGGACAGGGAAAGGCAAGGCAAGGCAAGACCAGGAGCACATGGTGAATGGCAGGGCTGGGGCTGCCTGAGTGCAGAGCGACCCAGACGGGGCCCCCTCAGCTTCCCAGCCAAGGCAGGACGGAGCAGCCCAGCTGCTCAGGCTTGGCTTCTCCTTGCATGGCAGCTGGGGGGGAGAGCCAAGCACAGGGAGAGACGGGAGTGTGTGCGTGCACAGGGGGCTGCAAACGCCCTCCCCTCCAACATTCCCCCAGCTTGGGGGGGAAAAAAAAGTAATTAGTAATTAGAAGGTGAAATCAGGACACAAAAGAAGCAGAAAATCATCTCAAAGGGTGCTTTTTCTTTTTAAAGGTTTCACCAAGATTTTTGCTTTTCCCCAGGGTGTCCTTTGCAAATCAGGCCTCACGGCAAAGGCTATTGGATATGACTCTGACGTCAGCAGGGAAAAGGTCCCCAGACTCTCATTAGAAAGGGGAAGAAAAAAAAGAAAAAAAGAAAAAAAAAAAGTCTATCCTTTTTTTTTTTCTCCCTGACCAATTTAACCTTTTCAGAACAATAAACAGAGTGGTTACAGGACGAAACCAAGCAAGCAAAAGGGTCATGTGCTTTGCTGTCTGGGGACAAGGGAAGGGACATGGTGGCAAATGCCAAGGGCTTGAGCTGGTGCTGCAGCTGGGCAGCCCCATGCTCCCCATGGCTCAGCACTCAGGGGCCCCTGGACAGCAGCACTGTGCCCACAAACAGGGTTGCTTTTGACCCTTTGCTACTCTGGGAACTGAACATTTCACCACCTGAGCCAGTGGGCTGGCATCAGAAAGGAATTCTGTGGGGCTGTGGGATACAGTGATAGCTGCCTTAGATGGGGAGAGGGAGAAGCCAGTGGTACCCAAAGGCAGGGAAGGGTTTTGGCCTGACTCTGCTGCTGACACAGCCACAGTGACAGAAAACAGTGAGCAGGGTGAAAAGCTGCTCTGCCTTGCCCCAGAATGCAGGGCCAAATTGAATTAGTGTACCCCATCTTGCTGCAGTGGCTCCATGGGCGAAATCCTGCAGCAGCTCCCCAAATGCCCCTTGCAGACTTCCCACCCATTTTGGAGAATGCTATGATGTCGGGGTTTGCATTATCCTGGCACACAGGTTCTGTACAGGAGAAGTGTAGGGTTATCAGCAGCTCCTCATTGGAAAATGAAGCATCAGTGTTCAGAACCCTTGATTGCCATTTTGGGGGAGGATAGAGGTGTGAACGAGGCCCAAAGGGGCCATGCTGAGTCAGGAACTGTCCCAGCCATAGACATTGTCTATGGAAAAAAGGATATTTAAGTTTTAAGATGGTGAAGGGTCACACCTAAATGAAATACCCTTTTCCAAATTGTAAAGGTGAGGCTTGTTTCTGTGTAGTACATAGGACTGTGCTGATGGAGCCTGGGACACCCAGGCAGGGCAGCAGCCCAGGGGGAATATTTGCTCATCCCATGTTATTTTGGGCCCAGTTTTCCCAGCCTGGGGTGGGCAGATACCGCTGAGCAGATCTGACAGGGCTCCTCATGACAACTGGGTTGCTGCCCTTTTGCAGGAAGTGGAGGAAAAATCACCCTGAGGTAGGAAAAAGACATTGTGAGTGGCAGATCCAGCTGATGGAGGGAGGAGGACCAAAGGGATGGCTTCTCCACCCTTCCTGTTCCATCTGGAGCCATGCTGGACCTCCCTGCTCCCCACACCATCTATGGGCTTGTTTTTCTGGGAGATTCTGCATTATTTGCCTCTCCTCTTTCTGGGTGCCCTTGTGCCCTGAGCATCCCCCTCCTTTGACCCTGCACCTTTTCCCTTGCTCTTCATGGAGCGAGGAGACAACTTCCCACCTGGCACAGTGGGGGTCTGCTTTAAACCCAGCCCTGCACACCCTAAAGCCACAGCACCCCATCCCACAAGCTCTCCCGTCCCACTCAAGTTTTCTTTGGTCCCCACTGCACTGTTGGGATGCACGGCTCCTCTCCCTGCTGCCACTGATGGAACCACACCGGGGCTGGATACCAGTTGCCCCAGTTCAACTGTGCTGGTGAGGGAGAGGACAGAAGCTTTGGCCAGCTCTCCACCCAGCCACGTCCCTGCAGGGTGGGGAGGGAGGAAGCACAGAGGCCACTCGCTCTGGCTGGCTGGCCCCAGGCTTGGCTTGCCTGCTCTGGGGCGGGTATGCAGACAGGGCCCTTCCCTCTCTCCCTTTTCCTTTCTATTTTGCACTTCACTGTCCAGGGCAGTGAATGTGGAGCCCATCAGTGCAGAAAGCTGGGATTGCTTTCCCACAACTCCCCTGTTGTTCACACGGTCATGTCTGTCCTGTGGCACTGCCACCCAAACTCAGGCAGAAGCCTCAGTCCTTCCCTGAGGTTTGGTGGGTATGTGCTGGGCTGGACAAGCCCAGGATGAGTTATAGGGACCCTTCTGGGACAGAGAGATGATAAACCCTGTGCAACAGGGCTGGAACCTCTACAGGTTGGGTCCAGGACATTTTCTCAACTAACACTGATTGCACGAGGGGGTGGAGCTCATCAGCAGTGGACTTTTTTGGGGGATCAGGATGCAATCTCCTCAACTGCCTGCCCCTGGCATAGTCCCTCCCTGCCCTGGTCATGGCTCAGGACTTTCTCAAACCCCACAGAGCATCAAAAGGTGCTGAACCTTGTCAGAGGACAGAGGGCAGAAACCACTGGGGATTCCTGAAGTTTCTTTTGCTCACCTGGTCTTAAGCCTTCACCTTTGCAGACATTGATCCCAGCTTCCCCTGAACTCTATTCTCCCCTTTCAGTTCCCCACCCTGGCTAATTCCCCAACCCAGCAAGACCAGCCTGACTCAGACATCACCTTGATTTTGCCCCAAGGAGGCTCACGGAGGGGATGCCCACCTGCCAGTGCCAAAAGCAGCTTTGTGTTGTACAGGATAATCCTACAGGGGGTGTTGATAAAAATCTCCTCATCCCCATGGAAATTGAGCCATGTTCCTCACATACCTCCACTAATTCAATTTTACACTGTGTGAATAGACCTGCCAAACCTTTATTTTTCTTTCTTCTTGAGAAGTTCACAGCAGAGGGGTACAGCGGGCAGAGGGGAGGGTGGGGGACACGAAGGAGGGGTGGGCTCTCTCCTGCCTCTGCTGAACCTGATCTCTGCAAAAATGGTCCTGCTTGGTCCTCTTCAGGCATGGCTCATTACTCCCCTTTCAAAACATGTGACTGGGTAGGAATGGGAAGAGAAGTCTGGGGTAAATATGAAATTGCATGAAAATACCTGGGGCAGGGGGCTGTGGATTTTGGGTTTAGGTGAGTATAAGGGATAAAAGCCCCTGAAGAGCATCCACTGCAGTTCTGCTATCATAGCTTAGGCTGGCATGGACCACAGATTGTCTCACCCTTAGTCTCCACTTCTGAGATGCTCCAGCTGGGACTCCCAGCCCCACCACACCCTCCTGGTGCCCTCTCCCATGCCAGGACTCCCCCAGCACACCTTGGTCTGCCCTGCAGGACCTCATCAGCATTTATCCAGGGTGGCGGATCAGCATCATATCAAAGAATCATAGAATGGTTTGGGTTGGAAGTGATCTTGAAGCCCCACTCATTCCCACCCCATCTAGGGACACCTTCCATTATCCCAGGCTGCTCTGAGACCTGTCCAATCTGGCCTTGGACATTTACAGGGATGGGGCACCCACAAATTCTCTGGGCAATCTGTTCCAGGGCCTCACCACCCTCACAGGGAAGAATTTTTTCAAAGATCTAATCTAACCCCCCCTCCTCAGTAAGGACATTTGAGGCTTTGGCACACACAGTGCTGTGTGTGCTCACTGTGGCAGGGACCTGCACAAGGGCAATGCTTGGGAGCAAAAACATGCTGCAAAAAGTCTTTATGATCTTCTGGATCTTCTTGAGTGTTCCTTGGGTTTGCATCTGCACTAGCAGATGTTTTTGCACCTGCAGCAGCATCTGCAGCTAAATGGCTCTGCAAAACCCAAAGATGGATCTGTGATATTGGACACAGCACAGGGATTGGGGACAAGAAATCCAAAAAGATGTCTTTACATAGAGATGATCTTTTAAAATCCAAACAAGACCCATTCAGAGAATGCACACAGAGAAACTGCTGGCTCCATGTTCCTGAGTCTGCCAGGAGATTTCCTGGTGGGCAAATAACTCTACAAGCAAATGCATTTCCCAGGAGATTTGGTCTGGTCCAGCACCAGGGCTGACACTGGAAAGCAGATGGGAAGTGGCCTGAAAATCTCAGCCTCTAATTGCAGCTGGGACTCTGAGCAACCTGGTCTAGTGCAAGGTGTCCCTGCCCATGGCTGGGGCTTGGAAGATTTGATCTCTGAGGTCTCTTCCTACCCAAACCATTCCGTGATTCTATGAAGCCCTTCAGATGTAATTTCCTGCATGTAGGGCAGCAAGCACAAGGAGGCAGGTCATTATGGAGAGCCAAGATCAGGTGCTCAGTTTCCAAAGGAAGTCTGATTTTGAATTCTTTCAGAAATTTATCCCCAACGGAAGATGGATCGCTCAGTTCTGTTGGTGCCAAATGCAACTGTTCAACTGAGCATGGAAAAATGTGAAGCAAGGAACGTAAATTCCAAGATTTTGATGAGATTTCTAATAATGATGAGTGAGCTTCTGGAGCTCCCAGTCATCAGAGAGGAGAGACAGGAAGAGGAAATTTGGATTCTAACAAGTAAATAGAATTATGGTATGGAAGGGCCCTTAGAGATATCTTGTTCAAACCCCTGCCATGGGCAGGGACACCTTTTACCAGACCAGGTTACTCAGAGTCCCATCCAGCCTGGTCTTGAGCACTTCCTGGAATCTGAAGTTTGTTGGATATAAACACATAGAAAATATGGAATTCACTAATGCTTGCAGGATTTAAAAAAAAAAAATAATTTTTATATATATATATATATACACGAAAAACCTGATAAGATCCAACAGACACAAAAAGGCTAAACCTGAGGGCATTTTACATTTTATTATTTTACATATTACTGAAGCTTTGATGTATTTCATACTTCCAAACAGCCTACACTAAGTAGTTGTTATATCTACAGCCTCTCATGGCTACTTGAAATGCAAATTAACAACATATTCCAGTCTGATCTAACTTTCACATTCAATAATTCAGGCTTTTTTTTTTTTTTTTTTTTTTCCTTCTCTCTGCCCTTTTTTTCTAATTTTGCTGTGAGATTACCCACTAGTTTTCTTTTAAACCTTAAATTACTCTCATGCATTCTCTACATTAGTTCCACACTGAAGCTATTTGTTTGAGATTAGTTATACTTACCTAACTGGAGGGGTGCAGGGAGGATTACTGGGAGTTTGCAGAGGGCTCTGGCAGTGGAAAGCACTATCTAAATGCTAAGTGTTATGAAGTGAGATGAGCTATTTACTGACTCCCATTGGTAATATCCCCCCCTCCAAATTGGACACAGAAATTGAAAGAGCAGAATTCTTTTTTTGGAGAGACAAATAGTGACAGAAGGCCAAGGCAAGGTCCACAAATAAAAGAAATCCTAAAACATCACTTAAGGTCAAAAAAGGGCTGGGTTTATCACTGATATGAATAAGTACTGGGGCCCAGAGCAGGGCAGGGAGGCTGCATGGGGGCAGAAGGCAAACCCACACTTTGTGGGACCTTCCCTCCAGCCTTTCCCCATCATCCATCACACAAACCAAGGACCCAAACAGCTCCTCTGGCAACAACCTGCAGCCTTGCTCTTAAACAGAGAGACAGACCGAGCTCCTGTTCTGTACTAAGAAGAGTTTTACTGATGCAATGTGACCTTTTCCTGGGCAGTGGTATCGATTGTTTCATCCTGCAGGTCCCAAGATAGGTTGGGGTCTTGCTGGCAGAGGTTTCATATGCATAGATATGAGCAGACAACTCCTGCCTCAGGGAGTTGGACTCAGTGATCCTTGTGCATCCCTTCCAACTTGAAACATTCTGTGGAATACTGTCACCATCACAGTTCAGACACATATGGCAAAAAAACCCCCAAAAACCAAAATAAAGAACCCAGACCCAAATCAACCCATATCTTCAACAAATTTACCACAGTGATATTTATTGAGGTGGGAGGGTTAAGGGGAACGTGGCCTTTTTCCCCAGCACAGACCCTGCACCTTGAGCTGAACCCCTCACAGTCACAGCCTGGAGAATCCAGAGAGAGATGAAGGAATGAGGGAGAAGGGCACAAGGATGAAGAGAAAAATGGCTTTGTGTACCTATGAAAGCTTTGAGAAAACATGATGAGGAGATGGGGACAGTGAGAAGGGTCCTTGTTGAGGAGCCTGCTGTGGAGGTGATTAATTTGAAAGTGTTGGGAAGAAACTCAGGGATATTAAAGAGGTCAATATCAAAGAGGAAAAGGGATGGATTAACATTAAGGGTTGAGTGAAGGAGTTCTGATCAGACTGGTCAAGTTGAAGATGTCCCTGCTCACTTCAGGGGAACTGGGCTACATGGTGTGTGAAGGTCCCCTACAACTCAAACTGTTCCATGATCCTAATACAGGCTCTGGGGTGGGATTATTCCCCCAGCTAAGAGCCAGTACAAAGCCCCAAGCTCTCCCGTCCTCAATTCCTCAGCTCCTGGCATGGGCAGATGGTGAACAGGCACCAGAGCTCTGACAGTGAGCCTCCATGGGGAGAGAGCACCAGGTTGTGTGGGCAGCCAGAGGGGTCTGAGCATGTGTGAGGAGACAGGCAAAGTGGGCAAAGGTCCTCACACCTCCCAGATGAGGCACTGGAGCATGAGGGGGAATGGTATTTGGGATTAGCTGCTGACTATATATCCAAAACCTGGTTCTTTTCTCCCCATTTTCTTCTCCAGGTAGAACAGTCGGCCAAAAAACCAGCCATAACCTTCCCTAACAAACCCCATCTCACCGAGTATTTCTCAAGGAAAAAATCAGCACAGGCACCATGAGTGCATCTTCACAGATGCAGCTTCCACCCCATGGCTGGGCAGGACAGGAAACCCTCATCCACAACCAGCAGAAAAATAGGAGACAGCATCCTCCAGCCCCCACACTTCACCCACCAGGGACCAACACATCTGTATTGTCCTTTCCCCCAGCCACAATTATACCATGAATTTGACCTTAAGTTTTGTAACAGTCTGGGGTGCCGAACATGCCATTCTTGACATAGCTGATGTTTGTGAAAGAAACAAATGAAAAAAAAAAGGAATAAATAAGCAAAAGCCCGGCCGCAGACTGCGCTGGGTTCCACTGTGGTTGACATTTACAGCCTATGGTGGCTGTGGTGAGGATGACAAACTGGGGTGGCCATTGGTGCTGCCAGGCAGGGCACCGTGGGCAGGGCTGTGGGGTCAGTGAAGGACAGGTGGGCACCCACCCTGCAGGGCTCCTCCCAGCTCTCAGCATCACTGCAAACACTCACTGGCTCTGCAGTGGGTTCCTTGGCTCTATGGGTCATTCACAGCCGTGGGATGTGCTTGCCCAGAAATTCTTCTGGAAAAGTGTGGGGTGAACTTGTGGGGGTAATGGCTCAGTTCAGCCTTTAATTCCCTCTGGCAGAGGTAAAGTCCTGTTTGCCTGGCCTTCCTGACCTACGCAATAAGCCCAGGCAGGCGCTTCCAGCTGCTCAGGCCATGGGCAAGGAGCTGCCCCACCACACACCATGCTTGGTCCCAGCAGGGACCACCAGCCCCTAACAGACACACACTCTAAGTGAAGGACTCTTGGGAAGCTCCCTCAGTTATCCAGGAATCCAGACAAGCTCCCTAATTGGGAAAAGACAATCTCTTGCTGATTGCTCCTACAAGCAGAGAGAAGGGGTATGGCTCCTCATTCTCTCTGCAGGCTTTAAGAGCATGCAAAAAACAGCATTTGCAAGATAATTTGGTGGTCACAGGGGACTGGGTTTTATTCCTCAATCGAAAACTGGCTATTAAACATCATTTAAAGAACAAAATAAAAATAAAACAGCAATTTCTTCTTTTATTCTCTCCCTATCATCATCATTAACCTTCTATCTGCGTAATATCCCTTTGCCAAGGATCTTCAACGGAGCAATAAAATTTTAGTACTTAAACCTTATCAGTGCTCTGGAAGGGAGTATTCTCATTTCAGAGAGAGGGAAACCAAGGCACAAAGAACTGAAATGACCTGCTCAAAGTCACTCTGAAAATTATTAGTCAAGCCAGGAATAGATTCCCCAAGTCCTGAACCCCGGGAGGCAGCGGCCCACAGGTATGCTGCTCTTACAGGCCAATTAGCTTTTATGGAAACGTTTAAGGAAACATTTCCTTTCACAGACTCTGCGGGCTAATTTACTCCCGAGCTTTGTCATCTGCGAGGGAAAGTGTCTCAGTTTTAGGCTGTCATGGAACAACTCGGCCCCTTCCCTGGCTTGAGACAAATGTGCTTTCAGCCAGATCTGACAGCACGGAGAACCCCGCTACACGCTGCTTAGAAAGACCTGGGAGAGGTTTTTCCGTGGGTCCCTGCCTACTAATTAAGTCTGATTGCAGAGAGTTCGTCAAAGCAGAGGGCTCTGCACACAGACACAACGCTGGGGACGGCAGGGCTCCGGGTGCCAATGCAGAATTTGCTTCCCAGCACTCTGCTCTGGGCAGGGCTGCTGGGCTTGAGCTGATTCTCCACTCAAATCCTCACTGTCCTTTACAAAAGGAAGGGGAAGCGAGGCAGGGGCAGAATAAAGGAGGGCAGAAAGGATGGGAGTGGGTGAGCTGGTGCAGCCCCCCCTTCTATGCTTTCCACAGCTCTCCGTTGAGAAACAGTTAATGGGTTGGGAGGTTTCCACCCTTCCAGGACGGTGCCTTTTCCTCCCCTTTCGAGTGCCCCCTGCCTTCCTCCTCCAGCGACTGGGAAGCTGTGACTGCTCTACACCGCTGACACCTCGGCTGCTCTGGAAACCCATGAACTGTTTGAGAAAGGTCAGCTGGCAGCCGCTGCATCCCTTCTCCTGCCTTCCCAGCCCGGATGGCCTTGGGCAGTGCAGGAGCCCCCTCTGTAGGCAAAGATCCACAGTTGCCAGCTTATTCTGCTCCTTGACACGTTTTTTCACCCCCTCTTTGTCCTCCCAGACCCCTCTCCATCCACCCCAACCCAAGCCTCACCACGGGGCCAGAGAAGAGTGGGGTTGCAGAGCTCGGTGTCTGCTGGGGATCAGGGATCTGTAGCCAGTCGCATTACATGTGACATGGACTGAGGCTGAACATCTCACAGGACCAGATTTGCCATCAAAACGGCTGATGCCTTGCCAGCTTGCTGTGGCAAAATAAAATAAGCATGTCTCTGAACATCACCAGGCTTTGGTGTGTTTCTCAGGCTCTCCAAAGCCTTCATCTCCTTTTTTTCCTCTGGTCTCTTGTCAAACCCAGGTCCCCAGCACTGCACAAGCCCTTTCCCAGATCCTTGGTGCCGTGGTGCATTTCTTCCCAGTACAACAGAAGGAAGTCATCTGCTCCTGGTGCATCTCTCTCCTGCACCTCCTCATCCTAGCTCTGCACATCACCCGAGCAAGGCTCCCCAGCATTGCCACACCTGCCCCAAAGCAGTTGTAAACCCAGCTTTGCTTCAAAACAACCCCATTTGGTCCATAACCTATGCTGCAAAATCCACCTCCTGGAACTCATGAACACCAGACTGGAAGTAGCAGAGGCAAAATTCCTGCCTGGATGTAAACCAGCTCATTTCTTCCCAAAAGAGGAGCCTTTGTGGGGGTGGGAGGTTAGCTGCTGAGTGAGTCAAGGTCTTCTGGCAGTCATTATCAACAATTACTCTCACAAAGCCTTGACCACAGCCTTTAAGAAAAGTGTGAATTTGTCCGTGTTTACTGCTGTCTGTCCCCAGCAGTTACAAATCCTCCTCCCTGGAGATGTTCAGCCTGTGCTCACTGCATCCCTTTCCATACTGCCTGCCCTGCCACACCCTACACTCAGCCACATGCCCGGAGTGTTTCCTGCAGCTGCCTAAGGATTTGCTAACCTTCAGAGTTATAGAATCATGGAATAGTTTGTGTTGGAAGGGATCTTAAAGCCCATCTTGTTCCAATCCCCTGCCAGGGGCAGGGACACCTCACACCATTCCAGGCTGCTCCAAACCCCATCCCACCTGCCCTTGGATCCTTCCAGATCCTTCCAGACATCCAGGGGCAGCCACAGCGTCTCTGGGTAACCTATGCCAGGGTCTGCCCACCCTCATAGTCAAGAATTTCTTCCCAATATTCCTTCTCTCATCTCTGCCAGTTTGAAGCCATGTCCCAGCCCATGTCCAAAGTCCCTTTCCAACTGTCTTGGAGTCCCTTTAGGAACAGGAAGGGCTCTGGAACTTCCTCTTCTCCAGGCTGAACAACCCCAGCTCTCTGAGTCTGTTTCCATAGGACAGCAAGAACCCCTGATTTTGGATGGTCTCTAGTTGGGAGAAGCATCCTCTTACCCACCCCTGGCTCCCTCTGTCTGAAGCCCAAGACGTGCTACTGCTCATACAGACATGCCCCGTGACAAATGCAGGGGGCAAAATTAGAAAGGAAGATGATGAAGACCCAAAGCCAGTTTGCAGGCACCCTGAAATAACTTGATTTCTCTAGAGTTCTGGGAGCACTTCCCTCCGAGACGTAACATTACTCATTTTCATTCGGAAAAGTTTCAGCATGTAGCAAAAATATCTCAGGCTCAGTAATGAGGCAAGAAATCGTGCTTACGTAGCTGAGCAAGTAACATCACTCAACTTTCCTGTCCTTGTGGTGGATGAAAAATGATTGGAGAATAAATTAATCCTAATAAATGCAGGATTTTGATCAGGCATACAAAACCAGCAATGTGTCTGCAGGATGAGCAATTGATGAAGTCATTGCTTCAAAGGTTCCTTGATGCAATTAGTCACCTGTAAAACATGCAGCAGAGGAGAAAATCCCACTCCTTTTGTTAAGGAGCAGGAAAATTCTCTGCGTGTCCGAGTGATTTATGGGATACAGTGCAGCAAAATTAGTGTGTGTGGCAATTAGGGTCATTCTCTTGGAGATGAAAGGCCAGGGGGAGATGAGTGAAGGGATGGACAGGATGCAGAAGGGCCAGATGGAGGCATAATGCCAACACCACATTTCTGTGCTGTTGGTTTTTTGCAGGGATTATTTCCCCCTCGCACAAATCATTGTGGGGAGGAAATCAGGCTGCACATGTAAAATTGGTGCCACTGAGGATGAACCAAGTCATTAATCATGGGCGTGAGTATCCGTAATTACAGCTGCTGGGAGTCACAGGAGCAAGAGTCAAAGGCTCTAACAGGATTATGGATAGATCTGGATTGTTTTATGACTGATATTTATTAGCAGATAAAATGAACCTATCGTGTGTTTGAGGATGAGCGCAGGGGCGGGGAAGAAGGTATTTCCCATCCCAACCCTGCTGCCCAGCTTTTGCACCCACTGAACTGTGTGCCCACCACTGGCCATTCAGAGAAGGAAAACTGATAAATCTCACCAACTCCACTGATCAGACTGGAAAACTGAGGTGCTCAGCAGTAATGGCCAAAAATCACGTGTGGACTCTAAATCCAGAATTGCCAGTTGAGAGCAAGGGCTCTAAACTCATGCACAGTTAACAGTTACTGTGCTGGCTGCTCTCAGAAGTTCACACTTTGGCTGCAGATTATTTTCAGATCTCAGTTCTGGGGGGGACCCCAGGGCAGAGCACCCTCCCTGCAGCACACAGGGTGCAGGATGAGCCCAGGCTGGGAGTCAAGGGCAGCTGGCTGACTGACTTTATTCCTCAAACAAACTGACAAACTGACAAACTGACAAACTGACAAACTGGGGTGGCTCAGTGGGGCAGGTCCCAGTGAAATGTTCCCATGGACATTCCAGCTGTTTGCAGGAACATCCACATTCCTGCATCCAGGAACATCCAGCATCAGCTGGAGGACACAGCAGATGCCAAGCAGCTGACCCTCACTGCAGCTGGAGTGCCTGTCCAGTCACCCACCTCTGGCACTATTCCAGCAAACTGGTGGCTTTCCACAGGCCATCTCTCTGGCTCACACACTCCTCTCTCCAGTTCTCAAGAAGCCCTGACATGCCTCACCTGCTCTGGGGACAGGAGAGAGCAGGGAGGCTGGGAGCTAGAGCCAGGCACCAAGAATCCTCCTGGCTCCCCTGGGAAGGGAATGCACAGCCACTCTTGAGGTCTGAGGGCTGCAGCACCCAATTTTAAGCATCTACTTCTGCTTGTCTGAGCTCATCTGTGAGGACTGTAAAAAGGTCTGGGAGATATCAAAGAAAGTCCCTTAACTTCAAAAAGGGAACAATGGCCTCACACCTTTATCCTCAGACAGGAGGATGCTGTGATGGGGCTATGCTTACAGACTCCATCCCACCATTCTGGGGGTATCCAACAGAGGAAGCTCCATCAGCTACAAGGCTGTGGGAAAACCCACAATCAAGTCAGGATGCTGAGGAGGAACAATCCTTGCAGCCACTGCACATTGTCCCCAGAGGGTCTGGCACACCTCAGGGCAAGCAGATGGTTTCTTTGGTGCCTGGGGGTAGCTATCACTCCTGCTTTCTGTGTCCCAGCAGGATGGAAACATCCACCTGTGTTTGACACTCTCCACACATGACAGCTCCAAGGTTTTCTACAGGAACTGCCAACTGAGATCTGAAAAAATCTTTAGTCAAAGTGTGAACTTCTAGGGCTTGAGAGCAGCCAGCACAGTAACTGTTAATTGTACATGAATTGTGAGTTCTTGCTCTTAACTGGCTTTTCTGGATTTAGAGTCCACACATGATTTTTGGCCTTCATTTCCCAATCTGAACAATGGAGTTGGTGAGATTTATTGATTTCCACAGATGACAGAACAGGAAAACTAGGTATCTCTTATACTGTACAAGCTCTCCTCTCACAGCACAGCCTGCACTGCCCTCCTGAGTGTGCCACAAAGGGGGTGGTGGGGAATGGGGTCCCCCAACCACAGCTCAACATTCCCTGACAGGTGTTCAGGGAAACAGAAAATGAGCCTCACCCAGCTGCACTGGGTCCATGGGTATCTCTGGAGCTGAAATCCAGCTCTTCCCAGTGGGGGCAATAATCATAGTGGGAAGGTGCTAGAACGTCCCAGCCAAGGATGGCAGAATGACTGTAGGAGCCTGGCTGCTCTGAGGGAAGAGCTATTGCCATACTCCAACTCCAGTGAGGTATTTCCTACCCCAGCCTCACCCTATTTCATCAGGGTGAGTCATCAGACCACCATGGAAAACCTCAGGATCTTGCTTCTGCAGTCGTGATCAGAAACATCCTTTATTAAATTAATGACCATCCCCTATCTGTCATCTCACTGTTAATAAAAAGAAGCAAGGGCTGTAAGGAGTGTTGCAGACTGGTGCCTGGAGCCAGGCTTGTCTCAGCAGAACTTGTGTCCAGCAACTTTGCAGAGTTGCTCCCAAACACAGGAGGAGAACACAGCAGGAACAGGAGAGGGTTTTAACCCACACAATCAACGCCTCTGCAGCACAAATGTGGTGGGTCTCCCTTCTCCAGGACACCTTGGGATGCTGCTACAGTGCAGGGTTCCTTGTCAGTACAGCTCCAAAACACTTATTTGGCCACAGGGACAAGACTCATCTCACTGGCTCTGACTAGATCAACATGACACCCTTCCTCAAATACAGCTCTCACATGGGACAGGGGGACATCTCACCCCATCTCACAACCCTTTAATGCTCACTAAATGATCCCCCCTGGGGTGCATCAACCCCTTCCCCACTACTGCACTGCAATGGGAGGAAGGTCTTTACTTGGTCCAAACAAGGGCACTTCAGAGTACAGAGGATTTTCTATCCCAAGGATCCTGGGGACACAATGCCCATTTGAAAAAAGACACCCTCTCCCCTGTGAACGAGTCCCAGCAGCAGCAGGTCAGCACCACCCACCCCTCCCTTCTCCAAAGGAGGGGTCATGGTCCTGTCTTCTGGAAGAGCAGGATTACAGGGGTGGAAAGAGTTCAGAGAGTCACTCCCAGCAAAGCCCAAGTCAACCTGATGCTGAGATAAGACTGTTTGTGACCCTGCTGTGCAGGCCCCATCAGTGGGAACCCAGCAGGGGAATGCTGCAGAATATCCACCCTATCCCCCATAACCCAAACTAGCCAGAGCAGTATTTCCTATTATGTCTCCATAACCTAATCTGACCCCCTCTAGGGTCTCCAGATTAATATCTGGGAAACCTCATAAGTCCAATCACCCAATTACAGGGAGGAAAGGTTTATCCTATCTAAACAGCACAAAATGTAACCTAGACCCAGCTGCCCCCTCACTTCTAAGAGCCAGATCTCAATCCTTGGCAAGCTGAACAAACTGGGAAGGGGTCATGGGGGAGATGGGGAGAGTCTCTCTTGTATCATATGAAACCTGCAGGAGGAGCAGATATTTTAATTGGTAAATCCCCTGACTCAGGCTTAATCCCTCTCCATTTTACTGAACTTCCCTCACACTGGAGCAGCATGGGGAATAGATGACAGGCCCCACCTTGAGCCACTGCCCAACAAGAGGAGTCCCCCATCATTTTGGTGAGCAGAGGATGATGGTTCTCAGGACACACAGTGTAGCCAGCCCAGCCTGGCAGAGGCAGAGGGGAGGGTTCAGTGCCACCGCCTGCCATTGAACAGGGATGTGCCTGAGGATAGTGAGGGTTAGAGCAGAGTTCACAGACAAAATCACAGCCCAGGACAACTGCAACATCCCCAGAGCACCTCCTGTGCTGGGGCTGAGAGGTTTCAAACAGGACAGATTAGGCTGTCCCAAAGCAGTCTTTGTGCCTCTTTGGATCTCTTTTCTATCCTTATTTCCTTCCAGAGAAGCATGGAGGGACCCAGGCTAACTTTTTGGGTTGTATTTCAGACTGACAACACTGAATGCATGGGAAACCTCAACTGCAGCCAGAGGACTGGAAAGCAGATTCCCCATCACATTCAGGATAGCATCCCAGGCTTTGGCTAGAATGAGAGCAATATGCAACATCTCCAGGAAGATCCTACCCTGGCAGAGGATCTCAGTCTGGGCGTCATTCAGAGCCCATCCAAAGGGAAGACCCAGATTTTTTGCTCAGTGAGAATGCCCAAGTTTCCACCCAGAGCAGGTTGTGTTGCATCCACAGATGCCCCAGTCTGTATTTTCCACATAGCTCAGGGCTGCATTGCCAAGCACCAGCTTTGCAAACACAGACTGAGCTTCCCTCCAAATTCCAGCCACAATCTATTGATTAAAAAAGCCTGTCTAGTCAATAAAGGTTCCTATGAAAAAGTTCCACTGCCCTGCATTCACATGCCGTGATCCGTCTGGCTGTGTTAGCAGCCTTGGCTTTTGATGCCTTCTGACAAGATGGATTTGTTGCCTTGACTTTTCCAGATCAGGAGAAACTTAATCCTAGAGGATAAAATTACAGCCTAGTTAAAAAAACTCCACGACTGGCCTCATTAACTGCCATGTAAGAAGTTCAGAGGCTTCTTAGCTAGAAGGCAGCATCTACAGCTGTCCTTGAGGGAGAGGCAGCTCTGAGCAGACAGCACAAAGCCTTTGGCAAACACGGTGCTCCTGAAGTGCATGACACACTCGTGGCACCAGCCAGGCTGCTCCATCCTCTGCAGACAGCAGGAAAAGGGCAGACGGTCCCAGGTCTCCACCTATAAAGTGATTTGGGAGAAAGTAAAGATAATGCCCAGTTCTGGCCAAAAGGTGTCTGGGCAGATAAAAATATAAACCCCTGGAACAACCATATGGAAATGTGAATTAATGAAATTTTTCAACAACTGACTCAACCCTAATTGAGAGTTGAGAACCCTCCACCTCCCTTCTGCTTTCCAGGATACAAAAATGGGACTGGTAGGTGGAAATAACTACAGCTGTCCCAGGGAGAGAGAAATCGGAGCTTCACAGCGAGGGTAAGGGCCAAAATTAAGCACTTGCTTGGTGCTATTACACAACACATCTCAGGAAGCAGCTTCCAAAAACCTGACCTTCACTTCAAAGGCTTTTTCTTGAATCATCTTTCCTTCTGCTAACAAGTGAAGTGGATTCAGCACTCAAGAAGGGCACTCTGGGTGTTGAAAACATCTTTACTCATGTGTTAGCTGCAGAAGAGGCGGGGGCAATGTTCATGTATTTATCCAGCTCCTGGCTGGACCTTCAGCTCCTGCAGCTTCCTAAGGGCAATGTCAACTCCCGCTGTTCTTTGTGGTGCCCAGTTTTTCAGTCAGCACTCTAAAAGATGATTTTAAGGCTTATAATGGGAGTACAATGTGGTTGCACAGAGTGGTTGCACTGACTCCTTTCTGACAAGAACAGTATTTGCTCTGGCCAGACAGTCTTTTCTCCTCTTCTCCCAGCCTACCCCAGGTTTTTACAGGGCAGTAGCAGCACAGCTTGCACACAGGAGGATGTCTGGGAGAGCTGGTTGCCATAGCTATATCCGTATATCCCCGGCCATCCAGACACATCACAACTGTGAAGTAATAAATGAGACACTCCCGAGCCTCAATCCAGAGCACAACTTGCAAGTGTACAAAACACTCAGCCTTCTGAGTTGACCTCTTTCACTTTCCTTTATAGGCATGATGCTGTGCACAGGCTCCAGAGCAGTCTGTAATGCTGGCGTGGTGATGTGCACAGGTTTTATAGAACTGTACTCTCCACTCCTGCACATCTTCCTGCCCTGTCTGTTGTCCAGACACCCTCCCAGGTTACCTGCTGGCTCTGCTCCACACCACAGTCCTGTGTATCGAGGGTCCCAGTACAGCAGAAGGCTCTGAGCTAGCTGCCAGACTACATTCTCCTGCCCTGAGGTCTCCAACAGGCTCACTCAGCAGGCTGTATTCCTGTTCTCCGTTCTTTAAGGATTACAAGCTGTTCTGGGTGAGGGCTACTTCTTATGAACGTGGTCACTGTCCTGGCAAAAAGACCCCAGAGCAGCCAGGATTGCTTGACATCATCAGAGCTAAAACCTGGGAGAGTCTGCTGAGATCTCACCTGTCCTGCTTGGACAAGGCATCCCAAAGTGAGTGCTGTATAGAAGCAGGTGAGATGTTTACCTGTTTGTTACATACTTTGTTCAGCCAAAACCCCACAATGCCCCCAGCTACTCCGATTCAGCTGTCAGTGCACACCTGCGTGAAGTACCACAGAAAAGGGGTAAAACCACAGCGTGGGAGCCAGCACAGAGCAGGACAGGAGATGAAGGGCTGGGAAAGGGGCAGAGCCTCCTAATGCTTCTGTGATTTGCCATCAGCAGCACAGGGCCAGCAGTGCATTGTGGCAACACTGCATTCACACTCACTGCCACCCTCAGCTGTGGGGACAGCAAGTGATGCTTTGTTTCTCTTCATCTCCCCAGTTCCACCCACTTTGATACTGAAGTACAGGCAGGGAGAGGTGGATTCATGCTCAAGGACACAGCTTGTGCATGTGCTGTGCTCAGGTCCAGGGCTGCTCACCCCAGTGCTGGTGAAAGGCTGGGAGATGCAGTCTGGCTCAGTGGTCAGCCTGAGGGTCCTGATGGAGGAGTGACCACAGGGCACAAAGCTGAGGGATCCAGGACCTGCACCTGTCTCTGCCCTCACAGGTGAGGCTCTCATGCTGAGATTAATTCATGTGGCCTCAGGGAAGGAATTTTATCTCTTTGTCTTGTTTTGTCCCCTCCATTAGCAGATTAGGGGAGAGTCCATTCTTATGTCAGCATGTACACGTTCTGAGTTATCACCAGCAAAGTTCTTTAAGAACTCAAACCACTCCCTCCCCAGCCTCCTCACTATGCCCTGTGCAGGCACATGGCAGCCCCCACAGGCCCCCAAAGATGGGTGTTCAGAGACCCAGCAGCAACAGAGATGTGGGCACAAGGGGAAGAAAACTGCACCAGGGAGAAAACTTTGAGAAAGGGACTGAGAACATCACAGCATCAACACAGCCACCACCCCAGGAGCAACACAGCCCAACCTACAAACCTCAGTCCATCACACAGCCAAGCCCAGCTCTTCCTCCTTCCCCAGCCAGCCCCCAAAATGTTCTAAGAACATATTCAAAGTGCTTTTTCACTCCTAAACCTTGCATTACACAAACTCACAGCAGCCTCCCCAAATGCAGGTGGGTCTGACCTCCCAGGTGGGCCCCTGAGAAGGTCCAGGTGGTGTTAAACCAGGCATAGGTCTGCCTGTTCCCTCCTGAGGATTTCACCCTTCAGCTTCCAGACAGTGCCTCCCAACTTAGCTCCCCAGCTCCCAACCCTAAAACCAGGGCAAGGATCCTTCTGTCTCCCAGCACAGGCTGGAAGATGCTGCACTCCCATCCAGGGCTGGCTCAGGCAAAGGGGGTTCAGCTGGTCCAGGGGACCTCCTAAGCCAGGGCCACAACAACGAGAAGTGATGATAACACATGTGCCATGTATGGCAGATGCAGAGACACGGCCCAGCTTAGAGAATGGAGACATGAAAAGCACTTTGCAGCACAGCCATGTTATCCCCTCATCCCTCCCCCTCATCCCCTTTGGAGCTTCTTAACTTCAGAAACCTTCCTCCAGAGGAGTGTTGGAGTGACAGAAAACATTTTCCAAGCCTAATATCAGTTCCAGATGTTCACAGCCATTTCAGTTTGTACCTCACCCTGTAAAACACATTTCTCCCTCTCCCTCTCTCAAGTGCAGCGCCTGCTTGGTCCATGACATAATGTGCTGGCGGGCTGGGCCGCGCACACACACAGACACACACACACACACACACACACACACACACACACACACGCCTGCGCCCTCTCCGACAGCCCCATGTTCAAACAAAGAGCATCACTCAACTACAAAGCCATCACACACATGGAGTTATGAGTAATTTCCACACGTTTTAATAAACAGCTTAGGATGTAATTGCTCTCCGTCTTCTGGGCTGGCTCCCGAGCGCAGAGCCGTTCGCTCCCCGCGCGCGGGTGTTGAAAGCGTGGTTTATTTCACACACAAGTTCACCTCCCCTCCGCCTCCCTCAGATGGGCCACGGGCTGTGTTTTTCTAAGCACCAGGAACAAGCCTCTTAAAAAACCTCACACAGCCGAGGGCAGCCGACCCATGCAGGCTCCTGGCTCCCTTCACCCTGTCCTGCAGCATCCCTGTCTCCTGTGGAGCCCAGCAGGGAGCAGAGGGCACCCACATTAGACCAGTCTGCAAACTCCCTCCTGACTCTGCTCCAAGAGGAAGAGGAACAAATGTTTTCTGGCTCAAGGGAATGGTTACATCTTCCAGTTGAAGGACAGGGCGGAGGCCAAGGAGTTTTGCAAGGGTGAGAGACTGGAGGCTTTTGAGGGGCAGGAGGAAGACAGAAGGCAGGTGAGGCTGAGACATGGTATCACCTAGTTTAGCATGGGAATGAAGAACAGGTTGGCAGAGCTCTAGCCTCTGTCAGTGCCAAGAATCCAAATAAGAAATGGCTACAACTGCAATAAAGCAAACAAAACCACTGTCCAAGTACAAATAACCCACTCATTTAAACTCAAGAGTTCAAAGGGACGCATGGAAGCATCCTTAAGAGCCCTACAACCTTGCCAGATCCTCCCAGCCCAGAGCTGGCCCTCTCTGCAAATACCTGTGATGGACCTCCCAGTGATGGGAACAACCTGCTCCTCCCTGCCAGCAGCTGGGAGACTGATAGGGAAGGAAGATCTGCCCATATTCATGAAAAGCCATCCAAATTTCATATCCCACACTCCTCTCCCAAAGATTCCCCCTCTGAGGCTGAGTTAATTGTTTTTGTGGATGCTGCTCAGATGGGAGGAGTTGTGGTGCAGCAGGATGGGTGGGTGAGGGTGGTCAGGGATACCCAGGGCAGGATTTTTGGTTGTAGAGAGCTGTAGCAGGCAGCACCTCTGCAAACCTACAAAAGATATTTGCAGGAATCAAGTCATCTGGCAATAGAGGCCTGTAGGGTAAGAAAGGAATGAAGGCAGGAATGTTGTTTGGTTATAAACAACATAGGAAAAAAAGGGAGAGATTTAGGATTGGATTTTCTCTTTCATTGTTAATAGGGTCATTCTGTCCCAAACAGACCCCCAGATTAGGCAGAGGGGCGGGAAGCTCCCCACAATGAATTCAATTGCCTGTCAAACACATGGCAGTCATAAAAGGAAAATAATAATAATAATCATAATAATAATCTGTATTTTCTACTCTGGCTGCCAGGCAAAGATCCAGCCACTTCAAAGGAGAAACGCCATGTTTCCCTTGCCTGGCCTCACCTGACTGATGTGTGAGCAATCTGGAATCCCCATCCAAAGCAAAACCCCTCCTTTGGTGACTTGTTTTCTTTCTCCATTACTGTAAGGTGCCCCTCCAAGATAAAGAGTAAACCTTCTTCCATGCCATGAAACCAGAGACACAACCCAGGGTCCATGGCCATATCAGGTAGATTTGGAAGGGGATGCTGGCAAGATGCAGGAGGAAGGTCCCATGGGATGGGAAATGGTCTGTGAGCCAGGCACCCCCTGCAGGTCTCCTGTTGGTGGAGACCCCTATTCCTCTGCTCCTTCTTGCAGGGGTCTGAACAAACAGCTGGACCCCACCCACCCCAGCAGGTTCTCTCCAGCACAGTCAGACAAGCTCTTGTAGCACACGATTTTTGGATGTGGTGGCATCTATGCTGCAGAAGCAGAATGGATGGGCTTGAGGTGAACAGAGAGGGTGGAAACTCCCCTGTGGCTGTGAGGTCTAAATGATCTTCCTGAACCTGTCTTCCCAAAAGGGAAACACAGCTAAACATCCTGCCAGGGTATCCCAGGAGCCCATGCAAGTCTGCATGTGGACTGTGGGTTCTCCACTCCAACACCAGCCCTGTCCCTGGTAAATCTCTGCTTTGGTCAACAATACAGCTGCCCATGACTTCAAAAACTACATCCAAAATCCTCAAGCAAAAAGCAGCAGGTTCTGCCTAGCTTACCCTGCAGCACTGCCATCACTCAGGGTCTCAAGTCCTATTTTCTGAAATCCATCCAAATTCCATCCAAATCCATCCAAAACTCACCCAAATCAACTCCCATCCTTCACAGCCCTCTGCCTTGTCCAGCAGCTCCTGGAGCATGGATTGAATTGCTGACAAAGCCTTCTTAAGATGTCGAGCACTCAGTACAAGCCTGAGAACTAAACTCCAACCCAGCAAAGTTTCAGGTTCTCCTGGAGAAATTTTGTACTCTTTAAATGATCTCCCTAAACATTGCAGGTTTTGATTTCCTTTGATACGTGTGAAGACAACTGAAAATATCCTTTCAAAGGTGGGTCACTGGTCACTCATTGGAACACCAGTAAAGCCCTTGAGCTGTTGAGGAATGACCTTCTCCCTACAACCACCACCATCCTGTGGCATTTCTGACTGGTCAGATCAACACCCACTTCAGAAACTCCAACTCACAGCTCTCCTGCCCAAAGAAGGGAAAATAATTTCCTTCTGCCTCACTGTGATTTTGTAATTCCCCTTTCCCTCAAATAGCCATGCCTGCCAAAGATTCCAGAAACCTCTCCTAAAGGGAGTGGGTTTGTTACCTCATGTAACACCTTGGCTCTATGTACCATTCTCCACCAAAGCAGCTGCTCCCAGCCAGGTAGGGCACAGGAAGCATCTCCAGGAGCCCTCTGCACCACGAGGAGGTTGCCCTCCCTCACACCCACCTGTGTAAAGGTCTGTGTCTGTGTACTCATCCACCTTCTTGTGCTGCAGGACGTAGTCCGACACCTTTGTCCCAATGGCAGGCTGCACATCCAGCCACTCCAGAGACACCACGGTGCTGGAGGGCTCCACGTTGGGGGAGAGCCGCAGGCTGGGCAGGAGACAGGAAGAAAACAAGACATGAGTTCTCTTTGTGGGGAGGAATCCACATCTCTCAGCAGCAGAACCCTTAGAAAAGCCCACAATCACACATGTGGGGTTGTCCACAAAGCCCCAAGGACAGGGGTCACAGGGGCAGAGCTTGTGAGCATCAAAGAACTTCCAGCTGAAGTGCAGTTGAGTCCAGCCTATTGCAATGTATGCCCTTGGGAGCCTCCCCCTGCTCCTGGAGAAGGCAAGCTCATGCAACCCCAAGTATCTCATCCAAAGGGGCTTTCTCAGTCTGGGAGAGCTGCTGAACTTCAGCAAGGTAAGAAAGAGCCAGCACCCCAGGAGCAAAACAGGAGAGGATCCAGGTTCTTGAAACCCAGCAAGGCTGAGTCCCCAGGAGGGGAGGGTAAGGTCAGAATCACCAGTGAGCAAAGGTGAGGGAGGGAGAGAGAGGAGAAGCGGTGTGAATTCACCCAGCTGCAAACCTCAGAGGGGTGTGGGCCAGAACCAGAGCAGGGCAGCTGTGCAGGAGCTCTTGTCCAGAGAAGGAACAACGTGGGCTGGGATGAGGCAGAGGAGCTCTGTGCTCCTGGCTGTGCTAATGCAGAGGTGTCCACTCCCTCTGCTCTGCTCCCTCTGCTCTGGGGTAGATGACAACACCAAGTACAGGGCTACAGAGAGTCTGGCTCCAAATACAGCATGTTTGCTGGCCTCAAGACGGGAAATGAATCCACTCTGAGGATATTGGCTCACTAAGAAGGTGTTCTGCTCCTTGTGGCTCGCTGGAGCCAGTCTTCCTGCTTTCTCAGCTAATCCCCCATCAGTTTGCTCCTGATTTGCTTTTGCTCTGACAAGTCACAATGAATTGCACTGTAATTCCATTTCTTTCAACATTTGAAATCCCATTCTACAAACCCTGCTAATCAGGTGATGAAAATCTATAAGGAAACCTTCCAGGGTAACAGCCAGAGCCAGGATATCCTAAAGGCATCAGTCACACAGCGAGGAGGGCTGGACTGCAGCCCCCAGGCCCAAGGGTGCAGAAGGAGGTGCCCACGGGAAATGGGGTGTTTCTGGGGGCTGTGACACCCAGGAAAGGGGCTGGTGATCTGTGGAAGGCTCACAGGGATACGTACACAGGTGGAGGGAGAGGGCTGCAGTTCGGGAGTCCGTTCTCATCGAAGGCGTTGAGGTCGCACCTGCACCAGTCTTCGATAACATCACCTTTCCCAGAGCACCAGTATGAGCTCATCAGGGCTCCCTTGAAGGCCTGATGTGAGAACAAAAAGCGTGAACACGTGTGCTAAAGACTTAGTGAAATCTGGCTTGGCTGAGGGGCTGAGCATCGGGGGAAGCCTGCAGAGCCCTGGGATCAGGAAATACAGGATGAGCTGAGAGAATTTGTCCTCCTCAGCTTTGCCATGGCCTTTGCATGGCCCTGGGCATGGTCCTTCACCTCCCTGGGTTTAACTCCCATTTATTGGGTGATGCTGGGTCATCCCTGAATGCTTTTGGTGTGGGGATCTCCTGTGGGGGAGGACTGAGCTGCCTGGAGAAGCACAAATGTTAAATCCCTCTGTGAACAGAATCCACACAATACCTGCACACTGCTGCTGTGTACAATGAAACTCTTTCACTCCTCCCATGTCCTTCTGCCCAGCTGTTTCTGTCCCCCTCAGAATAAAGTAATGCCTACATTCCCAACAACACAGACCCCTTCCATCTTTCCACAAGTTTATTATTCACACAAAGCGCCCTCCCGCAAGCAAACTGCTGCTTTATTCACTTGTCTAAGGAACACTCGCAAGCAAAACAGCAGTATCTGGAAGGTAAAAATAAAACCTGGAAAATACTTGCAGGATGTCCCCAGGAGCCACCCTGAGTGCTCCTAATGAATCCCTGGAATAATAACTGCAGTCAGAATTGGCAAAATCCTCCAGGTCTAACCCCTCAGTGTCCCTGCTGTGCTCATCCTGCAGCTCAGGATGCTCAGTGTCAGACCCACACTGCAGGATGGGGCATCCCTCACTCCATACCTGCTGTAGTTTGGGCCACATGGATTTATGGTGGTTTCTCCCACTACCCTTCACTTGTAATTAAACTTCCAGCTTCAAAAACATCTCTCCTTCACACCCAGAGATCCGATGTTCAACCCAACCCTGCAATGCCCATCTGGAATAATCAGAACACCAAAACACCAACCACTAGAACGAAGCTCTGTAATGGTTTTGACCTTTCAATTGGCACATTTTGGAGCTGAAACACCTCCTCAGCTCCTCATCCACATGGAACAGCCTTACTTGTGGCAACACTGTTCCTCCCATGGAAAGTTGCCTACAGAAGCCTTGCCCTGGCTATAAGGCCTGTGCTGCAAGGGTACGCCTAGAAATAAAAATTGTGTCCTTTGAGGAGGACAGGGACAGCTCAGGCTGCAGCATTGAGCAGAAAACTCTATGAAAAGTGCCATCCAGGGAGGTTTCTGAAAGGAGGAGGTATAAATAGATCCTGACGTCAGGGCTCCCATTGTCCGGGGTTTTGTTGCTCTCCCCAAACACCCCCAGCACCTTTAGCGAGGTGCCTCAAGGCTCTTACATCTGCAAAATTTTCTGCTTCCAGGCATTTACAAAATGGGACTGTTCCAGATGGAAAAAATGGGGAAAAAAAACCCCCCAAACCTAAAAATAAAACCCAAGGAAGGATCGAACATGTGAAAGAAAGAAAATGTGACATTATTTTATTCTGTTCTTTAGAAAGCAATTGAAGTGCTGGGCTGGAAAGGGCATCCAAAGTGATTGGAGAGAGGGATGAAGAAAGGAGTTTATCTGACACCCAGTAAATGGATGCAGACACACGTCTGCAGAGAGAGAGAGCAGTGGGTCCGTGCAGGAAAGGAAGAGCAAAGGATGTGTGCAGATGGATGGGGAAGCATGTGCTCTCCCTAGGAAGCAAGATAAATCCCCTGTGCTGAGGGTACCAGTGTGCACGGACAGGCACTAAGGGTGAAGACAGACGTGGGATCCCAGGAAGAGCTGCACTGATCAGTCACACTGATGCCCACTGCTCCACTGTCCCCCAGCCCCAACCCCTGCCACTCTGCACACCCCCTCCCTGTCCCCTAACCCAGCTCCTCCCTGCACATCCCTGACTTTAGGGAAGAAACACCACCAGCCCCATCCATGCCCTTTAGTAAATTCAAAAGTCAATTCCTTTTTTTTTTTTTTTTCATTTTCCTGCTGTTAGGCACTAGCTGGATGAGCAATCCCCTGTGCTCTGCCTGCCCAGCCTCACATACGTTTTAATTAGATCCTTCAGGTACCCAGCTGTCATCTGCCTTGTGTCACCCTTCACACAAACGAGGTTAGGGGGTGGCTGCTGTGCTCGTTACAGTGAGCACACCTCCACCCCCTAACCAGGTTACCGTGAGCACGGCCCCCAGGACAGCTCCTGGCTCCATCCTGACTCATGTCAAGGCCAGGCTGGGACAGCCAGGCAGTCAGGGCTTGTCCCTGGCTTGTTCCTCTGTGCTGGGCACTGGTGAGGCTACACCTTGGGTGCTGTGTCCAGTTCTGGGCCACTCATGACAGAAAGAACATTGAGGGAGTGGAGCGTGTCCAGGGAAGGGAATGGAAAGTGACTCATGTGAGGAGTGGTTGAGGGAGCTGGAAAGGGGCTCAGGCTGGAGCCAAGGAGGCTCAGGGGGGCCCTTGTGTCTCTGCACAACTCCCTGCCAGGAGGGGACAGCCGGGGGGGGGTCGGGCTGTGCTTCCAGGGAACAGGGACAGGAGGAGAGGGAACAGCTGCAGGCTGGGCCAGGGGAGGCTCAGGTTGGACAGCAGGAGGAATTTCTTCACTGAAGGGGTGGTCAGGCATTGGAAGGGGCTGCTCAGGTAGGTGGTGGAGTCCCCATCCCTGGAGGTGTTCAAGAAAAAAACTGAATGAGGCACTAGTGCTGTGGTGTGACAAGGAGGTTGGACTCAGTATTGGAGGTCTTTTGCAACCTAAATGTTTCTGTGATTCTATGACCTCTCTTGCTTTCCAGTGGGATTTCGAGCCAGTGACTTCTGGGATTTTCCCACTGGTGCTGAGGAGTGCATGTTGAGGGGTGGGGAAGCATCAAGAGCAAATTGATGGGGAGTAGAAGTGGGTAAGGTGACACAGAAGAAGGGAATGGCAGCTGCCACCCAAATGGGGAGCCCAATGCCACAGGAGGACCAAGAGTGATGGACAAGGATTCAGGGAAGGTGCTGAAATCCATCCCATGGGAAGCTGCAGCCCCTGAGGGAACTTCAGGTGGGAATGAATGCACAGAATGAAATGCATGAATGAATCCTTCCTGATCTCTGGTGGCTGAGAACCACCTTCCTCTCCTGCCTTTGGCTGGGCTCTCCACACCTCCTGTCCTTCCCTGTCATGCTCAGAAACGTGCAGAGAGTGCTCTCCTCCCTGCCAGGAGACAGCACATACACGAGTCCATCTCAAACATGACCACTTCCATTTTGGATGCTTCATCATGGTGGTCATGTTTCCACAGGCCCAAGAGGGTCTGGAATCATGAAGGGCTTCCCAGGAGTGATTGATCTGCTGGGAATGGCAGTGGTCCCAAAAGCACTGTCCTGTGCTTGCCAACCACTCCCCGGGACCCCAGCACCCCTCTGCGCCCTAAGGCAATTTTATCTCTCATTTAAAAGTATCCAAATTGTATTGTTTCCCTGTGAGTCAGCCCATTTAGTTTATGTCCTTTGGTGCCAGAGGGGAAATTTATGAGATGAGAAACTGGCTCGAAACGTTTATTTTCTAGATGACGAGTCATGCCATTAGATATATAGCTTTATGAATCATAGGAACAGCATCTAATTTGCTCTTAAAGGTATAATAGGTCTGATTCCCCACACCCATGCACACACATATATTGGATTGATAGTTCCCCCCTAGGATGGCTAGTTCATTTGTTTTGACACAAGCAAGACTTACAGGACCATAAAGTCCCATCTTACCATAAGCTAAGCCTATTCATAAAAAAAATATTAGGGAAACAAATGATCAGCTGAGCACATTTATCCTACACTCGATTGCATATGGATCTTTCTCCTGTTGTTATTTGTGCTCAGGGGGAGGCCATTTGGCCCCATTTTATAGCTAAGACATGCTGTAACAGAATAGAGAAGAACACTTCCTTTGTCCTCTGTTAGACCTGGCTGATGGAAAGAGAAGCATAAAGTTATTTCTGACTGTGTTTTCTGTTGACATCCCAGGAGAAGAAAGTGATAGGACATGAAGGAACCTTTCAGATCAGCATTTGCAGGACTCAGCACACACCACAGGGCTGGTGTTTGCAGATGGGATACTGGAAAGGGCATGTGTTGGGGCTTATCTGGTCTTCTCCATGGCTGACAGTGACAAGAAAATCTGGCTCACTGAGTCTAGGATGCACATCTCTGTTTCTGGAAAAATGACAAAGGAAATACAGGGGGATAAAAAAAGAACCACAGGTGAATACGTAGGCTGGAGAGAGATGTGCTGCAGATAAAGGAGACAAGCTGGTAGCTGGAACTTAGGTTCATTTTGGATTTTGCACTGATTTCCCAGTCTCTGTTCACTTTTTTGTTCTTCTCAACGCAGAAGGAGAGAAGGAAGTGTGGAAGCAGGATGAACCGTGCCAGCAGACAGGCTCCATCCCATGCCCAGGGACACGGCAGCAAACGGACACATCCTGTCCCTTCCTGTTTGCAGGATGGAGATGGCTGCATGCCACCACCACCTTCCCTTAGGCACCTGCAGGGGCCACTGGAGGAGGAGGAACACTCAAAAAGGACATTCACAGCCTGAACAGGATCCTACCATGATGGCAGCGAGGCTGGAGGAAAGGCCTTCCATGCCCTTCCAGCAATGCTCAGTACTGTTCACAGGAGATAAATGCTGCTCCTTAGTCTAGACATCTCTGGAAGGGGGAAAAAAGACAAAAAAATGGAGGAAATCTAAGGATTTCCCAGGGCAGAGACTCTTTCCAGGATCAGGCAGTTTGTGTCTGAAAGGTTCACAGCAAAGGAGGATGAAGTTTTGCTGTTGGCAGGTGACCTCACCCTGTGCTGATCACACCCTCCCTGCCCCTGGCTGCCTCTCCCCCCGGGAGCAGCATCACTAGCAATCCTGAAAGGGACCTCAGTGGTCTGCTGGAAAGGTCAGAGTGCTGGAAGGGACAAAACGTGGGCAGCATCCTGGTTTCTGTTCTTTACAGAATCCGAGGGAGCCGCAGAGGGAGGGCACTGTAAAACCTGGCAGCAGGAAAAAAAAAAAAATAAAAGAAAAAATCAAAGCCCTGCGCTGCAGCAGCCCCGTGCCGGGGAGCCGGCTCCGCTCTCACACCTCGGCACAAAGCTCCCCATTATAGCCCGACAATGCGGCCATTCTTCCCCTGCAAACGCGAGCTGCATGTGGGCTGGAGCTGCAGCAAGATGCTCCGGGGCCACAGGAGGAGGACAAGGGCCAACTAGCAGGTATTAAAACAAAGCAACAACAAATAAAAAGAAACACGCCCCAGACCAAACCAAAAAACTCACCTCAACCGCAAAAAAACCCACTGTCCCCATCGGCCCAGCTCCCTGTCAGCTTTGGCAGTGGAAAAAGAAATCCCTGGCTCTGTCTCCCCAAGCCTTCAGGGGCTGCTTTGGGGAAGCTGTGCTGTCCTCCAGCGGCTCTGCCATCAGTGCTGGATTGGGGACAAACTGAGCCCATGGTCTCAGGAACACCTTTCACCCTGGTTAAGTCACCCTGCCAGCCTGCCAGGGACGCTGGGCAGCAGTGGCCATGCTCTGCTCTGCTCTGCAGGAGGTGGCTCCTCACAAGGAGTGGGGAGAAAAGATGGGGAGTTTTGCTCCAGCCTCAGTTGTCATCTGAGCTGGTGACCCCCAGCACACTAAGAAGCTGTCTCCAAGAGCCCTGCCAGGGTCCCAGCCATGCTCTGGGCTCCTGCTGAGGCCAGTGGGACCAGCAGCACAGGGATGTGCCCCCCAGCAAGCCCCCACACCATGGGCTGGGCCACGTGTGCTGCGAGGAGGCCATGGCTGCAGCAAATGCTGAGATTACTCAATTTTCGAATTAAAGCAAGGTCCTAGGGGTCTCCTAAAAATCCAGGCTCCACATCCATTTGTCTCCTTAAATACACACAGCAGGAGTTTGAGTCCATTTCCCAGTAGAAGGGAGATTGATCTCTCCGGCCTCCCTTCTCCGCACCCCCCTCACCACACCACCCTCTAAGCATTTCTGCAGCTGGCTGAGCTGCTCCACAGAAGCTTGTATCAGGGTTTTTTTGGGGAAAAATGAACAGACCACAAACAGGAGGGACCACACTGCCCAACATGTCTTGTCTTTTCTCCCCTCCACTGGCCACAGCTGCCCTGTGGCTCTGGACATGCACACGTGCATCCCTGTCAAGGATGCTCCTGGGAGGGGATGGGGAAGCAGGGTATTCCCTGCCTTCCTGTAAGGGACAAGAACCTTTGCAGATCATGCAGACCTGTGCTCTCACTCTCAGTCTGTGCCTCTGGGTGCACTCCAGGGCTGTGCTGGGCAGTAAGAAAGATGGTGCCCACCCCTTGAGGGGAGGTCTAGCAGAAGTATGTTTAAAAGTGAAAGAGGAAAGTCATCATAACCTGGGGGGACTCTAATTGAGGTGAGGAGCAGCTCTTCTCTTTGACTCCAGGATGTTCCCTAAAGGGAAAGCACCTGGGGTCCCCACATCTCTCCCACCACATGCACTCAACAACACCCAGCCCTTGAGGTGTTGAGAGCATTTTGCCAGCAGAAAGCCCCACCACAGAGACAAACTCATTGCTGCTGGGCCTGGCCAGCCACTGGCACTGGTGGAGGTTTCCTGTAGTAGAGAATCTCCTCCAGCTTCATGTGGAGGGACCACTGTGGTGTCTGCACTGCTGCAGAGCACAAAGGAAGCAGAAGAGATGTTGGCATCGATCAAAACTGATGCAAGATTCACAGAGCTCCAGAGAAGTCCCTGGGAGATGACAGCCAAGGTCACAACTTCTCTGTCTCTTTACACCTTTCGATGTTAGCACTGTGAGCACTCAGACTGAGGACCACTGCAGCTGCCCCAGCAATGGTCCTAGAAAACATTTGGGTTAGCCAGAGCTCTCCAGGTGACTGGGACTGGGGACTCCAGCACTGCCTCTGCTCCAGCAAGCAAATCTCCTTCCTGCCAAACCTACCACCCACAGCTACTTGTGACAGCTATGGAAAAGACATTCAACATAGCCTTTCAAATTTCTTGAATCTCCAAAACACCTCCTTCACCCTGGCAAGCTCCAGTACTGCCACAGTCCCCAGCCACGTTGCAGTGACCGGTGATGGTGCAAATTCTGCGACCAACACTATTAAACCACAGGGGGAAACAAAGAAACTCCTAGCAGGAACTCAATCCATAGTTCTCACTGGACACAAGAAGGAAAAGAGGGGCCTGATACTTTTCCTGATCCTGAGATTGTTTCTCCCCACTGCTGGAGAGCAGAAGCCATGCTGGAGCTGGGCTTGAGGACAGATCACACAGAGCTGAGAGTTTCCTTGAGGACATTTCCTCTGGACAAATGCTCCCTGGACAGCAAAAGGCCCTGGAACCCTTTACATTTCAGGCCCTTGTTTCAAAGCAAGATGAAAACAGCAATTCCCACTGACATGGAAATAAAGAGTTTTCCAACTCATTTCACGTGGGCAAAGTAATGCATTTTCACCTCATCTCCTGCTTGGAAATGGTCAGTTTTAGCTGAAATCAAACATGTACACAAAGAAATATCACAAATCAGCCTACAGCAGATACCCAGCATGGAAACTGAAACCCCAGCATTTCAGAGTCTGGCAAGGTCATCAGCAACTGAGAACATGGCCTTGGACTGGGCTGTAGCTGTAAATTTTAAAAAGTGCATAACTCACTGCACTAAGGCAGATGAAAAGACAAACCTATTAAAAAAATACACATGCTGAAGAGGGCAAAATGTCTTTACCTGTGTTTTGCTTCATCTTTGCTGCTCAGCTTATGCAGGAAAACTCTCAGGCAAGTTTTATAGAAGTTATCCACCTTGTTAATGACCTTGTTATCTCTCTGTACAGCACTGTCTTTGTGGACACATATGCAAAGAGAACTGTGTTTACAATTATTGTTTTTTTAACACTACAGGAGAGTTGGGATGTGCCTGCAGTTCCTCTAAGGTTAGCACTTGCTGTATTGATTGTGAATCATCTACATGAAGGGAGAAAAGCAGGCAATGGAGCACTCAGGATTTGAGATGCTGGACCTAGTTCAGCTCAAGCAAGTGAAAATTCTGTTTATGGCACAAGAGAACACCACCCTTCAGTGCCTGAGACATCCCCAGCCTCCTGTTTGGTGCTGAAAATGGGTATTTCATCATCCAGATGATACATGAGATGCTCCTGGTGGCACACGCCCTGTGGGAGCCTCTCAGTGCACAGAGTATGGCCACAATTTAAACTTGGTGGGGTCTTGGTTGACAGGCTGATGTCCCCATGGTGGTGGCTGCTCCTTACCACCCCTAAATCCCTTTCTCTTTCATGGCAACCCTCCCTGCTCAGAGGGGAAGGTGAGGGAAAGATGCTGCCCCTGCTGTCCATGAGCATCCCTCATGCTCAAGCTCATGATGCCACCAGAGGATGGAGACACCTTTTCACACAGGTAACCCCACACCAAACTTCCTCTCCAGGATAGGGACCTGACCCCCATGAGCTCCACTTCCTCCAGAGAGGCAGCCACTGCTCTGCCCAGCCCAGGCTGGCTGGAAAACTTCCAGTATGGAGAACCAAGGTTTGTGCCAAGCTTGCAGCAAGTTCCTCAGCAGAGGTGGATTTCAACCTTCAGGAACCAGGATTTGTCCCTGCTTGTGGTGCCAAGGACAGCAAGAGAAGGAGAGGGAGAGAATAAAAATCCTGCAGGAGAGAGGCTGGTGGAAACAAAGGGGAGAAACAAGCTGGGGAGAAGGGATGGAGGGAGCAGGACAGCCATCATAAAGTGAGCAAGAAGGGAAAAGTGATGGAGCTGATGCAACACAAGAGATTCATGCTGAGAGAATGGGAATGACTAGGAAAGAGAAGTCGGAGCAGGGAAGGCAGAAAGCACTCCCTGTGTCCTGCTGCAGCAAGGATGAGGATGGTCCTGGATGGGTTGCAGGGAGGAAGGGGATGAGAAGGCCTGCTGTCAAGAGAAGCCTACAGCTGAAACAACCAGACCCAGATAAGGAGGGGGTGGTAAGACAGGACTGCATGATCCCACCTGCTGCCCACCCCACCTTGCACTGCAGATGGCACAAAGTGACCTGTCCTGATTTGTGCTGCTTGCTGCCAGCTCCCTCAGTGCCTGCTCTGGCAATATCCCCCACCCTGCAGCTGCCTCCCCCTTATCCCTGTCACCTCTTATCCCAGCCCTGCCCATGGACAGCTCCCTGGGGTGGGGGTGGAGCAGGCTCACACACAGCACCCTCACACAAGGACAGGCTCCCAGGGGATGCCCCTCCACCCCTGGGCAAGCAGGTGGAAGGTGGAAGAGGAAGAGGAGACATGCAGGGAGCACATCCCCAGGGAATATCGCTGGGGTGTCTCTGGTTTGGTTGCTTTGTTGGGGCTTTGTTTGTTTGCTGGTTTTCCCAGCGCCTCAGCAGAAAGCACAATGCGGGCTGAGCTCCAGCTGCAGCTGATGGGGCCAGCCCTCACTGCAGCCAGGGGAGCAGGGAAGGGAGGGAAGCAGGGAGGAAGGGAGGCTGCTGGTGGAACAGACTACAGCTCCCCAGGATAAGGAGGCACCCCAAGTGAGCCCAGCAGTGTCAGCAGGACTGGGGGGACAGCAGGAGGAGGAGGAGGAGGAGGAGAAGGAAGAGGAGGAGGAGGAGGAGGAGTGTGGAGGACAATAAGTCCCCTGTAGGAGTGTTGAGACCAGGACAGCTGTTGATGTGGTGATGGTAAAGAGAAGCAGGAAGGGCCTTTGGATGGGATCACAGAGATGTTTATTCCAGCCATGCACGCAGACAGTCCAGGGTCAAAGGCAGGGCTCATGGGAAGGGTTCAGGTGCAAGTATTTGGGTGCTGGGGGCTGGGAGAGCATCAGGGACCAATTATCAGGGGGCATTGTGCTACAAAGGCAGGATTGGGGTATGGGAGCCAATGGGGAAATTGGGAAGGAGTGATTGAGAGACACAGGGATGAAGAGGGGATTAACAGGTCTGACTGAGGGAGCAGAGCAGGGTACACTGGCATAACAGAATAGGGTATCCTGTGAGAGAAGCCTCTTATGTCTCCTTAACATAGGCAAAGCCTCTCCACAGAGGAGGAGGAGGAGGAGGAAGAAGCGGGGGAGTTTGCAGCCAGGCCCAGAGAGGCAGGGTGGCATTGTCACCTGGGCACAGGGTTATGGAGGGGACCTGGTGGTGAGCTGGGTCCATGGAGATGCTTCAGATCCTGCTGGGTTCTTCACTGTTACCCACTCCTCGCTGGCTAACCTACCTCTGGTATCCCTTAAAGAATGTCTTCTTGCAGATTGCTGCTGGGAAGCACATCTTTCTTGCCTAAAAGAAAGCAGCTTTCCCACTGCTCTCCCTGTACCTGTAATGCCTCATCCCAGCACTGCTCTGGATGTGCTGATAACAGCAGGTCAACCTCTACACCAGAACTGCCCAGTGGGAAGAGAGGGTGTGGGTGGGGAAAGAATGCAGGAAAACAGTGGGAGAAAGGGAGTTTGAGGAAAAGGCACAGAATGAGAGGCAAAGGCACCACTTCCTGCAGTGAGGAAGTCAGGCATGGCTTCATGCAAAGACCAAGAGGACTGATAGATGGGAAAGCAGGAACCAGACCAAGAGGTAGGCAAAGAGTGACAGTCCCCGGAGACAGTACCCTGAAATCTGGGAACCAGGAGAAGCATGAGGACTCTTGTCCCATCTCTCCTCCCTTCTCCTTTCTCTCATCCCCATGGATGGGGATAAAGCATCATTCCTGATGGTCACATCTCCACATGCCAGGATTGTTTCTTGACCTGCAGCCCTCTGTGTCCCACCCACAGCTGCTGCACACTGGCTCACTCCAGACATCCTAATCAAATACAGGCTCAGTGCCAATAAGTGACTTTAGGCAGATCTGTCATTTATGGACTTGAGATTGGGGTCAGAGGGCTGTGGAGAGGGTGGGAGTGGCAGTGAACCAACAAAGTGGGAACTCAATCTCCACAGATTAACACTGACACTCTTGCAGGTGCCCAGCCCCAGGGACCGGTGACTGCCAGACTGGTTGGGCCCTCCTGGAGTAACAGGGACCTCCTGTGGCAGTGAGACTGTCCCAAGGGGATGGCTCATCCCTCCCTCTGCACCTTTGCAAAGCCATGCTGGAGCCCTGGATGCCTTTGGCCACCCCTCAATGTCTGAGATCTTGGAGCCAAGAGTGAAGGACTGAGCTGGTGCTAGGCTCCTGAGACCTCTCCACAGGACACATCCTGCACACCAGCATGGACATTGGGAATGACTGTTACCTTGGCTGCTTATGACATTGCCTTGATCCTATTGAAGGCAGGGAGATGAAGGTCTGAGAGAGCTCTGGGTGGTGGGCAACAGGACAGCTCCATCACTGACACCATCCCACAGCATTGCCCTCCAAACACAGATGAAAACCCCTCACTCCAGGGAACCTGCAGCGACTGTGGAGGGGATCTGAGACACGAGTGAAGTCACAGAGGTGGGACTGGCCCATCTCAGGCTCACTCACCTCCCTGGTGTCGTTGTCCTGGATCAGAGCATACAGAGGCACCACCCTGTTGATCTCCAGCAGGACAGGGGTCGGGCTGAGCTGCTCCTTGCCGGGGCGCCGGCACAGGTGGCAGGTGGATGGGCAGCGCCCTTTCTCCTCGCAGTGAATCTCCACACCTGAGATGAGGTGGTCATCTGACAGCATCTGTGCTGTCAGCAGGCCTGACAGGTACGTGATGAAGGGCATGGATTTCAGCTCCTTCTTGTTCCCAAGCTCAGTTGTTTCTGGGTTAGGGAGAGGGAAGAAACCAAACAGTATTAAACAAATCTCAGCATAAGCCTCTTCCTAAAGCAAAACTGTGCTGCAGCCAGGATAAATGTGCTGCTGAAGGTGTAGGACAGGTGGGAGCAGGAAAAAGAAAGGTCAAGGAGAGGAGAAAAACAGGGCTTGCAGGTTACTGCTTGGAAGTGTGAGCTCTAACTTGCATATCCACTTTCTGTGCTCCAAAACATGAGGCAAAAACATCTCAGTGCATCTTCCCTGCCAAAGAGAAACATCCCCAAAGGGACCAGGCCAAGGAGATGAATGTCCTTTATCCTCACCCTAACACCTGCCCCCTCTAGTCCTCATAGTCCTCAGGTCACTCTTGTAGATGACATATAATCCAGGGCACTGAAATGGATCCAAAGAGGCTGCAAAAGGACTACACGGAGGGATGGAGCCCCTTGTAGTGGGGAAAAGCAGGTGTGAGAACAAACTCACTGCATGGAGAATGGATGGAGGTGTTACCAAAACCAAACTGCAAATACTGCTTTCAGGAAACATTCAGGCCTTTGAAACCCAGTAGGAAACCACCTGGTGGTCTTAAGCACAAGGCAATAAGCCTGGAGAACCTTTACTTTGTTCTGTGTTTGTCCAAACACTTGTTAAGGCCAAGGGAAGTAGCTCCTTGAGCAAAAGAGATATAACTTCAATGTGTACACTCCAATGTACACTTCCTGTACATTGTACACTGCCCTGTACACTTCCATTTAAATCCTTTGTCTATAGCTGGGTTGGCCCACAAAGGCCCAACTTTTATAACCTGGTGACAGAAGAAGAACCTTTTTCTACAGAAGAAAAGGCTTTCTCCATCTTCTGCCTGTTGCCTCTAGCAACAAATTCCCAGTGCCGAGAAGAAGCGGAAGAGGAGCAAGGATTGTCTCAACACACTCGGCTTGCAGTGACATGCGGCTGATCTGGCAAGGCACAAGCCATTTGGAAATACAAGTAAACAGTATTCATTCATGACTCCCAGAGCCCTCAGGGGAAAGGACAGCCCTTCCCTGCTGTCTGGCTGTCAGGGAACACTTCTGTGCACAGGATCAAAACTGTCACGGGGAGAAGGAGCAAATTCCAACCAAGCCATGGTTTAGTGGAATAGAAGGGGAGCAGTTGCTAAGATAAATTAAAACAAGGCTGTAGGGTGATGTTTCAACATCTAGGGAGGCACTGGTGTACGCAGACTTGGGAAACAGGAGTTGGAGCTGCTTTTTGGAGAGATTATTTTCTAGAAGATCAGCTTCAGGCAACTTCAAGTCTCATAAGGAACAGCCATGAAGCCTTGAAAAAAACAGGGTGGCAGAGAAAAAAGGAATTTATGGTGGGATACCATGAGCCTCTTCTCACTTGTGAATAATATCTTCTAACATCACTACTAAAGTACATGTAGAAGAGAAAGGAGATAATTACACTTCTGGGCTGCAAAGCTTCTTCACTAGAGCTGAAGCAGCTTTAGAGATCCTTCATGGAGAAGGAAGTTTTAGATCCATGCTTTAAGGAAGGACATGAACACAGGGTCGAAAAGACAGTGGAATCAGTTATCTCACGACTGGCAACAGGATATCAAACCTTCCTTCTGAATTATTGGATAGCTAAGAATTGTGGATGACTATAATCCAACCAGCAGGAGCCAAGCCATTTCAGGAGCAGCAGTGCTCAGGTGGAGCTGCATAGGGGAAGGCCCAGAGTTCTGAAAATGAGGTAAGGTAGAAAACTGTGAGCAGAACAGCTCCCCTTCCCCAGCAGCCATGGGTTCAGTGACAGATTAACCACGAAGCTGGGTGATTCATGGCAGACCTGTGAGCAGAGCAGACTTCATGGCTGAGGTGGAATTGGCTGTCTGCAGTTAATCCTCTTTAGAACAGATCCCAGCTGCACTGGGGAAAAGGATTCCTTTGCAGACTGACAAAGATCCATGGTGTTCCCTTGTACGAGGGCTCTGGGTACAACTCCAAAGGAGGAAAATTATATAGGACGTGGTTTAGCAGAGGGAAACTGGTTTCACTGTCAGATTGCCAGCTCTCATCCAGACAAACATTTGGATGTCATCAGCACTGGATAGCAATTCCTGGTAGCTTTTGTGGGATGGGTTTGGGGTACTTACGTACAGCCCTAATGAAATAATCCCCATTTCTGCTATTGGAACCTATCTGGGAGCACCAGCAGCACACCCTGCTTGTGAGCCAGCTCCTCAAGAGCCAGAGAGAGGCAGTGAGGAGGAGAAGCTCTTCATCTGCTTGTTCAGGTGTCTCATCCCTAGAAAGCTGGAGGTTTACTTGCTGGACATAGTAATTCCCTCTCATCCCACTCACATCCCTCACCCACCACTCAGGGCCTCTCACAGAGGAGGATTTCAGATGTGAGAGGTATTTTCCCTCCAAAACATATTCCTGCACCTTCCATTGCAACCATAGCTTGGGAAGATGGGATTGGGATCCCTCAATTTCCCCCTGCCCTACATCTGACATGAGTTTTGGTTATCTCTTCAGCTCCCTGCATGCAAGGAGAGTGCTCAGCAGTGAACTGGAGAAGCCCCACAAGTTCTTGTAGGCTTAGCCTGGCTTTTATTACCCATATAGAACAGGATAACCTCCCAGGACACTCCTGCAAAGCCTCTGCTTCACTCCTGGGGAAGGGTTTTGCAGGTAACTGCTGCCAGGATGCTCTCAAGGTCCTTTCTGGGAAGAGGAGGAGACTCAGCTGCAGCAGCAAGGACATGGGGATCCCTCAACATCCCCTGAATCTGAACATGCTGTCACTAACACTGCTGGCAACCCAGCCGAACCCTGGCAACAGTTGTTCGGGAGCAGAGAGATTTGGATGCAGTTAGATGCATCATGGTAACTCTTGTGGGAATTATCAGTTTGTTTGTCTAAAATACGGATTTAAACAAAAAACAAACAACAAAAAAACCCAAACAAACGAAAACAACACCGCCACAAAACAAATGAAACAACAGCCTCGTGCCAGGCATCAGGCCTTGTGTAAGAAAGGGAGAATGAGCAGCACAGGGTGTGCAGAGGTACTGCTTGCCTGCTGGGGTGCCTGGCTCCTTTTCTGGACTCCACCAGGATTTTATCATCCCACAGCACAAGGTGTATCCCTGCACAAAGGGGTCCCTGCTCGGGATGCAGCAGTTGTTGATGTGGGAAAATGCTTTCAGCATTACCAGCAGCACCTCCTGGTGCCGGGACATGAGGGAGCAGGTTAACACCACTACTACAACAAAAACAACAGCATAACGTCTAATTTTTAATGGAGTGCTGTCCTATCTTGAGAGCTCCCAGGAGAAGATGGGTTTCCTAGTGGCCCAGCATTCCATACATCTCTTCCAAAAGATCCCCAAGTCATCCCAAGACTGGGAATCATTCCACTTGCCACAAGAATGCAGCCATATCAGGGATAGGATGTGATATCTCCTGAAGAGCAGAAATGCTTGGAATAAGGACAGGAAAAGGTTCTCCAGCTGGAGTTGTAGGGGGAACAGTGGGAACAGACCCATGTAGGGATTTCTACAGGCTCAGCAGGTTAACCCCACCAACACCAACAGGCTGCTCAGCTGGGCTTGATTTAGGACCTGGGATTTGCATTTTATGCAAAGAAGAAGGAATTCTGGTTCACCTTCCCATATATCACCCTTTACTGGACAGACCTAGTGCCACCACAGGTGGGACAGTGGGGACTTGTGGCCAGGACACATCCACTGACACAGGCTGCCTGTTTATCACCTGGTGGAATAATACCCTTTTTCCTGGAAAATCATCCAATGGGAGTAAGAAAGGAAATCAATAGATGTGTTTGCCTGGGAATTTTTCCTGCACTGAGATATTGTCAGTGTAGTGGCCACCAGGTCTGTGAAGAGCTTGGACAGATTGAATGCTGCCCACTGTTAGTGGTGGGCACACATTGCTGGGGCATGGGCACGGAGGAAGGCATGGGCACAATGGGCAGGGGAGTCACTCGGGCACATCCATCCATGTGTGCTGGAAGGATAGGAAAGGACAAGAAGGAAAGGCTGGCAGAGAGCAGGGTTAGATGGAATATTAGGAAGAAATTCTTTCCTGTGAGAGTGGTGAGGCCGTGGCACAGGGTGCCCAAAGAAGATGTGGCTGTCCCTGAATCCCTGGAAGTGTCCAAGGAAAGGTGGGATGGGGCCTGGAGCAGCCTGGGACAGTGAAAGGTGTCCCTGCCCATGGCGGGGATGGAACTGGATGGGCTTTAAGGTCCCTTCCAACGCAAACCATTCTATGATTCTAACCCCGGCTGAAGGGGAAACACTGCCCCAGCCAAGCCCCCAAACAACCACCAACATCCCAGTCCAGAGAGCAGCGTGGGTCGGGCAAGGGATTATTCCCGAGGAACCGACAGGCGCCTTCTGGGACACGCGGCATGAACGCCACGTGGGAATGTCATTCCCTGGGCGAAGGCATGTGCTCAGCGTGTCCGGGGGGCTGCAGGACGCGAGCGCGGAGCTCAGGATGGGCACTGCGGGGGTGGCGCGGCGGGGCCCGGCCCGGAGGGGCAGCTGTGGCCGTGTCGGTCCGTGGGGCCCTGCTGCCCTCTCGTGGCACCGCGGCAGGACGGCGCTGGGATCCCTGCGGCACCATCCCGGGATGCGGACACCGCCCCGGGATGCGGACACCGCCCCGGGATGTGGACATCATCCCGGCCCGCGGCACCATCCCGGGATGCGGCACACCATCCCGGGATGCGGCACACCATCCCGGGATCCGGCACACCATCCCAGGATGCGGCACACCATCCCGGGATCCGGCACACCATCCCGGGATCCGGCACACCATCCCGGGATGCGGCACACCATCCCGGGATCCGGCACACCATCCCGGGATCCGGCACACCATCCCAGGATGAGGCACATCCCGCTGCCCTCGCCCCGCGGCCACTCCACGCCACGCGTGGGGTCTCATCCTTCCGTCCTCATCGCAGCCGAGGGGAGGGGAGTGCTGCACAGTGAACGTGTAACGTCCCCTGGGTGTCGGTGCTTGACAAACTCCCGAGCCTCAGACTCCATGACCCCTTTTAATCTCCTGTTTATAGCATGTGAAGGGGGTGGAATGGTCCTTAAAGATCATCCCGTTCCAACCCCGTGCCATGGGCAGGGATGTCTCCCATTAGAACAGGTTGCTCCAAGCCTCATCCAACCTTGCTTTGAGCATGTCCAGGGATGGAGCAGCCACAACCTCCCTGGGCAACCTGTGCCAGTGTCTCACCACCCTGACCCTCACAGTAAAAAAAAAAATTCTTCTCAATATCTCGTCTAAATTTCCCTGCTTCATTTTTTACCATAACTCTTGTCCTGTCACTGCAGTTCCTGACAAAGAGTATCTTTATGTGAACACTGCCTCTGCCCTTCTTCACACCTCCCTCTCCCTGATGATACTGTGCCCCCTGCTCCCAGCTGATTAACCAAACTCAATTAAACACAATCCTGACATCCAGTACCAAGGTGTGAACAGCGAGCTGACCACGGTGCTGGTGACTGGTGGCACCTGTGACCCCCACTGCCACGGGGATGATCCCAAAGGTACCAGCACAGAGAATCTGGGGGCAGATCATCTCTGCTGTCTGCAGGATGGACAGGTGGACTCAGCTTCAGATGAGACATTTACACTCTTGCAAACCTGAGGTATTAAGAAAAAAAAAGAGCTCTAAGAGACCTCTGACAACCCTCTATAAAAGGGGACTTTGGAGTATCCCCTGTAACATAGCTTTGGCAAAGGAACTGGCTCTGCAGACCCTGCACAGCCCCCAGTGTCTCTTCCAGTGCCAGGAAAAGCACCTAGAGCCCTGCCCTGCACATCCAACCCCTGCAGGGCTTCTTCCCCTGCCTCCAAAGCACTTTGGCCCCACAAGGGTGGCTCCATGACCCCCCAAATCCCCCCTCCATGGCAGCTGGCTCCCTCTCTGCTCCAACACACCATGTCTTTTCCATGGGATGGCTGAGACATTCCCAACACTGTCAGCTGGATGAATTGCTACCAGCGTGGGGCAGCCCTTGGGGACACACCACCTTGGCCATGAGTCAGGGTGACCAGGGTCCCAGGCTGGACAACCTTCCCATCCTTCCTTGTCCCCATACTTGCACATGATGGATAACATCATCAGCTCATCATTGTCACCTCTAATTAAATCCAGAGAGTCCTTTGTTTTCTCCCCAGGATGCATTGAAAGATTATTTCCTATTCCTACCATTGTTTTTTCCTCACACTGTTCATTTTCAGGTGGCCGCACAAGATCTGCCAGACCACCCTGGTTTCAATGTTTACATCCATTTTTCTTCCCCATATATCAGGGACTGAAAGAGAATTTCCCTGGTGAGGCCAGGAACTGGGATTGAACCCTGTGTCCTCTCCCTGGGCACAGCAACACCCCCAGGGAGCCACTGGGGCTTGAAACAGGGGGACTGTAAATCTCACTCATTTTCTTCTCCAACCCTGGCCAGGCTTTGCATCTGCTCTTCCTGCCTCTGAGTGCATCCACTGCCCACACTGCTGACCCCTGCTGCTCCAGGGATGTAGATCCTTTCCAAATGAACTATCATTTTCTAAAAAAAGTGGAAAAACCATCAAGAGCTGAAGGTGGCAAGACTTGCTGCATTATGCCAGTGCTTCCTTCAGCGCAGGCCGGTGGCAGCTGGAGCAGGTGAGCAGTGGAAAAGTGCTGCAGGCAGAGAGGCCACATGGAGGGATTTTGGGAAATGGTTAAACTGAGGACTTGCCTCTTTCCCCAGGCAGTGAATTCCTTCGAGCCAGAGCCTTCAAATCCCCAGCTGCACGTCAGCTCCACGCCCTGGGCTGACCACGAGATGCTGCCTGTGGCACTGGAGCTGTGGAACGTGAAGGACACAGTTTCCTTGGCTTCCCCCTCTCCCAGAGGAAGCCCCAAGCCCTGGCATTCCTCAATTTGCTGTGCAACCCCACAGGGTCACAGCAGAAGGAGTCTCTCTGCCATCTCTAAAGCAGGTTCATGACATCCAAACAAAACTGAGGCTGGAATGGGGTCATGCTCCTGATGGTGACACTGGCTTCAGCAAAAACAGGGCTGTTGGAGTCCAGAACATTCCTCTGACTGTCCTGGGTAATTCCAGACCCAGACAGGGGCTGGGAAACCTTGGCAAGGAGTCAAAAACTCCTGTGCCTTCCATTTTAGTCCCTGGGAGAAATTAACACCTCTGTGTGAGGATTTACAGACCACAAGAGTTTGAGTAGAGTGATGGTTTAGGCTAATAAGTAGAAAAACACAATATGGAGTCTCCACGTGGCTTTGGGTTTTCTTCCTCCTTCTTCACCTTTTCCATTTTCTGCCATGGCATTGGCATCTTTGGTTGGTTTAGAGTAGAGCCTGACTTCCTAACATGAAAGATAGGCATTGGGAATCTTTTGTAAACATAGTAGATGTAATTTTTGGTATAAAGACACTCATCACCTTCAGGGTGGTGTTATTTGCTGTGAACTGACCTGCTGCAAAGATCTCTGTGGGTCAGGGGAGAAAATGTAGAGATAAGAGAGAATAAACCACCTTGAAAAAGCAGAGGAGATGGCTCTCGGCCTTTCCTTCGATCTTGGTTCTGGGGAAAGAGACTTTTGCATTCTCAGGGAGAACAAAAACACAGAGACCCGAGAAGGGCAGAGCCCAGCCATAGGCCAGTGGCCAAATCTCTGCCCTCGGCCACCACTGACAGTCTGCAGCTGTACCCAAAAATAGAACTTTTTGTCCTGGAGTCCACAGACTGCTCCAATGCACGGCATGAAATGAGAAACAACGTTTCAGCAGGTGATGAACCCCAAACATCAGGAACCTGCTGGGGGGAAGGAGGAAACGGGAGGGGGGGGGAAAGGGGAAAGGGAAGGTGTGGGAAGGGAAAACCGGGTTTGGGAAGGGAAGGTTTGGGAAGGGAAAATGGCAAAGGAAAAAGGAAAAGGAAAAGGACCAGGGAACAAGGAAAAGGAAAGGGGAAACGGGAAAAGGGGAGGGGAAAGGAAAAAGGGGAAGGGGGAAAGGCGAGGGGAAGGGGGGGAAGTGAAGGGAAGGGAAAGGGGAAAAAAGGGAAAAGAAAAAGCGGGAAGAACAAAGGGTGGGAAGGAAATAGAAAACGGAAAGGATATGAGAAGCAATGCAAGGCCAAAAAAGGGAAATGAAAAAAAGGAGGGAAAAAGAAAAGAGTCGAGAAAGGAGAAGGGAAAAGGGGGAAAAAGGGGAAAAGGGAAGGTGAAAGAGCAAGGGGAAGTGGCGGATCCGCAGGCAGACACTGTGTGCTCAGGGAAAGGGCAGTGAACAACCGCGGTTGCCGCAATGACAGAAACCCCGATTAACAAAAAAAACAAAAAACCCAACCAACCAACAACCAAACCAAACAAACAAAGAACAACAACACCCAAAACACCAAAAAAAAAACACCGCAAAAACGTTCGTGCCGGGGTCGCCGTCCCACCCCGGTATCCCCCCCGCTCGGACTACAACTCCCGGCGGACCCGCGGGCAGCGCGCTCACGTGACGCGCGGCGCGCGGCGCCCGCCGGGAGCGGACCGGCCGGGCGGCGGCCGTGTGAGGAGCAGCGCGCGCGGGCGCGGCGGCGGCGCCCCGTTTGCAGGGCGGGGCGAGCACGGGGCGACCCCGCGCGGGGCGGCGTGAGGGGCGGGCGGTGGGCGGCACGGGACGGGATGGAGGGAGGGTGGAAAGGGCTGGGGGCTGGCGGGAATGCCGGGACAGGGGTGGCGGGCCGGCCCTGCGGGGAGCGGTAGGGCGGAGGGAGCCGCTC
>CM031872.1:9450927-9497116 GCA_018697195.1 Certhia americana
GGCACGGAGACTCGGACACCGGCACGGAGACTCGGACACCGGCACGGTGGTCGGACACCGGCACGGGTCACTCGGGCCTGCCCCGCCCCTGCAGTGCCCAAGGCCGGGCTGCACTCCGGGGCTTGGAGCAGCCTGGGCTGCTGCAATGAGGTCATCGTTCAAATCCTTCCAACCCAACCCCTTGCATTTTTCAAGGAAAGCCCCCCAAACCCGGGGGTTGTCCTGCCGGTTTTGTTGTTGTGACAGCTCCTGTCAGCGGTGCTTATTTTGCAGCATTACCCCATTATTTTCCCTCGTTAATGACATGAGCTCTGAATTGCAAGTGAAGCTGGTGCTCTCACCGCAGACACTCACTAAAAACTACCGGGTGACAAGAGAAACCACGGCAGGAGATTTATTTCGAACGTAAGGAAATCAAACTCGCATAATTCACGGTTTTATGGCTTGATCCTCAGCTGAGGCTTTCTGTAATACCCTGCTCTGCGTCAGAGGAACTGCCCCGGGAGGGACTGACACGCAAGAACAACTCGCTGATAGGGAAACTTCCATGGAGGCACAGCCGAGTGTGAGAGGGAGAGAAAAGGAAAAAAAAATAACGTCCCATTACTGAGGAGATGCTGACATTCCGAGAAAGGGGGTTATATATGAAAAGAGTGTCATGCAAATCAGCTCTCTAAAATCCCAACCTGACTTAAAATCCCATCCATCGTTGCTCTTCAATGACAATACTTCTTTTAAAGGTAGCTTTTAATGTAACTCTCAGTACTTGGTGCTTGTGCTGCTCCCTCATCCTTCCCTAAGTGGGTCTTTTGTTGTGTTTCCAAGGAAAGTAAGAATAATGAACCTGGTATCCTGTGTTTCATTTTTTAAAAGCATGTCAAATCATGGATTTTTCCTCTCTCAGAGGAAGGTTTCTGTTCTCCATGGTAGTACCCAGGTTTCTGCTTCCCCAGGGCCAGGGCTGTGATCGAGCTGATCCCAGCATGGTGCCTGGAGATTCTGCCACACCACTGAATCCCTTCCTGAAATATGGCCTTTAAAGGACTCTGAACTGAAGGCAGCTGACAAATTAAAATTAGGGGGCTTTTTTTCTTTTCTGTATGAACATAAAGAACTTTTCTTCCTTGCAGTTGTTTTTTTTTGCACAGGAACATGGAGCAAACTGAAATACACAGAATCTTTCCCCAAGAGGAAGGAGGCAGACCCAGCAGGGAAGTGAGAATGCTGTGTGCATGCAGCCATTTCTCAGAGAGAGCTGTATGTTCACGTCCCTCTGCCACTCTCCCTTCATTTCAGAGACTAACTACTTCCTTCTCCTCCTCCTCTTCCCTAGAAGAAAGGTTTTCTTCCCTGTTTTTTAGTGGCTGAGCAGTACAATAGCAAAGGATTTGAAACCCAGTCTAGTGAATAATAAGTTAATGATGTGAGCCCTGTTCTGTTCCTTTTGAATGGATGGCTGCTTTGGCAGGAGAGCTGCTAGGATCTGCTCCCTGCTGGGAGGGATATGAGGGTGGAGAAACCTGGATTGAAGCTGAACAGTAAGCAGTGTGGTGTAAAACTGAACCAGGGGACGAGAACGAGGTCAACGCTGCGAGATTGAGAAACGAGGAGAAATTAAATGCAGTTAAGCTGAGTTCAGGCAGTAGTGAACACTGGGAGTGTGTTTGAAGTTCGGATGTTTGGAGTTGTCTGTTAACTCCATTATTGCTAATACCTGCCTGAGCTGTGTTTAATTGGCATGAAGCATGGTGCAGTATGGCAGAGGTTACTGAGATGCACTGGCATCAAACCTTCTCTGTGTGTTTTCAGCATGCACAGTCACCCCCAGAACGAGTGGAAGCTGACAGAGCAATCCTACTTTCACTTCCTGGCAAATGTATGAAACCTTGAAAATGTGTTTTGGCTCTCTAGCAAAGCAGAGTGAACCAAGCACATTTATTTTGTTGGTATCTGATGTCACATCTGAATGCAGGTCTCCAGAGGTGATCTATTAATGTCCTAAAGCATCACACCATCTGGTTCCTCCTTTGATGCACAACATTTTGAATGCCTAGTTTAATCTCCCTGGGTTTCAGTAAATTATGTAAACTCAGAGGCTTGGCAGCAGGAGATGGGCACCATGAAGAGATGATTCAGTCATCAATATCTACTGGGCTTCCATATTGGTGCCATTACACTTTTTTCAGTGCTGCTTTACAAATTTTGCAAGTGAATAATTCATCGCACTGGGAGCTGCAAGTTAGTTTTGAAATTTGCCCACCCTGAGATTAGCTATGACTAATCCATCCTTCCCAACACGGAAAAGCTAACTGGGTTTCTTTTTCTGCAGGGTTAGGCGATAAGTCAGAAATAAATTGCATGTATACATAACTGCTGGTGGTGACATAAATCACATTTCCCTTTTTTCTTCCTGGACAGAATCGGAGCACCTTGGAATAGATGTGAGCACAAGGCACTGCACAGGATAAAGCTGCCTTGGATCACCATGGCTGCCGCCCCTTATCTCAACTCGGACGCGCTGCGAGAGGTCCTGGAGTGCCCCATCTGCATGGAGTCCTTCACCGAGGAGCACTTGAGGCCCAAACTCCTGCACTGTGGGCACACCATCTGCAAGCAGTGCCTGGAGAAGCTCCTGGCAAACAGCATCAACGGGATCCGGTGCCCCTTCTGCAGCAAGATCACGAGGATCACCAGCTTGGCTCAGCTCACTGACAACCTCACCGTGCTGAAAATCATCGACACGGCCGGCCTGGGGGAAGTGGTGGGACTTCTCATGTGCAAGGTCTGCGGGAGGAGGCTGCCAAGACACTTTTGCAAGAGCTGTAGCTTGGTTTTGTGTGAGCCCTGCAAGGAGGCTTCACACATGCCCCCAGGACACAGAGTCATTGCTATCAAAGAGGCTGCTGAGGAGCGTAGGAGGGAATTTGGGACGAGGCTTGCCAGGCTTCGAGAGCTCATGGGTGATCTTCAGAAAAGAAAAGCTGCTCTGGAGGATGTTTCAAGAGACCTGCAGTCCAGATACAAAGCAGTTCTGCAGGAGTACAGCAAAGAGGAGCGCAAGATCCAGGAAGAACTGGCCAGGTCACGCAAGTTCTTCACCACCTCTTTGTCTGAAGTGGAGAAGATAAATAATCAGGTGATGGAGGAGCAAGCTTACCTGCTGAACTTAGCAGAAGTGCAGATAATGTCTCGCTGTGACTATTTCCTTGCCAAAATAAAGCAGGGGGATATAGCTCTCCTGGAGGAGGCGGCGGACGAGGAAGAACCAGAACTGACAAACAGTCTCCCGAGGGAGCTGACTCTCCAGGAGGTGGAACTCCTTAAGGTCAGCCATGTGGGACCACTGCAGATTGGGCAGGTGGTGAAGAAACCCCGGACCGTTAACGTGGAGGAATCGTTCATGGAAAACGCAGCATCTTCCTTTGTACCATTCAGGGAGCCTGACTTGGTGCAAGAGGAGCCCAGCTGCACCCCTCATTCCTCACCAGCCAAGCCAAGGATCCCTGAAGCAGCCACGAGCATCCAGCAGTGTTCCTTCATCAAGAAGATGGGCTCCAAAGGCAGCCTGCCCGGGATGTTCAACCTCCCCGTCAGCCTGCACGTCACCAGCCAAGGCGAGGTGCTCGTGGCAGACCGGGGCAACTTCCGAATCCAGGTTTTTACCCGCAAGGGCTTCCTGAAGGAGATCCGCCGGAGCCCCAGTGGCATCGACAGCTTCGTGCTGAGTTTCCTTGGAGCAGACTTGCCCAACCTGACCCCCCTTTCTGTCACCATGAACTGCCACGGGCTGATCGGTGTGACAGACAGCTATGACAACTCTGTCAAGGTGTACACCATGGATGGCCATTGCGTGGCGTGTCACCGGAGCCAGCTGAGCAAGCCCTGGGGCATCGCCGCGCTGCCCTCGGGCCAGTTCGTCGTCACCGACGTGGAAGGGGGGAAGCTCTGGTGTTTCACCGTGGACCGTGGCGTGGGGGTGGTGAAGTACAGCTGCCTGTGCAGCGCCGTGCGCCCCAAGTTTGTCACCTGCGACGCTGAAGGGACCATTTACTTCACTCAGGGGCTGGGGCTCAACCTGGAGAACCGGCAGTACGAGCACCACTTGGAAGGAGGCTTCTCCATCGGCTCGGTAGGCCCAGATGGGCAGCTGGGACGCCAGATTAGCCATTTCTTCTCCGAGAATGAGGATTTCAGGTGCATTGCTGGGATGTGCGTTGATTCCAGAGGAGACCTGATCGTTGCTGACAGCAGCCGTAAGGAAATCCTGCATTTTCCCAAAGGAGGCGGCTACAACATCTTAATCCGGGAGGGACTCACCTGCCCCGTGGGTATTGCTGTTACTCCCAAAGGGCAGCTGCTGGTGCTGGACTGTTGGGATCACTGCATTAAGATCTACAGTTACCACCTGAGAAGATACTCCACCCCTTAAAGGCTTGGTTGCAAGCAAAGCCTGTCTTGGCAGTGGAGATTCTTGCGATCTGACAGGAACCAGTGTCAAGCCTTCGGGAAGATTGTGCCATAACTGAAGGGGATTTGGCATAGAGGTCATCATGTTCTGTGTTTAGAAACAAAATAGCTTTTGTGGTGGTGGTGGTCTGCTTTTTCCTCTTCTTTTTTATATAAAATCCATACAAATAAGAATAAGTGCGATGGAAAGGATCCATCCTTTGCAGTCTTGGTCCTTGTGACTGGTCACAACCTCTTCACCTCCTTATGCCACATCTCTCCTACACTTCCAGCTTCAGCCACTGTGTCTTTCTTTGTGCCATAAACACTGACTGACTGCTCTAAATCACCTTCCCTTAGAGAACTAGCAGAGGCAATCCTGTGGTACTTGCAAGGAACTGGGTAACAGTTGTCTGGGCAACTCTTAGAGAGAGCAATTTGTGCTTGCAGCACCACATAAAACGAAATGGCCTCTTCAACCACGCGGAGATGAAGCTTTGCTTCCACCCTGACAAGGCAGGGTTGTCTCTCCCATTTTTCTGGCGTTCAGGAGATTGCCCTGTCATGCCATTTGTGAATTGTGTCTGTTCCATGTGAAGTGAGTACTGTGCAATCGTGGGAGACCGGGCTGAGCCAGAAAATTGCCCTCTTTATTCCTGAGTTGTAAGAAGACAGGGGGTTTATTACTAATCAGAGTTCTGCTAGATAGAAGGGAATAAAAAGGGAGGGGGCTGAAGGGAAAAAAAAAAAAAAAGAGGGAAAACCTAGGGTTGCTATTTACTGTTGTTTTATTATTAAATGTTTCCTGGAAACTGTCTTTGGAAGGTTTATCTGGTATCTAAAACTTCGTGGGGAAGAGGGGAAGAGCTGGGGGAATAAGACTGGGAGATTGTAGGAAATGAGATTAAATGCAATGTATTGTATGTTCACCTGCACTTGACTACTCTGCATTCCAGACCACTGCATTTAGCAATAGGTGTGCACTGATCTGCACCTCCTCTGTGCAAGTTACTCACTTCAGAGATAGGGATGGGCAGGGGGGGACTATTTCACTTCTGTTTTTTTAAGACTGGGAATCACATCCATTGGTGCACTGCGTTTTTTTTTCCCCTGCACAGCAAAATACTACATTCCTCAGATTGTTTTTTTGGTTTGTTTTTGGGTTTTTTTAAATTCTTTTTTCCACCACACCAGCAGGCACCAGAGTTGCTGCTCATCAAGGCTTTGGGCCAAATGAAGCACAAAACTGCAGCTGTGTGAACCAAGGCCCCCACAGTGCTGCTCTCCTGGCTGATAAATGTGTACCTCAGTGTGGTGCTGCTCGCCCAGAATAGTTTATTGAAGGAAAGATGCATTTAAATAGGGCACAGTGGTAGCATGTTAATCTGCCACAGATAATAGTTACACTGCAGTGCATTTATTTGTTGCCATCAACAACGTAGTTGCAAATTTGGGGCCACGACAGACAATATAAAAGCTGATTTTATGGCGGCTGCCATGCTCCAGCAAATTGTTTGCTACTTGTCCTACAACATGTTTGCAACAGGTGATTTTTTAAATTTTTTTTTTTTTAAGCTCATGTACTTTTCCCTGCTGAAGCAGCAGAGAGAAACAGGTTGGTGAGCTGCTGCTGCTCTAGCTGGATGTTTGGCAGTTAGCAGATTTTGGTAGGCTTTGGAGTTTTTTTCTTTCTTTGTTGTGCTCAGCCAGTGCTGAAGGAGTGAGCACGCAAACACAGCTATGTGATGGAGCTCCCATCAGGGCGACTTCCAGTTTCTTCTGCTCTAATATGTTGGGAAAAGCTTGTGGAGAAGGCAGCCAAGACATGAGGTGGTTGATGGTGCTGAGAGAGCCCAGGAGACTCAAGTCCCCTTCCCTCCTGAGCTGTTCTATGTGCTTGCCAAGGCTACTGACTTTTACATCGCTATTCACATTCTCTGCTGCTCTTTTTTGGGTGGGAGGGGGCAGTTGAGCCTTTCTGATCTTGAATATGTGTTTTGGGGAGGTGATGATGACTGGGCTGTGCTGCGGTTCATGACAGTGTAACTGAAAGCATTCTTCCAATTTTATGACAATGGACGTTCCTCTCCTTCTGGTTTCTTTTAAACATTTCTCCTGCTTACAAGAACTGCTCCACACAGGAGGCTCCTGTGGACCTGAATAATTAAAGCAATATTATCTATGATAATATGTACCTCTGTAATTTTCTGTTCCCATGGATTTTAATTTTTTTTTTCAATAAACAGCACAACTACTAGCAATAACATTTCCTGGAGTGCTTGAAAAAAAAAAAAATAAAATTTAAAAGCTGGGCCAATAAACTGAGCAGTTGGTAACTCCAGCCTGTTCCTGGTTTCAGAGTTCAAATGAAGTGTCTGTCATCTGTTTCTCACTCAGAGAATTAAGAAAAAATAACACCACCCTGTGAGGCTCTGGTGGGCCAGGACACTGCAGTCAGCGCCTGCGGCTCTGTCTCACCTGCAACTCTTCCAATCTGGGGTTTCAGGGAGAAAAGGGAAAAAGAAAACCTGCCGTCCCTCAGCCAGGGTCTGCACATCCACTGACAAAACTCGACTATGAGATGATTTTACAGAGCTCTTCCTGCTGTGGTGCTCCCACACAGTGTCATGATCATCTGCCAAACGAGGTGAAATGGAGTAATTAAGGATTATGTTGGAATAGTTTGGCTCCTGCTTTGTACCTGGAGGAAAAGCTTGTCTGGTCATACGTATGTGTTTGGTTTTTAAAGATTGTGTAATAAAGGAAAAATTGATCCAATTAAAAGTGCATTGCAAACGGCTCATTTTCTTATTAAAACACTTCATCTTCTCCCCTCGGTGGCAGATTGGATTTTACAGCCAGTGGGGATTAGACTGGGAACACAGTGGCTACGAGACCCTTTTTATGTGTCAGGTTGCTGAGGATAAATCTGATCTTGGCAGGCTCGTGGAACTTTTCCTGACACTTCCCTACCCACCTTACAAACAAACGCTGTGGGTTTGTACCTAAACTCACACTGCCTCGAGGGCAGTATCTTCCTTGTCCCTGATGTTTCAGAAGTCTGATTTGAGTTCACTGGCTCCAAGAGCTCAGTGGGACGGGGGAGCCTGGCTGAAAACTCCATCCCGTGTTCTGGTTCATCCATGATCTGCCACTGGGGATCTGTGGTGCAGCCAGGTGACTGGATACATCAGGAACCATGGGCTCACCTGTAAGACTTCAGACTTTGGTGCACTTACACTGTGAGGGTATAAAACACCTGGGTTTCCTCTGTAGTCCCCCTCCTTGGAGGCACCAGCTTGGGCTGTTCTCATAGTTCACCATGATTAAATTTTTTTTTTTTTTTTTTTTTAGATCAAAACTCTGCCATAGAAGCTGAGCTGGTGAGGAAGCCTGGTGTGAGTTGAGTGTGGGTGGTGTAGCTGTGAAGGTGCCTCGACCCCACTTTAGATAGTGCCAGAGGGGCTCCTCTGGCCAGCAGGGACATTTCCTCAGTAGGTACATCCACCGTGCAGGTTCTCCCCTTGTCCAACCATCTGGCTGATCTGGATGAAGGACTTCATCACTTGGGCCCTTCTCAGCTCTTTAAACAGGTATAAATTTCTGGTTTATCAAACATTTTTCAACCCTTGCAGAACAGCTGCCTTGTGGTGCTGTTAGACCTACCCTGAAGCTTTATCACAAGTTTTGATTTCTCAGGGTAAAACAGCTGAGCCGTGGACATTGTTCTGGGCAAAACCAGGAGCCAGGGAATGAAGGGAAGAGGAGAAGAGCCTGTTCCTCATCAAAGAGGGTAGAGCTACAAAAGTAAAAATAAAGCCAGATGCTTTGAGTTGTTCCTCTTGTATAGCTTAAGTGATTTTTCTGGGTCATTACTCAACGTGAGGATTTAAAGTTATTTCATTTTGCACAACTAATTACTCAACTTGCCTGGCAATTCTGGATTACAATGAGCAGTGCATAAGGTCATTTAGCAGACTTACTCACAGCACATGTTTCAGTCTAAACTGAATTTCATGGCAACCAGCTAGATTGTTTTTACCTCCTCTGAACAAAATGTTGAAATCGGAGGGTTTGAAATAATGACATAAACCAAGCAATTAAGAGTGTTAAAAGAGTGTTAAAAAGGTAATAGTCTGGTTGTACATAGGGAGAGATCTCAAAAACAGGGAAATTCTATCTGTTCTACTTCTGACCAAGCACATACAAAGGAAATCCATTATGTCCTTTAACAGCTGAAGAAGTAGCTTTACAGCTTTCTTAATGCACCTGATTGCATCTAGGAAAGGAAAACTAAAGGTTCCTGCAGACTAGTTCAATCTTAATTGTGTTAATGGCAGTATCAGACCTGAAGGGAGACAAATGGAGCCTTGAAAGGACAGGAGGGAGCCACAGGCCTCACTCAGAGGAATATGGACTGCTGTTTTAGCAGAGCTCCAGGTTCTATCCTTAATTTTATGAAGGGTATTTATGAAGATCTCCTGTCAAAACTGCTGAGTTCACAAGAAAGCATGAAAGCTGTCACCTCTTGCAGGTCAATGCAGTTCATGGAGTGTGGTCTGAGAGAAGAGAAGCAAGTACTGGGAAGGGCAGGGAGAAGAAAGGCTTAGGGAATGTGACAGGACCTGCCAGAACACAGCCCCTCCAGGGACTATTGCCATAAATGATCGATTACTGAGAGGGAACATGAACATCTTTCCCATCTGCAGCAGCCACAGGCTGAGCTTGCTGAAACTCAGCGTGGCCAGGGAACCTCAGCCAAGGAAACTTTATCTAGAGATCACAGGAAATTCAAGAAAAACAAACGTTTCCCTCCCTGCAGACCTAAAGTAACCTCCCAGCTGGGCAATGAAACCCTCTGGATCACCCCCACCCAGGCACACACATCCTGAGCCCATCCCTTCCTGCTTCCCAGTTCAGCTTCTCCAGTGGGAATAAGCAAACTGGAACAGCTCTTGCAGCAGTCTCACCAGGGCTGTCAGATTTTGCACTCAGAGCAGCTCTTCCCCTTCCCTAAGCAAGCTCCCCTCCTCCTCCTCACCAGCCAGAAAAAGGAACCACAGAGCAACCACCTCTCTGATGAACTTTTATCAGTGAATGAAGTAGTTCCCTAGATGGAGGGCTCACTCTCTTCCCTGATGTACAATTTCTGAGTCTCTGAGGTGGGGTAACTCCTGGCCTCCACCTCCAGGTTTATTATTATGGCACTGAGGAATAGCCCAGTTTGGGCCAGCTGTCCTGGCTGTGTCACCTCCCAGCACCATGTCCACCTCAACCTAGTGACTGTGGGGACAGAACAGAGAAAAAGAGGAAGTGTGGCTGCCATGGAGGCGCTGCTCAGCAGCAGCCAGCACTCCGGGGTGTTATCCACACTGGTTTCTCCAGAAATCCACAGCAGCACTGTGACAAAGCCGGTTCCCTCCATCCCACCAGGCCCAGCACATTTTTACACGTAGCAGGAGCTAGCTGAAGACATCACGTTTGTCCCAGCTACCAAACGAAGGTCCCCACACAACTGCTACCAACCTAATGAGGCACCGTCAGTGTTAAACGCTGGCTCCACCGGGGGAAGAAAACTGATGGGGGCTCCCATGGCACGGATCAATGGCTGGGTCGATCTCAAGGTCCCTGCTTGGAGGCCACTCAATGTATTAAAGCATTGCTTGGCTGCACAGAGCCAGAGCAAGCAGCCCAAAAAATGGGCTTTTAATCACCCTGCGTGAAGCAAAATTGGAGTTTGCTTTGGTGTGCTCACGGACTAAGGCTGTTCCTGGGAGGGAGCCTGGGGATGCTGCCATGCCTGCCCTGAAGGAGCACAGTGCTCAGTGTGCCACTGCCATGCCACTGCTCGCCTGGCTCCCTCTTGCAGGATTCACTCTGCAAATCCTTAGGAACAAGGGCAGGTTGCTTCTTGTTACTTCATCTCCCCCCACATACTCCTCATCCACCTGCAGGAGGCAGGGAACTTTTGTCACTCCTCCAGGCAGAACAGGCTGCCTGCTCTGTGCTATCCCTGGCCAGAGGTGGATCCTTTCCTTGCCCCTGGCAGAAGGGAGAGCTCTGCAGATACTGACCCACGTCACAGGCTCTGTGCTGGCACTGGGGCAGCTCCAGCCCCGGCACGGAGCCAGTGCCTGCCCTGGAACCAGCAGCATGAGCTTCTCTTCAAAACCATGTTTTCAATTATGGCTCAACGCACAGATTGTGCCTTTATTGTTGGAGGCCTCCTCCTGAGGCCCAGCGATTGATTTATGAAGTTGATTAAAATATTAAAATAATTTTGTGCGGTGCTGCAAACACCCCGTAAATGTGCGTTTTTCTCAGAGTTGGTGCCGTTCCAATTAGCTTGAGACTCTCCTCTCTCCCTCCTCTTGTGACCTGTTTTGTCCACTAACAAATTACAGTTATTCTGGCCCTACTTTTATATTTATTAGAGCTGATGCATATGTGTGCTCACTGAGCAGCTCAGAACGGGCTGGTGAGCAGCGGGGAGCCCGGCAGGCCAGAGCTGTTCTGAGTGGAGAAGGCATCCAGAACTGTCTAGCTGGAGCTATTTATTCTGATCTGCCTTATGTCGCTGGCAAAATGAGGGTAAATCAGTAGAGAGGTTGGGAATAAAATCCATCTACCATGAACAGCAAGCTCTTTTTCTTGGCTAACTGGGATCTCCCTGGGACAGAGCCCTGGGTTTCCCATGACACTTTCTATGTCCACAAGCTGATCTCCCCAAGAGCCCTGAACATCCTTAATGCCCTTCCAAGAGCATTTTCTGGCCATCAAAGAGCTGGATACAACACTGGTCACCTCTGCATTGCCCAAAATTCAACCTCCCTGACCCCACCAAAGCCACAGATGGAGCCATGCAGAAAACACAAGGTCAGGACCAGCACCAGTGCCCAAATGCTGCACAGTCAGGAGTGAAAGGTTTATGTCCAGGCATTACATGCACCCCTTCAGGGGATCCCTGGACTACTAGGAGTGCTTTGGTGCTTCACATGTAATGGGACAGGAAGCTCTGGATGCCCCACAAATCCCAGGGCAGCCAGGCACAGCTCCAGGAGTGGGGGCAGGCCCCGGGTGAGGAGTGAGGGATCTACCTCAGCCAGCTGCATACCATGGACTAAAAAGGAAATTATTCTGTCCCTGAGGCATTGCTTTGCCTTCAGGCCCTGTACCACCGTGGGGTTTTGTGGCTGAGCCCTGAGCCACCACTGCCCCTGAAATGGAGAGGTGGGAGTGAAGGAATGGGAGATTCTTCACCACCAATTCAAGAGCTGTTCATGTCCCCTCTGGCCCCAGCATTGTGGAACAGCAGCAATGCTTGTGCCAGGCCTGGACTGCAGCAGCTGCCTCTCATTCCCACCTCTCATCCTCCTGAGAAACCCTTGTCTGGGTTTGGTTTGGTCCCTGGTAATGCTGCTGGGACCATGGGGCACTCGGGGTCTGCTCCCCACCAACACATTTGCCCCAGGATTACAGGGAGTGCTCCCAAGTGATTAATAACATCATGAGTATATAAACAACCCACCTCCACGTGCCTTCTCCTGCTAAACAGGGGCATTGCTATGGCAAACTTCATTTATCACTATTTAAAACCCAAACAAACGAGCACAGGGTGTTATAAATACGCTTACAATACGAGCTACACTGGGAAAACGGAGAAGAAAATGAGCCAAGAGCAAGGGAGGCGGCGTGTGGGAGAACACCTCTCTCTGCCGTGTTCCAGGGAGTGAGGCTGCTCTTGGCAGTGCCACCACAGCAGGATGCAAGTGCCCTGATGACCTTCATCACCATCAGCCTCAAGGTGGGCTCTGTGACACACCACAGATGGTTTTTTTGAATAGAAAAATATCAGATCCATGGAATATCCCCAACTCCCTGGAGGAGAGAGATGAATTGGCAAATGGAAGGCTACAGCGATAAGGGAGTTTTTATAAACATAACCTAATTGTATTACTTCAAAGTCCTGAAGTTTATTGCCCTGTTTAATGATGTGTCTCGTTATTTATGGTGTAGCACGATGAGTCTGCTATTGATTTAATGCACTTCCTTAAAGACTGTCTTTGTCACAAGCAATAAAACAAAGCCATTCTGAGACAGCTCATTTATGTCACATCTCCATCAGCTGACCCTGGGCACTCAAGGGCCACCGTGGGGAAGAGGGTCACCCCGGGCAAGGATGGAGCCAGAGTGTGGAAGCTGAAGGGCAGGAGCAGGCAGGGTGGCTCAGGGATGCTGTCATTGACATGTGCCACCTGACACTGGGCACTCAGTTTGGGACAAGCCTCCTGCCTGAGCCCTCCAGTCAGCACGGTGATGATATATGCATGGGAAAGGGGGTGATGGATGGAAACCAGCACATGACACCTGATGTTTGTGCCCCTTCCCCTTCCCATCACCCTCCTCACCTTTCTGGTATTGGAGCCAGAGCTGCTGCTGGACCTTCTTGCTGGGGAAGTGGATGGTGCAGCTGAACTCGGAGCCGTACAGCGCCTCTGCAATGTAGTGGGAGCCAAACTGCTGGATGAAGGAGAGCAGCTCCTCCCGGCTGCTGTCCTTATTCAGGATCTTCAGGATATTTGCAAAGCCTGTGGGAGGGAGGCAGGGGTGGGCAGGTCAGCCAGGCAGGGCTGGCAGCCACAGGGGAAGAAGCCCCAGAGGTTCCCTGCTCAGGTCATACAAGGCCCCACATGGGAGCAATTCCTCCTCTTTGCCTCCACATGATCCTTTGGAATCCACAACCTGTTATTACCTCAGGCTGTGGCTCTGACTTCCTTCTATGGCTCCTCTCCCTAAGAGATTTCTTGGATAATTTTACAGGGATGTGCGTGTGAACATGTGTCACACACACACAAATACACACACACACACACACACACACACACACAAACACACACTCTCTGTCCTTGCCAGCTCATCTGTTCTTCAGGCTGCTGGCACATCATTAACACTCTCCCCAGAGGATGTGCTTGGCCTTTGCTTGGCTGTATCCATAACCAGAGATGTTCCATCCCCAGTGCAAACACCCAGCACAACTGGTAACTATTTTTAGGAAAGTTGGAGACAGCCCAGAGGGACATACAGGGCTGGGCTGGTGGCAGCTCTGTGGGTGTGCAAAGGTCAAGGCATCACTTGAGCAACATCCATCCAGACAGCAGGGACCTCTGGCATGGGACAAGGACATGGACCCTTGCTGCTCTGGGGAGGTGGAATATCCTGGAGACACTGGTGACTTCACAGCACTTCAGCATCACTTAGAGCTGGCTGAAAGCACCGTTTTGGTTCAGTGGTGGAATGGAAAACATACTGCAAGAAAATACGTCATAACTGTCACCAAAATGAGATTATCTGGCTGGTTGGTTGGTTGGTTTATTGAAAGAGAAGGCTGTTTTAATAAAAAAGCCAGAAGAATTCATTTTGAGCTGAACCCACGTATTTTTTTCAGCTCTGAGCAGGTTTTTTTCATTTTGGGGCTGTGAAACCTGTTAGCACTAAATCTTTTTTTTTCTTTCTCTCTCAATTTAAAAACTCGTTGATTTTTAAATAAAAATGCTATTTTGAAATGAAAAGGCAAAACATTTCAGGTCGCAACAAAATGTTTCAGCATTTCTGAAACAAAATGTGTAGCTATAAAAACGTGGCAGTGAAATGTTTTGACATTTGCAGGATCCTCCCACCCACCCCTTCTTCATCTGTGACTCCCTGCTTTGTATGACCTGCTTTTCCAAATGCTTTGGTTCCTTTTCAAACCACCTTTTTTAAGGGACTGACTGGTTTTTATACATACACATATACACAAATCCTTCTTGCTAGTTGCTTACTGGCTTCCTCCAGGCTCTGACCTCACCTCCTGCTGCACAAACTCCCTGCCTCAGTTTCTCCCCCTGTAAAAAGGGAGGGAAATCTCCCTGCCTGCCTTTGCAGCAGTGCTGGGGACAGAGCATGGAGGTGGGAAATGTCAGTGGGATGCTTGGGGCAGAAAACCACTACCCACCCATGCAGACACACATCTCCCTGCCTCTGGAATCCCTCACCTGCAGAGAGGGTGATGGAGCTGAGCTTCACCCTGTAGAGGTTGCTCCTGACCCTCCAGTGCTGCACCATGGGGTACCCCATGGCCTCGTCGTACTTGATGTCCCCTGCAAAGAAAAAGCAGGTTGGTGACACTGCTGACCATGCTCTGGGGAATGCTTAATGCTCCCACCTTGCTATAGGGGTTAGAAATGGGGTGGTGGAAGGGCTGGAAACCTCAGTGCTGATGCCTTGGGGTCCCCAGACTGCTGGCAGGACCAGTTTTGGGATGGCTGTGACTGCCAGGAGCTCACAGGGATGGAGATCACACATCCCTCAGATTATTTCTGCCCCAGGGACATAGGAAGGATGGCACAAAGAGGGTGACGATGTCCCTGAGGAACCACACTGGGATCATCCAGGGTGGGAGAAGAGGCTGTTCCTCCTGTGCTCTCCCCTGGGACATTGGACCCAGGGGCAGCTTGTACCTGTGAGGAGCTGGAGATCAGGAAGGGGCTCCGAGAGGACACCACGGCACTGCTCCTCCACGGGCAGTGGGATCACCAGGAGGCCGTCAGCCAGCTGGGGGAAGTCCTTGATGAAGTTATTCTCCCTGCAGAGAGAAAAAGACAACTGCAAAGCAACGATGCAGGGCATGGCCAGGCAGCGGGGACAGGCGGCTCGGGAGGGTGGGGGACATCTCAAGCAGGAGCCCTGCCAGGGAATGGGGTTTGCAGCCTCCCCACCAGCCAGCCCTGGCTGTGCAGCCCTCTGAGGTGATGCCTAATGAGCTCCCCAAGGACTGCAGCTCCATTAGCACTCCAGGAATATGGAACTGCTCTCAGCCTGGGGACTCGGCCACTGGGTTTGACCCAGATTTTCAAAGTGGGCCCTTGGAGAGGGGGGCAAGGAAAGAGGAATGGCTGCTACAGCCCAAAACTGCCCCTTTCCACACCTGCAGCATCTTCATGTGGACAGTGACCGAGCTCTGCTGGGGCTCCCCAGGCAGCATCATTTCCCCCCCAGTGACTCGCTCTCCAAAAGGCAGAAAAAGTACATTTTACAGACAGACACAAAAACCCCCACTCTCGTGTACAGCTCACAGTGCAATTTTACCACATATGCAGGATCTTTTCTAACCTTGGCAGGTATAACATTGTATAATAGGCCCCTAATGAATTGTTTCTAGAACAACGGTACCAGGGAAATTATTTGAAATGGTGAACAGACAGGTCTCTGGGAGACAAGCCTCCCCCAGTAAACGAAATACCTCGCGCCTGCGCTGAGGAAACAGGAGGGGGGATTTTAAATATTGATCTTAGAGCCCAAATATAGGCCAGGAGGCTTTGCATCCTCCGGGTGTGGAGACAAAAGGGCAGCAGAGGAGAAGAAAGGGAGGTTCCTGCAAAATCAGGTCAGCCCCAGGAGCTTGGGGGAGGTTCAGACTGACACCACCTGCCCCAGCTGCATTTTTGGTAATTTATTTTCCTTTAAACAGCTGCTGATCTCACTCACCTTCCCAGGTTTTACCCCCTGTAGTCTGTACCTGGGGGGATGAGCCATCATCATGTGGTCATCTCACAACTGGGGACACCCTGGCCACCTCCATGGGTCCCAGCAAAGCGAGATGCAGATTTCAGGGAACATTTCCCTGAGATCCTCCTATTGCTGTGAGGCCAAGATGTGGCCACTGCAACTAGAGGTGAGCAGGAAGTCACAACCCTGTGCAACCAGGCTGGGGATGTTCCCAGCCCCAAGCAGGAGTGGAGCACAGGGAGGAGCAACTGAAGGTAGGGACACATGAGTGAGGCACAGGGAGTGTTCAAGGCCAGACTGGACAGGTATTTAAGTAATATGTGGAAGGTGTCCCTGCCCTTGACAGGAAGGTGATCTTTAAGGTCCCTTCCAACACAAACCATTCCATGATTCCCTGGCTCTACAGGCAGCCTGCTTCATGTTACACCCCCATTTCAGAACCATAACACCTGACTACATCCCAGGAGCATCACTTTCTGCACTCCCTAAATGCAAAAAAGAAAAAGTGCTTCATTTTTCTGAGGGGAAAAGCCTCTCACTCACAGTGTGCTCACAAATGTCCAGTTGATCTCGCTGGGCACGGGATCCCCATGGTGGAGTGCTTTGCTGCTCTGAGCCTTTTGCTGTCACAGCAATTCCAAATTGGGAACTGCAATTACTGCCAGAGCTGGGAACCACGTGGGTGGTGGGAAACAGGGCTGTAAAATAAGGCAACTCGGTAGGGAACAGGGGAAGAAGCATGTTGGTGTCTCTGCTGCTCTGTCTCAGCAGAAAAGGGAAAACATCAGCGCTGCCAAATCCCAAAGCCATTGGAGAAGCAGAATGCTGCACTGGGAAATCAGGATGCAGCTGCACTGAGCCTGCCTGCCATCCTGGAGCCTGGGGACTGTCCCTTTCCTGGGGGTTAGCTCCCTATCCTGCACCAGGATGAGCACTGGGGCCGGGAGAGTCACTGCCTGCCCTGCCCCATATCCCAGCTCTGAGAAGACCAGGAGGGGTTTCTCAGGAGGAACCTTCCCATGTGCTGTCCCACATGAGGGGACAGATCTGGTATGCTGCAAGGGACACAAAGAGATGGCATTACAGATGCCAGAAGCTCGTGTTCATCCAGCACCCTGCACCCTGACACAGGGCAGAGGAGATACAAAGAGGCAGCATCTCCTTCTACCCCCACCTGAGCCATCTCAGCAACATCCACCCATGCCATGAGCCTGTCAAAGAAGATGTTCCTGGGCATATCCCAGCTCATCCATGAGGCAGGACAGCCCTGGGGGCTGGTGGTCCATGCCTGGGCGCCTCAGGAGAAGCTGAGGCATGAGGGCACACAGAGCTGCTGCCTTTTTGAGAAGGTATTTACTGAACAGCCATGTCCTGCAGGACCACTCTTAACCATTTGTTCAACTGTTTCACACTTCAAAGGCCAAGGAAAAAACAGGAGAAGTGGGAGCCAAGGAGTGGGAATGTGCCCACAATGTGCTTCCATCATGGGAGGGAGCAGCAGTGCAAGGCAGGACTTCATGATTCATTCTTGCTGCCAAACCCTTCCTGCATCTCTCCCAGCTCTCCCCACCTCCAGGCCCCTGCTCCCTGCCATCCCAAGGCAGGGATGAGCCAAAGCCATGCAGGGGGAGCACCCTCTGGGCAGAGGGTCTGGGCACACACAGTCCCTCTGCAGAATCCTCACTGCCTCTGCAGGGGCAGGATGGTGGTGGGGACATGCCAGGCAGGGCACAGTGCTGCTGGGGTGTGCCCAGGGCACAGCATTCCATGGACTGGCAGCCAGCAGAGGGCTGCAGCTCCTCTGCCACAGGGCCTTCTTAATAACCCTGTGGCTCTCACTCTGCTCACTGTGGAGGCACAAAAAAGGAGTTCCTGCCAGACTTTTGCTCTCTGGAAGCTGTGATCAAAGCCATCAGGCTGTGTGCAAGGGGCAGGGACACGGATGAGGGGAGGGATGTGACAGCATCCCTGTGCACGTGTTGTCACACGTGCCTCCCACTGGGGTGTGGCTGTGCCACTGGCACCTCTACAAGGGGTGGGGGGTCACAGGATTAATTCCAGTGGGATCAGGTGGGATGCAGACAAACCTGCCAGCCCCTCAGCATCCTCCTGTGTCTCTTGCTCTGCCCCTGGCATCTCCCCAATGGAACAGCTGCCCAGGACTCACTGGAGCAGTGAGCACACAGCTCTCTCCAGAACGATGCACACAGAATCCACTCCCTGGCACAGCACACTCCTGGTGGGGACCTGAGCATCTCCCAAGGCATTTTGCAGATACTGAGTCATTACAGGAGGAAATGCAGTTTCTGCCAGCAGCATCCAGCCCAGAGCATGTGTCTGCCTTGGAGGGAACTGATTCCACATAAATGAGCCTGATGCTGGGAAAGGTCAAATGGCCACAGGCTTTAGTGAACTCGGATACTGGCAGGGTGGGATGAGGAGGAAGGCAGCTGCCTGGATTAAAGGGAGTTTAAAATCCTGGCTTTGATGGACACTTGTCCGAGTCCTACAATGCACCCATTTCCTGCAGTGACACAAACAACTGACAGCAGCTCCCACATCTCAGGGTGATGGTGGGGTGACACCAATTAGCAACTGCTCAGGTACCAGGAGCAGGGCTCAGGCAGCAAGAGCCTGCTCTGCCACTGTTCTGCTGTTCTCCTGAAACCAGACACACGAACCAGCCCTGTTTTTGGGGACTGCAACCTTTAATAACACAGACAAGGTCATACAGCAGAGCCGTGGTGCAGCACTGGGCTGCATCGCTGTGCTCTGCAGTGCTGGCAGCAGCTCACACAGCCCATGGGAAGCTTCCAGAAAGGACCAATATCCCAGGGCAAAATGGGGTTTGGGGAGACCAGGAAACCCCAGTGCAGGCCCTGGGGAGGAGTTGGAGTGCTGTGGTCTTCCAGGACTGGACCATAGCTGCTGGATTCTGCTCCATGGCACAATTCTGCTGGCCTTAGGGCACCATGGCTCCTTGCTGAGATGCTCAAAGCCAGAGCCAAGCTGGCAGTGGGATTTTGGCCTGCAGTAGGGAAAGATCAGCTGGTGGCTGACATGCATTTCATTTTCCTGTTAGCAACACCGCTGGGTGAAGGAGCAGCTTCTCCTCTTTAGCTCAGTCAGCTGTGGCTTCCTCCCTTGGCACTCTGCTCCCACAGGATCTGGCCTTGAGGACGGACTCTGCAAACCAACCCTTCCTTGCAGCTGTAAAACTCCCACAGCACATGGGGCTTCCTGCCTCCACCCAGCACTGACAGCAGATGCACACCCCACACCACAGCACCCCGGCAAGTATATTCATGGAGGGGTAAATATATAAATATTATATATAAAATGACCCCACAAGTGATTAGCTTATGCCCTGAAGCATGAGATTTAATTACCCTTATCTAAGCCAGCACAGCTACAAATGTTAATCACATTATCATCCAGCAAGCTTATGTTCAGCAAAGTGACTACTCCAGGGCTGCCCTTTCTGCTATTCAAGCCTGAGAGGACGCCTGCTCTGACAAAGAATTGTTATTATTAATCTTACTCCTTTCTGTCCCACAATGGCTCAGGGAGAACACGATGGATTTGAGGTTATTTAGTGCCAGCTTTTCACCCAAATTTCCCTTGGAGAAACTGCCTGCTGGGGTGGCTGCAAGTTCAGTAGAGCCCAGCCTGACACAGGGACATTGAGAAATAGCTTCCTTTTAGCTTGTCATCACCAAAAAAAAAATTGATCTGGAGTCACTGGGAAACAGAAAAGAGGGTGTCCTGCTGCCACAACCACTTAGGAGAAGGTAAGCACACTGTAAATCTCCCCTAGCATGTCTCCATGACCTCAGGCTCTGGTAAATTATGAAGGTTTAATGCAAACCGCGTGAAGCAGCAGTTACTTACTCCAAATTTACTGAGCATTAATTTCAGCAAGGCCCCTCTCCTGTAGAACAAGGCAGGATCAAAGAGGAGAGACCAGTGAGGTCTTGCCAGGTTCTGGAGCCCCTTCAGTTCCCCAAGTTCTCAGCCTTAACCACTGTGTGCAATGAAGTGTGGTTGGACCAGGCTGCAGGGAAAAAGGAAGCACCAAGAGCATCCTTCCAGCAGCCCCTGATGCTGTGGACAGGACCTGTCCCTGTGCTGCTCATCCATGTGCCCAGCGTGTCCCACTTCAGTGGCAGCAATAAACAGCCTGACAATACCCAATAGCTGCCTTACCCCATGGCTCAGGGAGAATTAGCATTTAAATTGAGGTGTTTCAGGAGGGAAATCACACCAATGCTGGGGCACGGAAGCCCTGGTGCTCCTGGGCTGGTGTGAGGTATGTGCATGGCTGCTGCTCCACACACCCCAGGCTGAGCCCCAAAACCCTCCATGGGCTGGGAGCTCCTGCACCCATTCCCATCAGCACTGTGCTCTGTCAACACTGAACCTGATCACAGAGCATCTCCAAACTTCCTCCAAAGACAACAGCCCTCCTGAGGGCCACACAGCCCCAGCAACACCACTGAACACTGAGAATGAAGTGAAAGGAAAGTCAGCCAGTGGTACCCACCACTGTGACACTGAGAATGAACATCACCACCATGGAGACAAAGTGCATCCTCTCCTGATGCCATTTCTAAAGGAAACACAAAGGAATTCACTCTGAGATGGAGAAACTGTGAGCAATAATCAGAAACATCTGGAGAGAAGCAAAAGAATCATAGGATCACAGATTGGTGATTCCAGCAGGATTGAAATGGACTTTAAAACTCCTCTTGTTCCATCTCCTGTCATGGGCAGGGACACCTTCCACTGTCCCAGTTTGCTCCAAGCCCCGTCCAACCTGGCCTTGGACACTGCCAGGGAGCCAGGGGCAGCCACAGCTGCTCTGGGCAACATGTGCCAGGACCTGCCCACCCTCACACTGGTTCAGCAGATTTGTCCTGAACCTAGAACCTGGTAGCAGGGCCACTATGACACATCTGGGCGGTGTGCCATCCCTCCTTGAGTGGAAGGTCTGGAGAACGCCCAACACCTGTGGATGGAAAGAAATCCGTCCATCTGCAAGGGGCTGGAGCTGCTCAGTCTGCCTGGAGGATCCATGTCTTGCTCCATCTATCTGTTCTTCAAGGTGTCTCTCTCTGTTAGCTTTGTCACCACTGACAGCCAAAGGCTCTGACCTTGTCAGCTTCCATAAGTTCAGCAACTTCCAGCTTTTTTACGATTCGATGGAGCAGACGACAGACAGAGCTCCTGGAGCAGCTCAAGGAGCTCCTGCCCACCAGGCTGCAAGATGACCTGGACAGTTTCCCTAGGGGAATGATTTGTGCAAGCTGAGAGAGGCTGTCCACATCCTGTGGGTGCTGATTCCAGCACTGGGCCAAGCCAAGGCTGTGGATCCTCTCCCCCAGGTTGTTTGGGTGCTGGCTGCAATCCTTTCCCAAGTGCTGCTCCAGCAGCTCCACATCTGTCACCTTCCTTGGCATTGTTTGTAATGAGGCAACAAATACAAAACTCCCACTGACTCCAGAGGAGCCAGGACTACCCACTGGGGCTTCCCAAGGAGCCTGGTGCCTGACTTGCATCCAGCTCCTCTGGGATTTGGGCACACATCCTGCAGCCAATGGCTCCTCTGTACACCAGCAGCCCCGGTTTTCCAGGGAAACCCACACCCCAGCTGTGGTGTCCTGGGAAGCACAAGTACAGCCTTTTAATATTAATATTTGCCTTTCCAATGTAAATTCAGACCCAGCTCTCCACACAGCACACGCATCCATTCTCTTTAACAATTTGAGATCTTAAACATTTCTTTTTTTTCCCCCTCTCCTAAGCTTCATTGTTAACCTTTAAGATGAAGATAAGGCATAAAGATTTGGAAAGGAATCAGGAGGGACCTTGGAAATGAGCCAGGAGCAGTGTTAATACTGGGCTGCACATCATATCTCTTTGGTTCTCCTCTCCCCCCAGGGTGACTCGGACTGCTCTTGACTACCACCATGGTATTACAAACTCTAATGAGGTTTGGAAAATAAGAAACCCACTGCGGCGTGGGAGAAACTAATAGAAATTGTTTTGTCTTCTCTCTATTAGTCATTAGAAGCAGAAGAAAAACAGCCACAGGCAATGGCAGGGCTGCAATACCACCACACATTTCATATGCTGGCACTCTGACAATGTCATTTTAGCACAGTTATTGCTCCCACTTCCCTTCCACACCAGACCTCCCGTACACCAGTGTGGGCTCCAGCTGTGCCAGCATCCCTGTGCCACCCTCCCGAGCCCAGGGTGACCCCAGTGCCTGCCCGAGGTACCCATGCAGGGTGTTTGGCCAGCCCATGGCTCCACCAGCACAGACCATCACCAGCCTGGTGTCCCCAAGGGACAGGGACAGGCAGTGCCCAGGCAGGGGACGCTTCCACAAGCAGCAGCACTGTCAGGCAGCCAGAGCATATGGAGAATTAGCTGGGATTCGTGACTGCAGCTGCAGAGCTGTGTTTCTGTGCGTGAAGTTAATTACAGAACCACGAAACTATGCACAGGGTGAGGTGACAGCACCTGCAGTGACCTCACCCCTGCCACCCTCCCAGGGAACTGTGGAGCCAGGAGCCAAGCGCCATTCCTGGGCTCAGCGAGGTGCCTGGAGCACTTCCCCTGTCCCTTCCCTCCTCCCAGCTCTGCAGCCATCGCACTCCAGTTGCCTGATGACAAGTGGCAGTGCTGCCACACCTTCCAGATGTTTGCTGCTGCCCACGGGCAGGGGCACAGATGGCAGTGTTCCCTGGGAAGCTGTGGCCAGGCACGCAGGCTGCTCTGCCTGTGCTGGGCTCCTTCAGCCCGTGCTGGGGGAGAAATGAACCAGCACAAACGCCTCGAGCTCTGCTCTCCAGGGAATTGTTATTGGAGGCAGCAGCCCATGGGATGCTCCTCCTGCTGCCCAGGCAGGGGCAGAGCACGACAGCAAAGCACATTGGTGGGGCACTGGGAGGAGGAAGAGGGATGCTGGGCCTGTCTCCACCACCTGCTCCTGATCCAGCTTTCCTCTGCACGGAGCCACCAGCATCCAAACCAGGTCACACTGCCCAGGAACCAGGTGCAGAGGAAGATTCAGGGGATCTGGATTATGCCACAGGGGACAGGAGGGCTCCCAGCATAGCTGCCCACCACTTTTGGGACACTGGGTACAAGCAATGGGGCCCATGCCCAAACCCAGCACTTGCTTTCAGGTTTATGCAGTCACAAGCTGCAATAGGCAGAACAGCAAATCCTCCACCTCTGGAGAGAACACTTGGGATGGGAAAGAGGAAGACAAGATTTTCTGCTGCACTGAGGACATCCAAGCCCTGCTGCTACCTCGGAAGCAGGTATGGCTTGACAGCTGGCGTAGCTGTGGAGTGCTCAGATGTCCCCACGCTGGTGACTGTTCCTGACTGCATTGCCTGGAGCAAGGATTCGCATCGCTAAGTCAATGTCAAGCTGATTTAGTCCTTGGATAGGGAATCTCTGATGGAGATTGCAACCAGTGCTTGCACTAGCAAGGAAGAGCAGTGACAGGCTGCTGAATGTCACCGTTGTCCCTGGAGGTGACACTGAAGGGGCCCCATGGTGTGAGCAGCACAAACCCACAGCCCAGCTCATGGGAACCAGCACAGCACCCAAAAATGCTGCTATCACAGCCTACAGTTGTGTGGTCACAATTTACTGCCTCATACCCTCCTGTCTCACTCTCCTCTTGCTTTTCAGCTGAACATACCCTGTATTTTCTTGTGTCCTGAGTGGGTACAGAGCTTCCATGGCCAGGAGCAGCTGCAGCTCTTGTGAGATGAGGAAGGAAGAAGCAGCAATTCATCTCCAAGGCTATAAAGCCAATAAGGACCCCCTGGGATGGAAGGCACTCCATAAATCTGAGCTGTTATTATAAAACCAATCTCCACCGCATCTCTTAATAATGCAGATTAACTGTGCAGTAACACCACTATAATTAATATCGTAAAAGTCAGAGATGGGAAAGGCCAGCAGGTCAGCAAGGCCATCCTGTGGACTGCACAGCACAGGGAAAGGGGAAAACTCCTGGGTGCCACAGGAGCTCAGGCAGGCTTGGCAGTGCTGGGCATCATGAAGGGAGTGGTGACAAGGAGGGGGTGGCACATGGATCACCACATCTCTGCCAAACCCAGGAGGGGAGCAGAGCCCAGCTCTTGGTTCTGCAAGTAGCCAGTGCCAACCTCTCATCCCTGCTCTCCTGTCCATACAATCATGGAATTATTTGGTTGGAGAAGATCTTTAAGATGACTGAGTCAAGCCATTAACGCAGCACTGCCACGGCCACCACTAAACCATGTCCCCAGGTGAGACATCCACACGCCTTTTGAATCCCTCCAAGGATGGTACAACTTTACCATTGATCTGAGCAGTCAGTGCCAGGGTTTGACACCACTTTTGGTGAAGAAATGTTTCAAATATCCAGTATAAACATCACTTGGGGCAACCTGAGGCTGTTTCATCTTGTCCTATTGCTTGTCACCCAGAAGAGACCAACCTCACTGTGTCTCCTCTTGAACCTCCTTTTCTCCAAGCTAAACACCCCCAGCTTCCTCAGCTGCTCCTCATGGACTTGTGCTCCAGAACCTTCCCCAGTTCCATTCTCTTCTCTGGACACACTTCAGCACCTCAATGTCCTTCTTTTTGTGAGGGACCCAGAACTGACCCAAGGATTTGAGGTGCCCTTCACCAGTACAGAGGGACAATTATCACCCTGGTCCTGCTGACCACACTATTGCTGGTACAGTGCCACTGTTCTCTTCTGGGTCACCTGGACACACAGCAAGCTTCTCTCCCAAATCCTTATGGGTGTCACCATCAACTTCTCACAAGGTGGACTCAGAAGACCTCAGGGAACCCCCTGGCAGCTGTGTGGGGACATGGACCAGGGGACATGAGAGCTGACTGACAATGGCAGGGCCCTTGCAGGAAGAGCCCATGTCCCAGCTCACTTTCCCAAGGGATGAACATTCCCCCAGACCCTCCCATCCCACAGGGAGCTTCCAGAGCCAGGAGACAACCCTGCCATAAGACATGGGCACCTCACAGCATTCCCAGACTCAGATCCCTCTGCCTGCTCCCACCCTGCCCAGGGACCAGCACTGCCCCTCACTGCCTCCCCACCCAGCTAACACACAGAGCAAGCCCCAAGGCACTCTCCCTTCATCCACATCCATTCCCCATCTCCCTGCTGTCCTCTGTGCTGCACATGCATGGCTCTGACACTGCTCCCTGCCTCTCTGGTGTGCCTGGCAGGAGGGACAGCCCTGCCTGGGCACAGCCCTGCACTGCCCAGTTAGTGCTGCTTCGTGGCAGCTCCGCCTGTGCTGTGGGATCAGCTGTGGGAATGCAAATCTGCACTTCCCCCGCCACAGCAGCCGCTAACAAGATAATGAATATTTTCATCAGCTGTGGAGAACACAAACATCTGCGCAGGCACTGGCGCTGCTGGGGCTGCAGGAGAGGGGAGCAGGGTGCAGGGGGAGGAGCAGCTCCCTGGCATCCCTCACTGCGGGGGCAGCAGCTCCCCATCAGGGAAAGGAAAGTTCTGGTCCCTGAGCTGGGAAAAGCCCGTGGCTGACATTCCATCAGCCCCAGTGGGTGCTGGCACTGTCTCTGACAGCAATGCTTTGGCTCTGGACTGTGCTGGTGTGTGTAAGAGCCTTCCACCCCCTGATATGGGCAGGGACACCTTCTGCTGTCCCAGATTGCTCCAAGCCCTGTCCAGCCTGGCCTTGGACATGTCCAGGGATCCAGGAGCAGCCACAGCTTTTCTGTGCCAGGGCCTGCCCACCCTCTGACTGAGTAACTTCTTCCTCATCTAAACCTTACGATCATGGATGAACAATTGGTTTTGGGCTCTGGCTGCTGGGGCAGCTTCCACTGTGGCCATCCCTCTTCCCCTTCCTCCTTCTCCCTGGGGCTGAGGCACATGCTGGGAGCAGTGGGGTTCTCATAGGCAATGACCAAACAGCAGAGACTGCCTTTCTGTGAGGTTATCCAGCTACCTGCATAGACAGGAATGAAATGGAGCAGCTCAGAGGTGCATCTGGAGCTGGGGTGGGGTAGCAAGGAGCAGGAGGTGGCTGTGATGGCCATGTCCATGTTCTCCAAGGATGTGATGACCCATTTCCTAAATCCTACGGCAGAACCATTCTGAGAACCTCAGGTACTTGAACAATCTGTGTTACAAAGCATCTCTTGCACCTTGAACCCCTACATTTTGTGACACTACAGCTGCTTTTGTTTTTGTAGAATCAAAAATGCTCCCAACCTGCTGCAGAAGCACATGGCTGCAGACTGGGCAGCACCAGCACAAAACCACACAATCTGTCATCCTTTTTGGTGGGATGAGAACTTTGAAATGGAATGGGATGCAACAGTGACCTAACTGATGGAATGCTGTGCTAATTTGCATTAGTCATTTATACACTGGATTGGAAAAAAAAACCTCACTGCTGAGCCTGGCCAGTGAAGATGTGACCAGAATACAGTGTGTGTCTGAAACATCCCATACATCCCACAGCAGATCCCACCTCCACAGAGCTGCTAAATTCCTAACAACCCCTTAGCTGCTACTCTGGACCACGGCATAAGGCGTTAGCCTGGCTTGGAAAGACATCATTGCTTCCAACTAGGGTGTCTGAGGCTTCAAAGTTGTGAACAGGTAATAGAACTGCAGCAACAAACAATAAAAAGATGAATGAAATGGAAGGCAGCCACTGGAAAAGAGATCCATCCATTATCCTGGCCTGAAGGGTAATAGGTAAACAAGGCATTGGTGCACTGGCTGGCGCTGGGCTTGTCGGCACGGGAATAATAAACAGCACAATTATAACTCCTCTGCTTGGAGGTTTCAAAGAGAGGGAGAAAAATGGGGTGGGGGTGGGAGTGGGGGGAGGTTGAGGGAAACGGTGCTAATTTAACCACTTATAAACATGACATTCATGTTGCTGATGGGGAAGCAGGATGTCCCTGCCAGGGCCGGCCCATGAGCTCCAAGCCAGGGGCACCAGCAAAGCCCCTCCAGCCTCTCACACCCAGATGTGATGCTGCACCCAGCTAAATCCCCATCCCAGTCCCTGATAGCACCCAGGGTGGGAGGGCACCAGGTGACCAATGGATGGGTGGAGATGTTTCCCAAAACAGCCCTGGCAGGGATGGCACTGAGCTGTGAGCTCACCCTGCTACCACTGTGCTGGTTTATTAAGGGATGAGAAGCATCGAGGGGAAGAAGAGACAGATTTAAAATTAACTGACCAGACTTCCCATCAGTATCATGACAACTCCCCACATCATCTCAGTGACCTGGCAGCATGAACAGAGCTGTGAGGAGGCAGAGCCTACTGGAAGCAGATGGGGCAGTGCCCATCCCTCCCTGCAGCACCCCTCACACCTCGGGCACCTCAGCACCACCTCCAACCTGCTCCCTTCCCTTCCCCAAGGCTGGAAAGAAGCAGCAGCCCCATTTGATAAGTGGGGATGGGGGGAACAGCACCCTCCAGGGACTGAGTTGCAGAGGGAAGGGCGATTCCAACCTGCAGGAAGGTGCTTGGCATGGCACAGCACGGCAGCCCTGGATCTTCCAAAGCCATCCTTTCTGGATATGGAGAAGGGAAACAACTTGGTGCTCAGCAGGGAGGGAGCACTGACATAAATGTTCTCCCTGCCTCCAGCCACCAAACCGTTCTAGCTTCTTATCTACCCTCAACACCTCGAAAATGCCTGGACTTGCTGCCTCTCTGCTGGGAGAAATCAAACAGGGGCAGTGTGGGTGTTCCTGTATCCTGGGGCTTTGCCAAGCTGGAGCAAGAGCCAGGATGAGAGGCAGAGGCAGGGATGGGAAGGGACTCTGGTAAGGGCAGACAGCTGCTCCCAGCTGCCATGCATTACCCTGACATCCCATTTGCCATGCAGCAATAATCCAGCAAATAAAACTGGCTCCACGGGCAGTATTTTGGGATTTCTCCATATTAATGGCATAAAAGCAACAGTCTGAAACTGCAAACAGCTTTTAAACAAAAATATCTATTCCCTCATGGCAAAGAGACGGCACAAAAACAGATAGAGAATGAACAAACAACCCATTTGGAAAATAATTCCTCAGTGATTTGTGAACGGCACAGAGCTCAGGCTCTGCCCCACCGTGAGGCAACGGGGGGAAAATCGCTCTAATCTAGTCTTTAGTGAGCTGCAGCTATTGCTGAGCCTCCCAGCTAGACCAGGAGGTGTGACTGGAATAGATGAGCTCAAATCCCATCTACTTATTAACTTCACAGATCACTTTGCCAACGGGAACTACCTTTTTTAAGGAAAGGAGAGGGGTGCCCAGAAGAAGATGGCCCTGAATGTTCTTTTGGCTCAGCAGTGGAAGAACCAAGGGAGGCTTCTGGCGAGTGATTGAAGATCCCCCTTCAGTCCCCTCCCAAAGTGCCCACAAGGGTCTGCACAGGAGAAGCATCATTGGAGGAGTGCTTTGATTTAAATCCTTGCAATAAGGCAGCAGCAATGCCGTGGTGCACTCCTCTGAGCAGGAACCTTGATGCTGGCACGTCCAACAGAGCAGTCGAGCACCCCAGCCTCCACAGAAGTCATTAGTGGTTATTAAGCCACCTCAGTACAGAAGGAGCTGCCCACAGAGCCCCTAACTCCTGATGGCTGGAGCAGAGCTGCAGGGATGCTGTGGTGCTCACATCCTGCTGGGCTGTGGCTTCATTGTCACTGATGGATGGGGAAAAGGTTCCTTGGCACCAGCATGAAGGGCCACGTGAGCAGGGACAGGCCCTAGGCAGTACAAGGAGGTGTTCCATCAGTGCTGGGGTGTGTGTGGAGCACATGTGGAGCACACAGCAGGAGCCAGTCTGGCTGCTGCCCAGCCCTGCTGGGGTACACTGCCCTCAGCAGCCAGTACCTGCTTCCTCCATGCATCCCCTGCGTGTTACCATCTCCTCAGTCACACAACTGAAGTCTTTGGATAAATGCCTGAGCCCCTTGGACAAAATTACATCTATTAAAGGGAAAACGCAAAATCTGAAGCAGCACTGGCTGCAGCCACACGTTGGTCTGAGGTCTGAGACCTCCCAAGCTGTGCTGCATCTTCACACCCATCTGTGGTCTGCATCCTGAAGGTACCCACTGCACAAGCCCAGCCTTCCCAGCTGGTCAGATACCATAAAGCCATCATTGCTACACCTGGTACATCCCACTGATGTGCTGAGCATGGCCAGGACAGTGCCAAGAGGATGGACCAGGATCTACTCAGTGATGCCCAGCCATGGGACCAGAAAGAGGCAATGAGCAGAAACTGCTGTCCAGGAAGTTCCATCTGAACATGAGAAATAAACTCTTCACTGTCCAGTGACCAAGCACTGGAACAGATTGCCCAGAGAGGGTGTGGAGTCTCCCTCACTGGATTATTCAGGAACTGCCTGGATGCAATCCTGTGCCTGATCCAATTGGACCAGATGACCCAAAGTGTTTCCTTCCAACCTGGCCCATTCTGCAGCCACCAGAATGGCAGACTCTAATTGATCAGTGCTGCAGCCCCTTAGGTGGCAAAGAGACCCTCCTGAGCCCCGGGGGATGGAAATTCTGCAGGAACTGATAAATGTTGCCCAGGCCAGGGTGTGTGAGGCGGCTTTTCCCAGCACAAAGGCTCCCTCCCAACCCCATGCTGACATGCCTGGCAGATTGAGAATATCCTATTTATTAAAGACACTGAAGATGTGGCGACATGGGAAGCAGACACCATTCAAAAGATTGTCACATCTGCATAGCTAAAGGATCCCAGCAGTCATAAATCCCTCTAAAATACTCAGCCCCTTGTTCTGATAGCAGGTTCTTGCTCCTACTTCGCAGAAACAGGCTTTTAATCCCTAGTATTAGGCAGCTTCCTGCTATGTTTCAAATGCACCAAATTAAGGGCTTCTCTAACAGCTGGTGTCTTAATGCTCAGAGAGGTTCTTGAATATCTATGAAAATCAGAGGCAAATTACATCTTTTAGTTAATAATTTCTTCTCCATTAACCTCCTTCTCTTCCCTTGTTAAGAGATGATGTAATGGTGCTTCTACACCATAACCCGCTGACACCCCTGGCAGCCTGGCCATGGGGGAGGACACTGCACGCAGGGAACCAAGCCCTTCTCATCACTCCTGGTGCTCTTGGAGCCTACTCTCAGACAGGAAAAGGGCAGCTGTGCTGACCTTCCAGGCTGCTGGAAGCATTTCTGGAGCAAGATGTGCTGCCTCCCTCCAGGCTGCGAGCTCTGCGGAGCCGCTTCATCGCACGCTACAGCTTGCACCACGTGGGCAGCTTTGCAGGTTGCTCCTGTTTCAGACCTGCTTCCTCCTGTCCCTCACTGCTGCTACAGCTGGGACTAAAGAGACTGAAACCCCTGTGTGTGACAGCAGGCTGTACAAAGGACTTGGCTGTCACTGCACAGCTCCTCACTGAGAAAAGCTTCTCCCCACTGCACAGCCTGGAGTGGTGCCTGCCCTGGGAAGGACAACTAACAGCCTTTATTTTAACCACAAAACCTGTCAGGCAGAGCCCCAGGGAGTGTTTCTTTGGCCCCTGGAAGATGCCATCCCAACACCTCAGGTGTTTTATTCCATGAGCAACCCCAGCTCCTGGTCCAGATCAGGACTGCCCAAACGTGCCATCCTCAGGATGCCCTCAGAGGGGAAGACTTGAAGAAGCCACATGTCCCAGGATAAAGCAGCCCCACACACAATCCTTGTGTGCTTCCCAGATGGAATTCAGCTCTGAGAATGGATACATTTGGTACCTGGAAGCAATAAGGCATCCCTTATACCCACAGGCTCATGGAAAACTTCATCTCTGCAGCCCTGGCTCTGCTCTGCACTGATGATTATAAAATGAGGGAGAGAAAGCAAAGAGAAGTGTACTGGGAAAATTGCCTTTGTGTCCTGTCAATTCTCACTTCCAGCAAAGGCTGCAGCTCTGCTGGGTCCGAGCACTCTGCTGGCTGTGGCTTTCCCAGCACCTCTGTGCTGATGGAGCTTGTAATGCCTCTGTCATCAAGAGTGCAGAAGGCCAGAGCTCAGCTTGAATCCACAGCCAGGAAAGTTTTGACCAGCTGGGCAAAAGCACCTGGAAAAACTCCGTGGGCAGCAGGGATGAGGACCCACAGCTCCAGCTAAAGTCAGAGGCAGCAATGAGATCTGGAAAGAAATGGGTGCTGGGCAGGGAAGAGCCATGTCTGTGTGGGATGTGGGCTGGATCCTCTCCTGTGATTAGTGCTGCTGCTTTGAAACTCACAGAGCCACCCTGGCTTACACCTGATCAAAACACAGCTGCATTCAAAAGATCTGAAGAAAAATAACTAAATATCTCACTTGCCAACCCTGAATTCAGCAAGCTCTCCTCTGTGAGCCCTGCAAGGTGAAGGCATTTACCTTTAGCTCATTTACATTATTTATCATCTATATCCACAGCTCCTCCCAGCGCTGTAATGGGGGCACTGAATAAAACCAGCTGGCACGGGCTGAAAACATGGCAAAGGAGATGCTCTTTCACACTACACACAATCAAACAACTCGTTGTTGCAGGATATCATGGAGATGGAAGACATCAGAAAGAGATGAGGCAACACTCCTGCAAAGGGTCCATGGAGCACAGCTGGATGTGTCTCATCTGACAAGACACACACTGGCCCAGGAAGGCCCTGTGCTGCTGCCAGAAGGAAGGAGGAGCAGCTAGGAAAGCCATGGATGCTTCTTCTCCTCTTGCCCTCTTCCCTCATGAGCAAATCAGAGATGCTGGCTCCATCCCACTGGACCTCAGTCCCATCTCACCATCCTGATATTCCCCAAACTAGGAGCAGAACCAGGACATACCTGAAAGTCATCTGGAACACCTGCCCTTGGTTGACGTGCTGGCTCCTGTTGTTGTAGCCGTGCAACATCTCCCCAAAAAGGGTGTCATTGAACTTGGCATCTGACTTCAGGCACTTGGGGCCCTCACAGATGTCAGACAGCATCAGGCAGGACTTCCCATCTGGGGCCAGCTTGTACTCCTCCACACACCTGTGGGGCACCACAGGCCAGGTGAGATGAGCCAGGCACAGAGCAACCCACCCCATGAGCCCTTGTTGAGCTCAGCCAAGCACCACCAACACCTGCAGCAGCTGTTTGGACAAGTGAAGGGTCACAGAGCCCAAATCCTCTGTCCTGGCTGGGTTGGGTGACCAGTGAGCAGGGGCTTGGCTCCCAACTCCCCTCCCTCCTGTAGCAGCATGGCCCATCTGCCTGCAGTGAGGTTGGCTGGGGCTTGGAGCACCCTGCTCTGAGGGAAGGTGTCCCTGTACACGGCAGAAGGCAGAATAAGAGGAGCTTTCTGGTCCCTTCCAACCTAAAGCATTCCATGATTCCATACTGTCCTGCCTGGAGCTGTCCCCGTGCTGGAGAGCGAAGCTGAGCCCGCTGTGTGTCTGCTGCTTGGGTACAAATTTTCCCCAGGCCACAGCAAAGCAAAATCAAACTCCTGCCCCTTCTTCCACCTAGAAATACCCTCCTGCAAAGAAGCAGCTCCAGCCTGGCTGCTCGTCTGCTCTTTGATCCCACTTTCAAGCGTACACTAGGCAAGATTCACATGCTCATCTTCAACTGACAAGGAAGGGAAACTGAGGCAGGCAGCAGAGATGTGCTTTAATTACAGGCACTGGAGACCTTGGTGGAGTCTGTGGTAAATGTGCCATCCTGCCTCTCCTCCCCTTCCACCAGCCTTTTCACCAGCTCCCATCTCACTGGGAAATCTCTGTTCCCTCCCTAGCCCTTCCCACAACCCCAGAGCTGTAACACCAACCCCACTGCTACCAAGGCTTGCCTCCCTCTCCCCTTCCTCTACTGCGTTTTACTGCAAGCAGATCTCCAACACGTCTGTCACACTTCTCCTTGCCTGTTCCCAAAGCACAGCTCAGCCTTGAAAAGGGATTATGAAAAAAAAAAAAAAAAAAAAAAAAGAGGGAAAAATATAAAATAAAGGGAAAAAGTCTCTGTCCTTGGGGATGCAAGGCTGAAATGCTGATTCATGTGGGTGTGGGTGGAGACCATGGAATGTCCCAAGATTTTCTAGACCCTCCCCACAAAGGACGCTGGTGCCCACATGAATATCCAACCCCTTCTGTAGGCACAGAGCAGAAAACGTGCTCTGTTTTGGGGCCTCAAGTCATTCTGTGCTGTTAAACAATAATAAAAAAAAAAGGTAGTGGGGAAGAAAAAACAACAAACCAGCAAAAATGGGATAAATAAAGGAGAAGCTGGCACAGGCAGAGCTCTCTAGGTTGCTCTTCTCAGGGACCAGCCAGCAGTCAGAGCTGTGTGAGCTCCTTGCTGCACCTGCAGGCATCAGGAGTTGACAGATGATCCTCAGAGTTACTGCTAGGAATTCACTCCCCTTCTTGCTTGTGGGCATTTTCTTTCCAAAAAGGGTTTTGTTACCCCTTCTTCATCCTAATCTGTCACACTGGGACATGGAGTAGGTTCCTGAGTGTGCCTGAGAGTGTGAACCAGCCATGGGGCTGGGGCAGGCAATGGATGGCTGCAGCTGTACAGCATAAAGCTAGATAATCACCAAGCTCCTTTTACAGCACACTGCAGCCAGGGAGATTTTTCTGAGCAAAAATGTTAAATCGTGTAGGATTATAAGATCCCGGCCAGAACTGGGGATGAGACTTTATTTTTAAGGGAGGCACAGGGGAGGAAGAAAAAAGTAAAACTTAAAAGTTGTATTTCTTAAACAAATCCTACACCTTCCCCTCCAACACACAATGTACAATTTTTGGGTTCCTTCACAGTGAGTCACAGACCAAACTGTACTGTCACACAGTGGGAGAGAGAAGGAAGGTGCATCTGCTTACACTTCCCTCAGGAAAGCCAGGTGCCTCTATTCCCTGCTGGAAATCAGCTCCACCTTTTTCTTGGACAATCAGCTCCAGGCTGGGTTGGGATGGGTGGCACAGGGGGTGGCAGGGATGGAGATGGGGAAGGGGCTGCTCATTGAGGAGCCCTTGGAGGGGACTCACCCACAGAACATGAAGATGGTGCTGGACGTGGGGTCGTGGGGCAGAGGGAGGGTCTGCTGCAGGCAGAGCTGCTCGCAGCCACCGTTGAAGCCATCGGAGCAGTCGATCCCTTTGGAGTAATCGTAACAACCAGTGCCATCCTTCATGGGCCGCAGGTCCTCGGGGCACTGCAGAGAGACAGGACACACAGAAAGGTCACCTGTGAGTCCTCCCCCACCCTGGAGCTCCTGTCCAGTGGGTGTGCTCCCAGGACACAGCATGTCCCAGAGCCAGTGCTGTTGAACTCCTTCTGAAGGTGAGTTTGTCCTGAATGATGGATGGGGTAGCCCTGAATCACCTCACACAGCCCTTGGGAAAGAGGCAGGGGCCATGGGGCAAGGATTTGGTCTGCTGCAAATGCCTCCCCCCTCATCCTCCTTCTGGAAGAGGGTGAAATCCTTGGGGCAGCAAAATTACATGGCAATAAAGCCTCAAGCCAGTTGTGCGGCAAAATGTCACAACCCTCTGTGTTTGTTTCCTGTTCCTCCAAAATGCAGAAAAATCCAGTGCAAGCCAGAAATAAACACCTCACCACTTGGGACCAACCCAGAGAACCATTCAGTGCTTGGGAATGACCTAGAAATCCATCTCAACCCCTGCCAGGCAGGTGAGCACGCATGGCCTTGGCATCATGTCCAAAGAATTTTTATGCCCGCTGTGGGCAGAATTTTTATTTCCTGTGGGCAGGAGCAGTGCATGGTAGAAGCAGGACTGGGGGCAGCCAGGATGGCAGCCCAGGCTCATCAGTTTTCCACAGCTGAGGGGACCATGGCTCTAATTTCTAATTTCAGCTCCCCAGCTTGTTTTCCTAGCCCCAAAAGATAAAAGTCGGCAGGTGGCAAATGCCATCGATAAATTGTCACCTCACCCAGATTAAAGCACACTTCCACTTTGGTTATTTATCCCTTTTCACCAAACAGGCACGCACACAAACAACAACAAAAAGGCCAGTCCTTGAAAAAATAAATAAATCTTGGCTGGGAGCAGCTCACAATTAAAAATGCATTATGGAATTTCTTGAAGATGAGTTAGACTGGAGACGGCACAGGTAGTGATGAAGGCAGGTTATAAATGGCCTCTGTCAAGCAGAAGAAAGGTTATAAAACCGCTATACTTCGTGCTTAAAAAAGAAAATCAATTTTCCATGTGAGCAAAATGCTGTACATATTAATAAAAGTTCAGAAGACCCTGGACCTTGTGTTCACTGACACCAGCAGGGTCCTGATGGGAGATGTGTTGCTGAGCCTCGCTCACTCTTGGCTACTGAAGAAGCAAACAGGGACAGCAGAAAGGGGCTTTGGGGGTCCTGGCCCCCCCTGAGCCATCGGAGAATGACAGAATGTTTGGGTTGGAAGAGACATCTCAAGACCATCCAGTTCCAACCCTACTGCCATGGGCAGGGACACCTCCCACTGTCCCAGGCTGCTCCAAGCCCTGTCCAGCCTGGTCTTGAACACTTCCAGGGATCCAGGGGCAGCCCCAGCTGCTCTGGGCACCCTGTGCCAGGGTCTGCCCACCCTCACAGGGAGGAATTTCATCCTAATATCTAATCTAAAAAAACCATCCCACTTGTTCTACCCTGCTATAAAGTTTATCCCCATCTTTCTCTCCACCTCCTAGAAACCCTGTGCCTCTTCCCTACAGCAGCAGCATCAATACTGCTTCTTCCCTGCCTGCAGCAACTGGGATGTGTTGATCTCTGTGCCAGTTGTCCCTCAGATCCCTCACTACCTCCTGTGCCCGCAACTCTGAAGCTTGCAAACCTCGGCACTATCCCTGGGGACAGCAAATAAGGCAAGAAGGGAAGGCACAAGGCTTTTCTATTCATAAGATCTTGGCAGCTAAAGGCTCTGAATAGGATGCTGACCATCCTTGCAGAGCAGGCAGGGTCCCAAAGATACAACTCTGGAATTAGCAGCAGGAAGCAGCAGAAGACTTGGGAGCAGGAGGTTTTCCAGATGCATACACAGAATAATGAAGGAGAACAATCTGTGCTTTTCACCACCCCAGAGCTGCCTGGGAAGCAGCACCAGGATGAGAGCGTTTGTGAACCTGCAGATACAGCTCTTATCTCCCATGCTCTCCTCCTTGTCTGCCCGCCCTGCTGTAAGAGCAGAGCTGTGCAAATTGGCAGAGAGGAGCTCCCTGGAGGACACGGGGAGGTCTGGCTGCAAACAGCAGCTCTGTTTCACTGCATCTGCCTCTGCTGCCCTCCCCACACCCACAGGGATGGGGGGAGCAGGGCTCTGCTCAGGTTCCCTCCAGAGATCCTGAGGGATCTTCCAGGGTGCTGAGGGCAACTGGATGGGACTGTAAAGCAGCTACAGGAGCTACAGGGCCAGAGCCAGAGGATCAGTCACGGCTTTTTGGTGCTGCCACTCAGAATTCTTGCCTTGGCACAGATCCATGTGCTGAGCTCAGCACCTTCTCCAGCCCACAGAGGAAGAAGATGGTTCTTTCCCTGTGACTGGGTTAGTGGGTCAGCAAAGCCCTCCCTCCCTTCATCCTACTCTGCTTGAGGCCACCCTTGGGATATTCCTCCAGTTTTGGCTCTTAACCACCATGGAACGTGTTTCCTTTCAGTTCATGATTATGCATCCTAATTGTCATTAATTACAGCAGGCAAATAGCTCAGCACAGCATTTGAAAAAGAAAGTGCTCCTGTCTCTCCGCGTCCCTCCCTGCTAAGAGCAGAGGCAGCTCTCCAGTCAGCGGCTGTGCTGCAGCACGGAGCTCTCAGGGACAGAAAGCTTTGGGAGCCAATGTGAAAACATGGGATGTGTCCCTGCTCAGGAGAGCCAGGGGGATCAGCAAACTTGGCAATTAGCACTGGCCTGGCAACACCAACCTCTTCATGGAGGGTTTTGCAGGGATGAATAGGTGAATGAAGCAATTACTGAGCACAATAAATCACAGAATGCTTTGGGTTGGAGGGGACTTTAAAAATCAGCTCAACTCCCCTGCCATGGGCAGGGATGCCTCCCACTGTCCCAGGCTGCTCCAAGTCCTGTCCAACCTGGCCTTGGATACTTCCTGGGGCAGCCACAGCTTCTCTGGGCTTATAAATCTTTGTAACACACCTCCCTGCCCCTGGAGCAGAGGTTTTCCCATCAGGATGTCCTACAAACAGATCAAAGTGGGGGAAAACTGAAGTCCATTTGAGTGCAACTATGGTCTTACCCACAGCAGTCAGAAAGGACCATGGAGAAAGCCAGTTTGTGCTAGTCCTGACTCCCTGGTGGATCAGTTTCGGTTTCTGGATGGGCTTGGAAAGCCAGCATTCACCCTGTGTTCACTGGGCTTTTATAAAGGAGCAGATCTGTTCTTGCTGACATTGATTTGCCTGGCTTGGGCATCAGACAACCAAGAATTACAGTGAGTTTTAATCAATGCCCCATCAATTTAGGTGCAGTTCAATTTGCGATCTGCCTTGGCAGTGACACAGGACGGGGGGCTCTGTTGGAAAATGATTACAAAATCAATAAGCAGCTCCGTCAATAACTCTGTCTGGGTGAGCACGGGTGGCACGGGAAGAGAGCTGGTGCCCCAGCAGGTCCTGGTCAAACAGCTCTGCACACCCCTCATCCACACATGGCGTGGATTTATTCAGCCATGGAAGCAAAGGGATCCCACATGTTGTTACCCAGTGATTCAAAAGAAAAAGCTGTTTGTGGTTTGCCACGTTAGACTCACATTGCATGCCTTCACTTCCAATTGCCAGCCCATCCTTTCTCCATGGATCTGACTAGGAAATACAGCTCAGAGCTTGGGAAAAGGAGATGTAGGGGACAACTCCAGCTCATGGTCTGCTCAACATCCAAGGAGAAGCTGTTACCATACAAATACAATTCCATGGTCTTGCAAATCCGTTCCATCTATGTAGAAGTGAACTGATTTCTCTGTGCCGACAGACAACCCTGAAAATTGCCCTTGGCATTGAAAAAGAAAACTTCCTTTTCTTGTTGTGTTGTGTGACACTGATAACACAGGTCCTGAAGGCTCAACATGACCCTCAGCTCCAATGCTCTGACCCTGCTGCTGCCAAGGGGTCTGAGGAGAAGGAACCACCAGCATCTCCACATGGTTTGACTGATGGCACAGTTGGACACCAGCCTATCCCAGAGCACACAGGTCCTTATTCCTGTGGTTGCAGTCAGCAAATGAATTTTGAGTATGCACAGGGAATGGATGTGCTGAATAGGAAGTGCTATTTTTATCTGTTGTTTTGCGAAACAGGCTTTTTTCTCTTTTAAATGACATTTCCAAGGTGACGTAGTGTGGCAGATTTGGCAGGGTCTGCTGCCATGTGCCCACAGCCGCCCCTGGGAATACACCAGACCCGGCCTCATCGATTCACAGGGGCTGTGGTTTGGAACAAAATGGGATGCCTGTGCCTACTGTTGTCACCACAGCACAGTGTGTGGCACCGTGTGGCCTCCTGCCACCAGGACTGGGCACAGCTCCTCTGCCCACCATCACCAGCAGCATCTCCAGCACAGCCAGAGCAAACACAGAGGGAGGAGGATGACCTTCAGGGGGAAGGAACACATGCACACAACCTGTGTGAGATTGTGCCTTAGGAAAATAAATACCTGAACAAGTCCCTGCTCATGTAAAGTGAAAAAGGAGCCTTTGCTCACTTCCTCGCTTGTAAAGCTCATTAGCAGTGAGACGGGCGAGGGGTCACTGGAAGGCAAATCATTACTGACACAGATCCCCCAGATGGGAGCACATCCACTCTCCTCCACCTGAGCTGCATGCCAGAGCTGCTCAGTTCAGCTCCTCTCCTCCATTATTAAGTTTAAAAAACCAGAATACTTAATAAAGTGTTTCTGTAGAGAGTAAACTGCCCTTTTTGTTTTTCCACTCTGTTTTCTCAACAACAGCAGCCTTCTAGTCAGAGACTTCTGTGTCAGGTGCTGGAGGTGATGCTCTGGGTACAGACGGGTCCAAATCCCTGCAGCTCTTAAAACCACAGAGAGAAACTGCCACAAATCCTGCTCCCAGTGCTGCTCCAGGTACCATTCTCATGCCTGGATGCCTCCAGAAGTGAGACCCAGGACCCTAAGTTGCATCCCTAGCACTGCTGGCCCGAGGCAGCACAATCAGCTGGTGGCTCAGTGCCACAGAGCACCGAGGACAATTTCCAAAGGCCCTAATAACCCCCCTTTGTGCCAAGGCATCCTCGCTCCTCACCAAGGAACCTCCTCAGCGTGGCACAAAAGCATTAATCCCAAGCACTGCTGAGGTACAAGCAAGTGCCATCATTTTAATGAGCTCCCATCCATGCACTGGCATATATTTATTTGCTTGTTTGAGCTCAGAAATGATACAAATGCAGTAAACCCCTCTGTGTCCATGTATGCTTACATATATACATATATATTTGGACAATTCTAGCTTATTCTGCCTTTGTTTTCTTGACCCAGAAGGCCCCTGGTGAACAAAGCTCCTCAGAAGCATCAGGACAGAACCTAGCTGTATGCAGCTCAGTCTATGTGTATGAGATTTATCCCTCCTCTCCCAAAATTTTTATATAACAGGGCCAAAATGCTGGTTGCTAAAGGGCTCTCCAGAGCCTTCTCAGGGCAGGGATGTCCTCACCAACCCCAGCTGAGGGGAGACAGTCCTTCCCAGAGAAGAACATTACAACTGTTTTCTGAAATAACAGTCATTATCTTCCCACTCTTTCCCCCTGCCCCCTCCTATTTCCCTGCTTCCTTTTCCCTTTAAAGACCATCAATCATTATTTTAGCCTCAGAAGAACAAACCCATCTGTCTTGCAGGCTCCCGAGAACATGCTGCTTGTGCTTCCCAGCCTGGTCCCTCTGTGAAAGTGGGATGGGGGATCCATGGAGGGGATGGAAGCCCTAGGAGGTGAGGCAGCATCTCCTCACCTCTGGCCACCACTCCAGTGAACCCTCTCACTCTGTGTGACTGCACCTCAGCTCCAAAGGAGACGGATTTGTTTCAAGCAGCTGGTGGGATGCCTTGCACACAGAAAGAAGTGTTCCATGAGCAAGGAAATCTGCTTCCCTTCCAGAAGTCACCAACAGCCCTTTTTGGGTATCTCCTGCCTGTCAGGGCATCTTCAGTCACAGCAGAAGCTGGCACCTCCAAAAACCTTCAGAAAAACAGAAATTCAACCCCTGTCCCACCTTAACACTACACACTAAATCCTGTATCCCAAACCAGTCCCAAAGCCTCAAGCCAGCTGTGACCACAGCACATGAAGAATCCCAGTCTGGTGAGGAGCAGAGGGGTACCAGCCAATCCCTCAAGGAACGCTGCTGAAAAAGCCACTACTAGAGAAAACAGGGCTTTTATTATCCAAACCACTCCCTCTCTGTGCAGGCAGAGACCTCCAGCTCACCTTGGTGCTTCCTGAGCTATTCCACTTGCTTTTAAACCAGCTGCCCCTTGCCCACGAGGTGCAAACCCCCTCTGAAGGCAAAGGCAGGCCGTTTGCTCCCACCCACCACCAACTCTGACCCCAACAGCCTTTGCCACCCTTTCCTCCTCAAATCCCATTTTTAGCACAGGTATTTACCTGGATTAATGAGATAAAATCCAAAACCACAGGTTCCTTGGAAGGGGGCTTGCTGTTGAGCTCAGGGGGCTTCTGCTTCCAACCACAATGTTCAAAAAGAGTCAGCTCCTGCTGCAGGGAGCCAGTGAGACTTTAAAGGGATTAGGAGAGACTGGTTTCCTCATCTCCCTCCCTGGTGTGTGCCTCTCTCCCATAATTAGCTAGGTGCCTCTCAAGGCAGGGATGGGTAAGTTTTTATTTTTCAATGAACAATTGTCTGTCAGAAAAATGCAGATTTGATGAAGCTTAAGTGCTTTGTGGGATTCCATCAATTACATCTCAAAACTCATTGGGAAATTAGGAGAGCATTTAATTTTGACAAGGTTGAAATGTTTTGGTTTCCATCACCTAATTTTGTTTTTATTTCAGGCTGTACACTGGGATAAAGCAATATAAAACAAAGCTCCAGATGATAATGGTGGAATTAAACATTTCCCTCTCCTTTATAGAAAGGAAATGTTTTGAACCAAAGTATTTTGAAATGTTCACATATGCGAGACATTTCTGCACAGCATTTTGGTTTGGGCTGAAACTCCCAAACACCCCATTTCCCCCCCAAAAAATAAGTTCAGCATCACCCACACAATTTCGAAGCATCTCTCCATGGTCTCTAAGCCACCTCTGGGTGACTTGTGCTGGGAGAAGGACACAAAATCAGTAGCCGCTGCTCTGCTCCTCCATTTCTAATCCCATTTCTCCCCAAAATGGTTACACTCCTAAATTAAGCCATTTCTCTGCCACGCTGCAGCAGTGAGGAACAGCCCATCATTCTGAGGTGGGAGAGAGCAAGGGAAGGATTAGCCCCAAACAAGCTGTGCTAACGCTTATATGCCTATGTGGACCATGCCAAATTTCTCCTGTTTCTGTGCCCAAAGAGGCTGGGACCAACACCACACCAGTGTCACCGCAGGCCACAACTTCATTAAGTGACTCTCCGGTAGATTTCTCCCTCCTGCATCCTGCTGAGCCAGACAAATTCCCTCCTCCGTGATGGACTGACCCTGCCATCGCAGGGAGGAACAGCTCGGATCATCCTTGTAGGCAAACTGCAGTTCTTTCTTGCTCAGACTAGAAATAAATCTCTGCCAGAGGGACCTGAGCCTGTGAGGATGAGCAGGATTTCATGTCTGTACAGAACAGCAGCACACAGTGCCCAGGCTAGGCAAACCCTCCAAACTCTCCCAAGGTGGGATGGCTCCTGGAGCACAGCCATGCTTTAGCCCTTCCACATCCACCTGCAGCATCCTTGGCTCGTGTAGCACTTTAATGTGACTTAAAGGACTAACTCACCAACATCTGCAGGCACACAGGTGCTGCAGAACCACCTGGCCACACCACCTGCCCCCCCCCCTACTGCAGTCAGGCCTCTCACACCTTCAAAAAACAAGGGGCTCATTCTGATCATTCTTGGCCCAGGACCCCAAGCTGCCTTCCTCACCCGCAGTGAGGCAGCTCATGCCCTTCTGCTTCTCCAGGTGGTCCTCACAGTGAGGAGACCCTATCCTGGGAGGTACCATGGGGCTCAGACACCTGTACCTGCTACTGCCTCCTCCTGCAGGGATGCTGAGGATGCCCAACATGCACTGGAAGAGAACAGAGCACCTTCTTGCCCTGCTCATGTGCTAAGATCCTTTAAAAAAGCTCCCACTCCTTTAGGAAAACAACCTCACCCTTCTTATTTTCCATAAGGCTGCAATCCTGCCTTTCTAGGCTCAAAAATGCACCTGGGGCAGAACATGGAAGTGACACCCCCTGCCCCCTTCTCCTCAGCTGGGTGAGAGGACTGGCACCAGGGAGCGAAGCCAATCTGAGAGACAGCTGGGGAAACCTGAATTTAAGCCATGATGCAGGTGTTTCCTTCAGTCTCTCAGGGCCAATTCACAGGTTTTCATCTCAAATTATAAATCACCAACACATGAGGTAGCATCTTCCCTCCTTCAGCATTCTCCCTCCAGGCTGTGCAGCTACCACAGTGCCAGCAGAGAAGATCAGTAATATTTCCTTTATAGGATATAATCTGAATTATTCCTCTAGCAAACTTTCTCCTGGTTTGCTGTGATCCCTGCAAGATGGTACGAGACAGACACTGGACTCAACGTGCAGAGTCACTGGACTTAGAGAAATTCACTGGAATTTTGTTGTCTTGGGAAATTCCCACAGTTTGACCAGATCCATCCGCAGTTCAAGAATGGACAAGAAAAAACAGCATGAAAACAGGTTTTCTAGAGCTTGGGGGATGTTTGGTTACGTTAGGGCTCAAACACAAGGCTTCAGCTAGTGATGCCAAGGTCTTGGCAAGGTTGCAGCTGAAAATTCTTAAAATTGCCTGAATAAAAAAAGGCCTCCGATAAGAAAAGAACTGCAGAAACCCTTTATGCACTCATGCCATCTACTGGGTGCACATAAAATAATAGAAAACCATGAAATGAGGGTGAAAATGGGGGATGGCAGGTGGGGAGCCACCACCCCTGTGGGTGGGAACCCTGCTGGAGAGGCTTTAGGGTCTTCAGGTGATGCCTAAAAAGTAGGATTTTAACCGAGCAAAGCAACACCCTCTTTCCTCTCCATCATCAGCCCAAGGAGACTCAGCCAGACTCCAGCACGAGCTGAGAGCAATCCGCCCTTGACTTTTTAACCGAGACCTTTTAAGGCCAAACAATTAGGTAATGGCAGAGCCCACACCACTAAAAACCCAGAGATAAATGCATCCCAGTCCTCACAGAATTACTGGAAGCCGTATTAAGGGCATGAAGGAACTGGTAACAGATGATGATTTTATATAAAAGGAATAAGAAATCTTTGAGATTTGTGCTGCTCCCTGGTTGAGCTGCTCGGCTCCAGCTCTGTGGTGTATTAATTGCTTACAAGGCTGCATGTATATTTTATGCTCAGTACCTGCCTGGAACATTTGTTGGATTTAGCCTTGATTGATGAACCACTGATTATATACTTCTGTGGTCCTCAGCAAATTAATAAACTGTTGACTGGTAGAGATTAACAACATGTCATGATTTGTGAATCTGTGTCCAGAGTAAAGCTGGAGCAAACCTAGTGCTAAAATTAGTAGGCAAATGCTCCCTGAACTCTATAAAAAGGGGATAGCTTAATTAAATTACATCCCGATATTGCCCATAGCACTTACCAAATTGGCAAATTGAGTTCACAGCAGTTCAGTTTCAAAACTAACTGACATCCCTGAAAATTTGCAGCACATGACCCCGTCCCTTCTTGTGCTGGAAGCCCAGCTCACACCCAGCAGGCTCCAGGAGCAGGAGTGGGATGAGGCGGGGCAGCACAGGGATGGGTGAAGAAAGCACCAGAATGTCTCAAACTGAGCCTGTGTGAGATCTGAGGCTTCACTCCCAGCTCCCCTGATCCCACTCAGCACCATGAGCACCACCCAGGGCTGGGGGTAGTGCTGCCAGCCCACCCATTAAGCTTTTTCCTGCACAATTGCCATGGAGCACAATCAGAAACATCGAACTGTTTCTTCCACACTTCACCTCATACCCCTCCTTTGCCAGGGAGGTGAGGAGAATCAAGCATTGCACAGGGTTGGGAGAGCTGGGAAGCAGCATGGGCTGGTGTCAGTCCAAAGGCAAGCAGGGAGACAAGGAGGGGGTGAGGATGAGCAGGATTTCATGTCTGTCTGCTGGGGTGTCCCCACACTCCCCCTGAGCAGCTCAGCTCTGCTGTCCTCAGGCTGTGACTGGGGAGATTCACACAAACACTGGGAGCTGTGGAGAGGGCCAGAGCAGCCTTGTGCTCCTGCAGTGGGGAGAAAAAGGGGTGAAAAGCAGAGTGGGAGAGACTGTCTCCTATCCCCATGGGATGCACAGCCCTGGAGCCTGGTGTGGTGTGTAGGATGGGGGTGCCTGTGGTCCCCAAGTTTCACCTCTCACCCACAGCTCTCAGGGAGGGGATGCCCTCCAGGAGAATGCTCCCACTGCTCCTCCTTTCTCCCCTCACCCTACAGGGCCCATTTTCTTTACACACAGCCTCAGTCAGGCATTACAGAAGCTTTTCCCCAAGTGACACGGTTCTCCTTTTCTGCCTCTCCACATGCCAGCACTAGGTCTGCAATTTATTGACAATTTCTATCTTAATATATCCTGACTTTAAAAAGAGGTATCACTTCCTAAAGGTGTGGGGTGATCAGAGCCCTGATTGCTTGTGACACTGTCTGGGCAAGCACGTTGACATTCGGAGCAAAGTAACACCTCAAAAAAAGGGGGGAAAACACCCAAAAAAACAAAAAAAACCCAAAAAAAAAAAACACAACTAGGAAGGCAGTTGCTCTGTGGAAAAGGGGACAAAGGAAAAAAAAAATGGCAATGGGAAAAGAAAGGAGGAAGGGGAGGGGAGCAGCAAGGGGGAGATGGCACCAGGCGTTGCTGGTGACATATCAGACTGTTGTGCTAAATGGCCCTAACAAGCAACCTGAGAAGGGGATAATGAAAACGCTCCCCCCCCCCGGGACAGCACGGCTCCAGCCTGACCTTTCCCAGCTGCCGTGTACAAACATCTTCAATAAATAAAGAGACACTTATCTCCTGTCTCTGCCGAGATGGAAGGGATGTGGTGAGGAGGCCCTGCCTGCAGTGAGAGGAGGGGTTTCAGGGGTTTAGGAGCAGTGGTTGAGGGGCTGGTGGAGCAGGTGAAAGCTCTGGGGTCACCACAGGCTTCCTGGAAGGCAGGGGCTTCAACAACAGACAAAAAGGGATACTCCAGGTTTGCCCCACTTCCCAAGGCTCTTTCCCGTGTCTCTGCACATCATTCTGGATTCACACAGGCTCCTCATGCAGGGGAGGGATGACTTTGATGTCAAGGTGAGATGGGTTAGAGCTGGGTGAGGTGCTGAGATCGGCTGCTCCCACCTGGAAGCACAGCAAAACTCCTCTGGGCATCAGTGGCTGGGAACAGCTCCATGGAACTGTTCACAGCTGGGCTGGACCAGCCTCTGGTTAACCTGGGCCAGTGGAAGGTGTCCATGGCAGGGGGTGAGGACAAGATGACCTTTACGGTCCTTTCCAATTCAAACCCTTCTAGGATTCTATGATTCAGAGCCTCTGCCCAAAAGTAATGGTCTAGGGTCTAGAAAATCTTTGGGACTCTGCAAAACCTGGGACTCAGTATGTTTGGCAAGACATGAGCATGTTCAGAAACAAATCAAGACTCTCAGGGTGTCAGAGATGCCCAGAGGTGGATAGGCTGGGGGCATACTTCATCTTTCTTCTGCACTGGGAAGCAAAAAGCAGGAGAAAAAGTGAAGCAGCTTTCCACCCCTGCTTCTTGACAAGAAGGAAAACGAATATCAGCCTCGAGCATTTTTTCCATTTTTTCATGTGAGCACCTGGGCTGCTTCCCTGGAGTCTTTAAGGCATTTGTGATTTGCTGTGAAGGCCCCAGGACTGGGGGGAGTCCACCTTCAGCACACACATCCCCTCGGCCACAGGGAACAGGAGCAGGTCACGTCTCCCTCTGGCTTGTCCCCAAACCAGAGGCCAGCCC